>JAJHZJ010000008.1:1560498-1877868 GCA_023548195.1 Bettongia penicillata ogilbyi | reverse complement strand
GATGAGGCTTTCCCGAGTGTAGATGTGCAGATGTCCTGAGGTACTCCATGGGATCCGTCATTTCCTGGTTCTTTGGTGCTGGGGAATGTGAAGTTGTCTTGATTCTCAGTCTCCCTGTACTGTTCTGAGCCCATCCTGAGCACAAGAGAACCTTGGTTTGCTGATAAGAACAGCTAATAATTGTGAAAATAAGTTTTTTCTTACAATGCATTAAAATGTATGGAAAATAAATCATTAGTACGTTTAATTTTTTTTTTTTAAATTACTCTTAGCCTGGGGTTCATTTGGTTACGTGGACAATTCGGAAAAATAGCGTAACTTTTGTGCAAAGTGACCTAAACTATTTTGAATAGCCATACCACTTTCAAGAAATCCTTAGAAGAATGGTCTCCTTCCATCCCCCCACATCGTTCTGAATTCTATTTCTAGTCTCTTCCCCACCCTCAGACCTAGTTCTCACGCAAGATTTTCACTGCGTTATCATATCACAGGATTTAGACATAGAAGGGACTCCGGAGATCATTTCATTCACTCTTATCTTAAACAGGAGGAAAATGATACCAAGAGATAATGAATGATTTGTCCAAGGTCTTTCCTACATGTGGTAAATAGCAGAGCCAAGATTCATAGGCACAAACAGAGCTTGGGCATGCTGACATTCCCTCCCTTTGCTGTAAACTTGCTGATTGCTAGGATTCAAATCCAGGGATTCTAACTCTATAACTAGGACCCTTAACAGGACAGCATGATGCCTTTTTTTATCAGGACTAGCTCTTATGGATTCTTCTTATATGGCTTCTAACGCCTTCCTTCTCATAGTTTCACTGTCAGAAGTTTTGATAGTGGCACACAGGTTTACATTTTAAGAGAAAAACAGAACTCGCTATAACAATACCCTCTACAGACCTATGTAAGATGATGCCTTTCTTATTGAAATCACCAACCAGGAAAAAAAAAAAAATCACTTTTGGCAGAAAAAGAAGTATTTCCTTGAGGTTCACTTTAGAATAAAAAAATTCTTAATAGCATTTTGACTAAAATACATTTTAAACATATATAGCTCAGATTCCTAAACTGATATTTTCTTTACACTTTTCATTTTACACAAGCCTTTTGTCAAAAGAAAAGTAGGTATTCATTTCTTAAAATTGCCAGTGCTAAACACAGTCCACTTCTAGAGTTTGAATAGGATAAGTGCAGGTCTGCTGGTCTTTTTGTCCTTATTTTCCTGTAATGGTCTCACATCTGCCTTCTAATGAAAAGCACATTTTTTTAAACCTCACAATCATTATGATTTGTTCAGCTACAGCCCAGCCATACTTTATCCTACAGTGTAGTGGAAAACAATAAAAATATTTATGAAAAATTGAAAACTCAGAAATAATTAACTCAGATATGTTATGACGTCTACTGTCAGAAAAGAAATATGTCAGATGCTTGATTTGGTCCTACTTACGTTAATTGAATGGCTCAGCTGACAGAGCTACTGGACACTAATATAGGGGTTCGGCTGTATATATTCCCATGCTTGAATTAGCCACTGTATAGGGACTGGAGTAACCTAATTATTAGGCATAATTGGAAGATGAGGAATCCCACTTAAGAGAATTTCCCAAATAACTAAAGATAGTATTGTGACTCTTCAAAGACCACAGCTTTTTAAAAATTTGTCTTTGTTGGAAATCTTTCTAAAACATATTAAACATTTCTGTGCCTTTGGAAACAAAGGGCAGAATACAACTTCACCTTTTTGGATGGCACAGTTTTTGTTATGAATATAAATGACTGTACTGGGCTATAATACAGAGAGGCATAGGGTTGTTTGTTCCATACCTTGTGGTCAATGGCTGATGTTCTCTTTGAGCTCTTCTGCCTGCTTTGCATTATTCTAAATGGATCACAGAATTTTAGGGATTAAATGGATGTCAGTATCCATAACATATCCAAAATTTGATAACCCAGGAATTGCTTGAAGACTCCCCAGTAAGAGGGAACACTGCCTTGTGAGGTAAACCACTTTCCTGTCACATAGCTATAATTATGAGGAAATTTACTCTTACATTTAGCCAAAATTTGCCTCTTTACAGCTTCCTCTTTTCCAGCTCTGCCTAGGCTATTTCCATATCTATGTGACAGACATTGAAGTATGTGAAGATAGCTCTTGAAACTACCCTTAGTCTTTTCTGTAGTCCAGAGATTCCCACTTCCTTCAGTTGGTTAGCCTCCTTAGCTCACTGGAACAGGGGCTGCCATTTTCTTGAATCAGCATCCCTGATTCCCTGACTTCCTCTTCCCATACAACTTGATTAGCCTCAGTTTCCCTGAGGCAGCTTCCTAGATTAGGGTATAAAAAGTTCCAATTGTATGTAACCTTTCAGACTTAGGAGCTGCTTGAAACTGTGAGAGTCACCTACCCTGATGACATATTTACCAGACAGTATTTCTACATAGAGACAAGTGGGGCTGTGTTCGGAGGAGCTAAGCACTACTATATCCATGCCACATATCCTTGCTTATGTTGGAATAAAGTAAACCTTTTTTCGATGACTCACAAGTGCCTCATTTTGTCCCAATGTCAAATCGGAACTAAAAGGGGCTAGAGTCTTCAGCACAGCACTGTTCTCCTACAATGGTAACCCCAGGAGGTGAACAGCATATTCCCTGTCTGGTCTGACCAATGCATTCACATGAGTGTGCACACTTGAAGCATGCTATTAGAAGCCTCCTTCCAAGATATAATGAAATATTAATTTTTGGTCTTTGAGATTTTTGGGTCTTTTAATCAACCAGTACCAAACATAAATAGCTATATCTATATCAATGTAGCATACATCTCTCCATCTTTCCCATTGAAATAGTATGAGAAAAGATGTCAAATGCCTTGGTGAAATCAGCTAAATCTAATCACCTAAAGCATTCCCTTGATTTATCAGTTTAATGAGTAACCTTGTCAAAAAAGGAAATGCATTTACTCATGGAATTATAAATTTAGAGCTAGAAAGGATCCCAGAGGTATATCTAACATCTCTTATTTTACAGATAAGAAAACCGAGCTTCCAGGATGTGAAATGACTTGCCCAAGGTTATATGAATCATGAGCTTCAGAGCTGGGATTTGTACCCAGGTCCGCTAACACCAAATAAAACACTATTCACACATAAGCCTGGCACAACTTGTTCTTACAATTGATGTTTTCAATGTTTTTTTGTAATCAATCTCTTTTTTTCTTGATTTTTACTAACCGCCTCCTGAATAACTCATCAATCTTTTAATTCTACCTTCTTCAGTGTTCTGGTATTCTCACTAGTTTGCATATCTTAATTAACAAAAAATAATCTTTGAGGACAGGGAATTTTTCTTTTTGACCTTTCTTTGTATCCCTGGTTTTCAGAATAGTTTCAGGTACACAGGAAGTGCTTAATAAAAGCTTGTTGAACAACTGGGTCATGAAGTTAATGAACTTTCCTTGGCTAATTCATACTTCACCCAATTTTTTTGTAACAATATTAAGAAAAAGCAAGCCCACGTGAAGACTGTACACACACATACAGGACAAAATCATTTTAAACATAGGTGATTACTTTTTGTTTAGGCTAAATGAATCTGCCAACCTCTCCCTACCTGTTCTCTATTTGCAGGTCATCTCTGCTCAGATTACCCGCTGAAGATGAGCTACATTTGGTTAATTCAGCCAGGAGTAATGGGCACATAAAGTGATTATGCAAGGTTTCAGCTACCACGCAAGCAAAATGTAGCCTCAATGACCTTGAACATGATTTTCTCAAATGCATCAATGCTTCTGTTGGTGGCAGAAAAAACATTTCAAAATGCTCAGGCTAAAATTCTAGAATTCAATAAAACTACGTTAAGCACTGATGATATGGGCAAGACCTTGTTCTAAGTGTTAGGGGCACAAAGAAAAAGAAAGAATCCTTGCCCTCGAGGTGCACACATCCTTCTTGTACGAGATATAGCATGCATGTTGATAAGTAAATGCATGAGAACTTAAAGAAAAGATTCCTAACAAAAGGGAGGGAAGCCTTCACCCAGGTGGGGGTCCCCTGAGTTGAGACCTGAAGGAAGACAAAGATTGTGAGCAGCTGTGATTGTGAGAGATGAGGAAGAAATACATTCTAAGCATGAGGGACAGAGGCAGGAGATGAAATGTCACACAAGTTGTGCACCATAATCACAGTTAGAATTCTGACTTCCTGATGTTTGAAAAATCTGTTTTGATAGATAATATATACACACCTGCAACATTTATATGCATTGTCATTACTGCTGTTTGGTTGTTTTCAGTCATGTCCCGCTCTTTGAGACCCCATTTTGGGGTTTTCTTGGTAGAGATACTAGAGTGGTTTGCCATTTCCTTCTCCAGCTTATTTGACAGATGAGGAAACTGAGGCAAATATTATAATGTGATTTGCTGAGGGTCACACAGCTAGTGAGTAACTGAAACTGAATTTATACTCAGGAAGATGAATCCTCTTGACTCCAGACCCGGCACCACCCACTATCTACTGCACCACCTAGCTGCCCTATATATGTATGTGCGTGTGTGTGTGTGTGTGTGTGTGTGTAGTACACACACACACATACATATATACACACATATACATATATATACACACACATATACATATATACACACATATACATATATACACACATATACATATATATACACACCTATATAAGATGTACAGTGGTATACTGGAGAGAATGCCATGTGTCTCAAAGTCAGGAAGATGTAGTTTCAAGTTATGCTTCTGACATATATTGTCTGCGTCATCTTGGGCAAAATACTTAACCTTTCAATTCCTCAGGCAATTTTTGATGAATATTAAATTGTAAAGTAGTTTCTGATCCTAATTAGTAGAGGTGATATTTTGTTTACTGTGAGATAGATGGAGATATAAATGCACAAAAAGTTAGATATATGGATAGAAAAATAGATTAGACAGAGCATTTATTAAACACATACCTTATGCTAGGCATTGTGCTGAGACATATATACATATATATATACACACACACACACATACATACATACATACATACATACAAGCAAGGAAGAGAGTACCTGCCCTTAAAGGGTTTATATTTCAATACCTAAAGGGGAGTTGAAAAAATATTTATATATGTGTGTAAGAATGTGTAGATAGAAAAGCTAAGATATGATAAACGACAAGGGGAAAAGCTCACTTATCAGAGCCAAAGGACTCAGGTAGAGTGTCTAACTTACCACTGGAAAGAGGGTGGAGGTGATGGTCTGAAGTGACAAGGCATGGTATAGAGAGGGCTGGAAAGTGGTGTGTACCTCTAGAATCCAGCAAGATAAAGCAAAACCTGATCCGTCAGGACTAAGGGAAGCATAGATGGAGTCTAGGTTAACGGTGGGGAAGAGATAGAGGTGATAGTCAAATAGAGAAGGCATGGCATGGGGTGGGTTGATAAGTCTTTTACACCAAAGAAGTTACAGGTTCTGACCAAAAATATACACACACATGAGAGGGAAATAGGACTTTTTTTTAGATGAGAGAACCTCCAGCTAAGACACTTCCTGCTTAAAAGGTACCAATCCAAAGACAAGGATGTCAACTATGGAAAAGATATTAAAATACAATCAACTCTACTTCCATCTGTCAAACCCTCTTCTTTCTTGACTTACATGATGATCTGACAGAACCATGTTGTAAGACTGGTGCCTTTTTTTTCTGCAAAGAGTGGTAAGACATAGGTGAATCCACTTGTCCCCAGTATATCCCATTTATTGGTTTCCCCTACAAAGCTGTTTGCCTCCTCTTTGTTGCTCAGATACAATAGGGTGCCAAGGGAACTCACTGATGGGGGAGGAGAGAAAAGAGCCTTTGTTTCCTAAGCAATCCTTCTGACCCTGAACAAGCACCCCTTGGAAGCAGTAGCTGCCCTGAAGTTTAAATTTCAGGGAAAGGTCTTCTCAGTAATAGCAGTGCTTAGTAAATTAAGGAGTGGTCAGCCTTTGAAATGTCAAAAAAAGCAATGAATCAATCCTGTCATAGGTGACAAAGCTCCAGGGGGGAGAGAGCACCCCAGTCTAAATGAAACATGATACTATGTCACAAGAGACCTTTGGTTGTTCATGAAACACAGAAGGGTTATTGGTTTATCAGAGGAAGTTTCTCAGTTCTTAAATGTGACTTTAAATTTACCCATGTGTAATTTGATAAGCAAATACTAGTTCAGCAAGCAGAGAGGATAGGTAGGTTGTTTTCAAAATCAAAGGAAGACACAAAACAGGTAAGTGACCAAAAAGGTTTTTGTCCAAAAACTTATTCTGTGGATATGTCCCTGGAAATTAGTCTCACTACATAAGGAAAATATAAGGGCTTTGAGGACATGGGCAAGATCCCAGGGAGAGGCACGGAGATGACTTAAGGGTGAGGAGAAGCTAGAGATGTAGGTTTATATGAGCAAAGAAGACATAGCTTAGAGTCCATTTGGAATGATCTTTGGAAATACGAAGTATCATGAAAACTATGAAGATAATTATATCTCATTATTATCTGTATTATATATCTCTAGTAATCTACTGTGCGTAATTTGTCTTATATACTGTTATTTACACGTTGTCCCTCTCATTAAAACCTGACTTCCTTGAGGGCAAGAAGCATGTTTTTGCCTTTCTTATTAATTCCAGCAATCAGAATAGTGCTTGCCCCATACTAAGTGTTTAATCAAAGTCTTGGTATTGTGACTACCTGACCATGTAGTCTCCATGTAGAAGGAGCACCAAGCAAGGAAGAATTATCTTAAGCATCCTGTATGAAGAATTGAGGTTGGCCCTAAGCAATTACCTTCTACTATTGAATACTGTGACAGTATGGAACGACTTACTTGAGAAGAATAAAGAATTTTTTCCCAGTCTGGTCTGTAACAACTGGAACAATTCTCACCTGATTTGGACGGCTTATACATTTTTTTTTAAGGGTGGTATTAAATGGATGACCTTTCAAAGTTCCTTTCAGCCTTATGTATCTATGATTGCTCCATTTTAGCTCTAAAACTCTGGATTGTGAATAAAAAGGATAGGTGGGTGGAGTGGGAGGAACAGGCTAGGGGGAAGGCAGAAGTGGGGAGTATGATCATAGAAAACACATCTGTCTTAGTACAGGGATTTAATCTGAAAAGAGCCAGGAACTGGGGATAGTTTGATTAATAATGGTCAAACTTTCCAATCCTGCTTTCCACTTAGAGAAGGAAATAGATTCTTAGAGGTGAAAAGAACATTCATTCAAGGTCATTCTAGTCCACCTCTCTCATAAGGGAAGAAACTCATATTTGGCATGCCTTGGGCAATGCTCAAAAATGAACACCACAGTTGTACTAATGGCCCTAGGATGATCAACCAATTGGCTACCACATTGGCCCTGAATTTATATTGGGCAGCTATGAGAAGAAATGGAGAGATAATCTCATAAAGCAATTGGCAAATATTCTCTACAGATTGCATTGTCTTTATCCATTGAGAAAGGGATCAGGCTTGATTCCCAATCTCTTCAGTTAGCACTAAGGTATGCTGAATAAATTGAAAATGTTTTATGAAATTTTATCCAAGGTGAAAGGAGGATATTTTATTTTAAAAAAATCTGTTTGGTATAGAGTCAAAGACACTTGAATTAGTGACAAAATATGGCTCTAAATCCTAGTTTGACCTCTGTGACCTTGGGAAAGTAATCTGAACTCTCTGGGCCTCAGTTTCCTTATTTGTGAAATGAGAGCATAAGATGATATCAATGGTTCTTAAGTTCATGAATTCATTTAAAAATATTTTGATTACTATATTTCAATGTAATTGGTTTCCTTGGTAATCCTGTGTATTTTATTTCTTGTATTTAAAGACATTATTTTCAAAGGGGGCTGAGGAGTGGTCCATAGGTTTCCTGATACTCTCAAGAGTCTATGACTCAAAAAGTTTAAGGACTCCAGGACTATGTGATCTTTAAGAATCTTTCCTGATTTAAATTCAGTGCACCTATGCAAGGCCAATCAGTACTTCAAAATTAGAATTTGATATGATGTACTCAGAAATTATTCTTAACCAGGACACCAGGAAAATTCTCTCTTTACTCTGTCCTACCTTTCTAGGGGTACTTTTCCTCCTGATTTTGACCTTAAGATTCTGTTCCTGTGAGAGTCCACCTGTTGCACACATCTCTCTTTTGCTGTAGAGTGCAAGTGTCACTTTTAGGAGTTATTATAGCCAAATTCCTCATGCAAAGTAATTATCAGATACAGCTAATTTCCTGGATTTTTCTCTCTTATTTTTTAAAATTACATGTAAAAAAGTTTAATGTTCTATTTTTTAAATTTTGAGTTCCAAATTTTCTCTCTAGTTCTATATAAAATAATTTCTTGGCAGTGTGATAGGTATAGCACTGAAAAAGTAAATTAATTTAGGTAGAAGTGCTATTTTTATTATATTGCCTTTTCCTGTTCAAAAGCAATTAATATCTCTCCAAATGTTTATATCTTATTCTATTTTTGTATAAAGTGCTTTGTAATTGTGTTGCTATAGTTTCTGGGTTTGTCTCAGCAAGTAGACTCCCAGGTATTTTATTTTGTCTATAGTTATTTTAAATGAATTGTTTTTCTATCTCTTCCTGCTTGACTTTGATGGTAATATATAAAAATACTGATGGTTTACATGGGCTTATTTTATGTACTACAACTTTGCCAAAGTTTGTTAATTATTTCAACTAGGATTTTAGCTGATTCTCTAGGGTTCTCTAGTATGCTATCATATCATCTGCAAAGAGTTTTTCACAAGTTTTTTTCCTCATTGCCTGTTCTCATTTCTTCTATTTTTTTTTCTTTCTATTGCTATAGCAGTATAATATTGAATAACAGAGGTCATGATGGGCATCCTTGCTTCACCTCTAATTTGTTTGGGAAGGTTTCTAGCTTATCCCCTTTACAGATAATGCTTGCCAATGGTTTTAGATACACACTACTTATCATTCAAAGGAAAGCTTCATTTCTTCCTATGCGTTCTAGTGGTATTTTAGTGCTGTATTTTGCCAAAAGTTTTTTTCTGCATCTATTATCATGATTTAAAAAAAAAATATGGTCATTTGTGCTAATAGTTTTCCTAATCTTGAACCAGCCCTGCATTCCTGGCATAAAACCCTCCTACTAATAGTGCATGATTTTTGTGATATAATATTGTAATCTCCTTGCTAGTATTTCATTTAAAATTAGAGAAATTGATCTGGGCATGGAGTATACTGGGTTTACTAGTTGTATTTCTTGCTCATAGACCAAGTCTTAAACCCAATTCACACTGGAGTTCATAGCCTGGACAACAAGTCCCCACCCACCTAGCACAGAATGGATGTAAATACTAAATAGTACTTTTTTCTCTTTTACCCAGGAATCCTGAGGACCTTCCCCTCCCAGTTTGATTTTTTTTTTCTGATTAAAGGGACCATCCCTTGATAAACTACTTAAAGAAGCCTATTCATTGAATGGGATTATTTTACTCAAAGTGAGAATGCCATAATACTATAAGACCTATGCCTGAAAGGGCCAGGGTCTCACATTGCATCTTGGATCATCTCCAGCCATTCAGATGAATATCAGACCACTGAACCCAGATGGCTCAGGAGAAGAAAGTGAGGCTGGTGACCTTACACAAACCTCCCTCACTTAAATCAAAGTCAACTACAAGTCATGTCATCATCTGGATGTCATGGTCCTCTTGGAGAATGAAGGACAAACACAAGGGAAATTGGTCTACAGTTTTCTTTCTCTGTTTTTGGTATTCCTAGTTTAGGTATCAGTACCATATTTTCTGTCGTAAAAGAAATTTGGTAGGACTCCTTTATCTATGTTTCTAAATAGTTATGGTATTGGAATTAATTGTTCTTTAAATATTTGGTGCAATTTGCTTGTGAAGCCATCTGGTCCTGGGAATTTTTTCTTATTGGACTCATTGACGACTTTTACAAAGATAGGATTATTTAAGTATTTCATTTCCTCTTCTGTTAATCAGCTAATTTATATTTTTGTAAAAATTCATCCATTACACTTGGACTGTTAGATTTATTGTCATATAATTGGAGAAAATAACAACAATTGATTTAATTTCATTTTCATTCATGGTTCATTCACTTTTAATTTTTTAATATATTAATTTGAATTTCTTTTTTTATATCAAATTACCAATGACTTATCTGTTTTATTGTCTTTCCACAAAAAATCCCAGCTCCTACTTCTGTTAGTTTAAAGGTTTTCTTACTTTCAATGTTACCAGTCTCTCTTCTGATTTTCAGGATTTCCAATTTGGTACTTAATCAGGATTGTTAATTCATTCTTTTTCTAGTTTATTTAGTTGCATGCCCAATTTATTTATCTGTTCTTTCTCTATTTTATTGATGTAAGTGTTAAGAAATATATATTTCCCCCCTAAGTACTGCTTTGTCTGCATCACATAAATTTGGGTATGTTTCTTAATTGTCATTCTCTTTAATGATCTTCCCTTTTACCATGTGGTTGGATTTGTTGTTTTTATTTCCTCATTTTTCAACCTATTTCTTGACTTCTAACTTTATGTTATGTTACAAGGGCTCTGTTCCCAAGAGGAAGGGAATATTGTCCCAAGCATCAGGCCTTTCTTTGCTGCTGTTTTCAGAGCTACCTCTGGGAGTCTTTAAGTCTTTGGGGCTTCCAGGGTGGTATGACCCAAGCAGAGATCAATGCTCTCCTGGCCTGTTCTCTGATCTTTATCCAAGAAAGAATCTTGTTCCTCCTCTAGCCACAGATGTTGGCATTCCTGTTAGCCTGGAACTGTTAGCCAGGAGAGCCAGAGCTCCTTTCTGCCTTGGGACTGAGCTCCCCCCTATACAAGTGATAGTGTTCCTCTCTGTCCTGGGACTGCGTTGGAGTTATGCATGGGCAATGCCACAGGGTCCTGAATCCAGCGCCAACAAACAGTCCTTTGGAATCTCTCTCTGATCAGATGTCTGGCTCCTTTACCATCTACTGGCTGATGGCTCCCGATGCTGCTGCTGCTGCTGCAGCTGCATAGAAGACTTGCTGCTGGCCTTGCTGGGGTTCAGTCTGTGCTGTACTCCAAGGCCAATTAACACCCTGGTGCAACAGACCTTTCCTGCCGACTTCCTACGTTGTCTCAGCCTGGAAAATCCTTCGTTGGCTGTGCCACTCCAGAATTCTATTTGAGGTACTATTTTAAGGTTATTTGGAGGGTACTTTGCAAGAGTTTAGGTGAGTCCCTGCCTCTATTCTGCCACCTTGGCTCTACCTCCACTAATTTCCATTTTTCCTTTAGGTAAAACAATCCCCAAAGGATCAGTGTATAGTTTAATTGTGTATGTTTCAGACTGCACTACTGTTTTTGAAGACTCAAACAATTCTCTACAGTAGATCACGTCTTTACAGTCATATAGTGAAGTGAAAGAAATAGAGAATTTAAGATTTTGGCAGTTGCTAATGTCCTTGCCCCGAAATAATTATTTTTATTGACAAGATATATAATTTTATTGGTATAATGACTGACTACTATGAGCCAGATGTGCATTTTTATTGATATAAGGCTCTCCTGATGAGGAATATCCCTCTACCAAAGCAGATCTACAAGGGCTTGCAACTCCCAATCTGGTATATGTTAGCAGCTGGACTTGGTCCCAGGGTCCAAGGTCTGCTTTTTATCTAGTCTTTATGCTACACTGAATTTTACTTTGTTTTATATATATATATGTATATATATATATATATACACATATGTATATGTATACACACATATATAGTTACATATTCAGGCACACACTTACATGTATATATGTTATTTTTATCAATAGAAAGTAAGGTCCTTGAAGGCAGTGGCTTTTTTGTGTCCCCTGTAAAGAGGACAGAATTTGAATAGATATACATTTATATGCATATGCACATGTGCATATGTGTGTGTATATATATATATATATATATATATATATATGTATATGATGAATGAAAGATCCTGCTGAATTTTTTTTTGGTGGATTAATCCCTCCCCTGAATACCTTTTTTGACTTGATAAAAGCAAAATAGAGCTTCAAAGATTCTCTTTCAACAGGGAAACTCTCATACTCATATAAGTATGTGCACATTAAGAACATACATGATTCCTTGATTAATTCAAACACAGAAATAAGTTGGTCAATTAATCTCTATGACTGGCTTTAAGTAAGTCACAAAATATGAAGTTAGATGCTCAGTAAAGGTATAGCATGCTTGTAAGAAAGATGTTTTCTTCAATGTTCAAATGGAAGAGGAATACTTAATAATTGAGGAGATGCTCCATATGTTTCTGCCTGTGGATGAGATAGTGCTGAATTCATCAAACCTCAGAACTTTACAGGGCCTCCTCAGTGAAGTACATAATTAATTAAAAGATTTAGACTTCCATATAGGAAAAACTAAGTGGATGAAAAGTTCATCTAGACCTATGACACTAAGGTCACAACGCATTTGTATGACCATTTTATTTATTTAATCAGAATTTTATCCATCACCTGGGTCATAATATTGCAGACAGACAACAACTTGAGTCCAGAGGTAAATAATCAAAAAAAGAGATGAATGGTCTTCATTTGGGAAATAACTATTAATGATGCCAATATGTTCCACGGAACAAATACCCATTTTGCTCATAGACATGTTTCCCCAGAGATACTGGATGGTTGTCAGTCTTGGAATACCAAATTCTGCTCAAAGTTGGTTGGTTGCTATCTTTTATGTTGGAAGAGGATCATCTTGCCCAAAGAATCATGAGTACTAATTCACAGAACCAAGATTTCAACCCAGATCCTTTCACTCCAAATCCAATAGTTTATCCAACCCACCATAGTGACCTGAATGTAAGAAATGGTATAAAGTTTATTAACAAGGAAAGTATGATTGGAAAGGGGCAGAACAGGCTGGTCATGTGGTGACAGCAAAGCATAAAAGATGGATACTCTCAGTATTGCACTAATAACATGTCATTTTTATATTGATTTAGCTTGCCTTTTTTAATGTAGAAACAAAAGATGTTATCCAGTATGTTGAACAGATCCAATATGGAAGATCTATGAAGAAGATGGACAAGAATAGTCAAGGATGAAAAGGTATGGTTGTGTTTTGATGTGTACCAATGGAGAAAACATCTCCATTAACAAGATCAGAAATTCATCAAAGAAGCAATTAATTAAAGAATTTTCAAAGAAGGGCCTGGATTGTTAGGTACAATATGCCAATATGAAATATTGCCAAATTTAAAAGATCCTAAGCTCAAGAGAGTCTTGGAAATGTGTAAAACATTTGAAAATGTGCAAAATCTAATAGAAATGTACACGTAGAACCTATATAAGATTGTACACCGTCTCAGGGAGGGAGTGAGGAGGGAAGGGGGATGAAGGGAGAGGGAGGGGAAATAATCCAAGATATATGGAAGTGATTGTGGAACACTGAAAGCAAATAAAATAATTTAATTTTTTAAAAAAAGGATACATAAGGAAAGCAAATTATTTCTTCAAGAAAGCAGAGCAACTGAGTCATTTGTAACTAGACTAAGAATTCCAAGATGCTATCTTCTGGTCCAGTGATTTTTCCATTAGAACATCTTTGGCTTCTGAAAGCTCAGTCTTTTATCCCCACGTAAATTCTTGTGAATATGAACTGCTTTATCCTAATCATTCCCCTTTCTGCTTTTCATCCTGTTGGAATTGCCATTAAGATTTAGCACTCATCAACGTGAATCACTAGTAACAGTGCAGTTTTAGAGATTATCACCTGTAGCCTCTCTCTCCCCACCATATGCATGTCTGTGTGCATATTATACATTCATACATATATGTGTATATATGTACACATACACATGCGTACATATACACACATATAAACATACACATACACACACATACATATAGTCAATGATCCCTGCAGTCTTAGAGTTGTTACCCATTGTCATCGACTTTCTATCAATCCTTCAGTCTGAGTCAATCAAACCCTTTGCCAAACACCAAGAATACAAAGTAATGCAGAAAACACTCCCTGTTCTCAGACAGATCACAGTATAAGAGAGAATACAACACAAAAACAATTACCAAGAAACAAGCTCTTTCTAGGTTACAATGGGGATCATCAGCAGAGGGCAGGTACTAGTACTGAGGGGGATTGGGCAAACCTTTTTACAGATGGCACCATTTTAGTTGGGACTTTCTAGGAGGAAGCCAGAGAAGCCACAAGGCAGAGATGAGGAGTGAGAGAAAGCCAGGTATGGGGGACTGCCCTTGAAAATGTCAAGATTCTGGAAATGGAATGTTTTAGGAATAGCAAAGAAGTCAATATCACTGGATCAAAGATCAGGTAAGGGAACAGTGTAAGAAGACTTGAATTCGAGGATGGGGCTAGACTTTGAATGACAGAGGGTTTTATATCTGGTACTGGAGATTTTAGAGAACTACTGGCATTTATTGAACAGAGGGCGATGTAGTAACCTTCCACTTTTGATAGCTGATGGAGGACAGATTACAGTGGGGAGAGACTTGTGGCAGCAAGACAAACCAGCAGGATATAGTCTAGATGTGAGATGATGGGCACCTCTGTTAGGGTGATGACAACGTAGGGCATGTAAGAGAGGTATCTTTCTTCCTCTGTGTCTCTCTCTCTTCACATACTCACAGACTACTTGAAATAGAAAGAAATTGAGAAGTCATGTTGCTTCATTTCTCCATTTTACAGATAACAAAAATGAGTCCCAAACATGCATGATCCCTTCCCTGAGATCACAAGGCAAGTGAGTGGTGGAAGCAGGGCTTGAACTGAGGTTTCTTGACTCCAAGTCCCCCGACCCTATCTCTCCCTAAACAAGCTTTTTTACATCTCAGATTTTTTTTCCAGCTACATTTTTTAGTTTTTTGAATAAAGAGAAAACAAGAGGCAAGCAAGCCTGAAGGCAAATATATATATATATACATACACCCCTCTCAGCACTGAGTAAATAGCTCATGACATTTTAATAATACTCCTTAATTAAACCTTTTAAATTTCATTTAGTGGCTTCATTTAGATGTTACAAATGCCATGTAGTCACTGGATTATCAGGCACACCTATTAATTGCCTGAAAAAATTCAGCTCTTCATGATCTGTCTTCATCTGCACTGATTGCCAGGAAGCATAGTAGTTTACAAAGGATGTATTGACTCCAAGATGATAACAGGTGGTAGGCCTATGATATTGGCAGTTTTCCTTCTGAAAAAAGATCACATAGTGAAATGATGCTGGGACTCTTTAGAATCCATTGTTTAGATGCTCAAAAGAATCTGTTTTTTAGTTCTATCTCTGGATGTGGGTTATCTAAAACTCCTTTTAATATACCAATTCCTCTTACTATGGAGCTTAACTAGGAAGTAATAAAGTATTTTTAAAGGCCAAGAATCTAACATCAAATTAATCACTCTCCTCTTTCAAGGAGTCCTCTCAAAGGTCGCATACTTATTCCAACAAAGCTTTCATTGCTCAAAACAATTTGGGAATTCTATGGGAATTGCTTTCATTATCTCTGGCATCTTCTCTAGTTCTTCTGAATATGCATGATGGTAGCAAATTTTCATCCTGTGAAAGTAGATTGGAATAAATGCAGTCTCCCCAAGGAGCTGATTTTATATTCAGTATTTATTTGGATGCATAAATACTGAAGAGTTTGTTAAAAATAAGTCTTGTTGCTTTATAGTTACATCTTGCGTATCCCTTTTTTTCAAAAAGTGAAGTGATGATGGCCTATAATTGACAAATTTCAGTGATTCCACTTTTAGGAAATATTGCTTGCCTGGTTGACCATCATTTTAATTATAAAATATCTAGTGTAGAAAGTAGTGTTTAAGCGGAATATTTAAGGCAAATTGGGGTTTCAGAAAGCACAGGTGAGAGAACAACTCAGAGATGGACAAAACATTGAGACCAGAGGTGGGATGCTGTTTATGAAGAATAACAAATAGGCTGGTTTGGCTGCAATGCAGTGTACATGAGGACAGGCTGATGGGCTATGCGAAATCAAATTGGAGGGAGAAGCTGGAGTAGGATTGTTAATGGCTTGAAAGGGCAAAAAGAGATGTTTGCATGCTATCTTAGAGGCAATCAGAAGCCCTTGAAGTTTCTTAGGCAGAAGAATGGTGTTGTCAGACCTGTGCTTTAGGAATATTAATTTGATCACTATATGGGAGGATGGATAGGAGAGGTAAGAGGCTGACTGCAAGGAGACCAAAGGGGATAATTGCAGGAGTTCAGATACCAGATGATGAGGCTTTCCGAGAGGGTGGTGGCTACATGATTGAAGGCAAAGGGATAGTGGCGAGATACACTGTGGAAGGAAAAAGGACATCGTGAGGGAGAGGAAAGAAGGTCATTTAGGATGAAACTGATGTTCCAATCCTTGCTGACTAGAATATAGGCATAGGAAAGTTAGGAAGAGAGGTGGATGTAGGGAGGAACATGGTGAGTTCGGTACATTTTGAACACTGTGAGTTAGAGGTATCTACTAGGAAAACCAGCTGATGATATCTATTGGGCATTGAGTGATGCAGGAAAAGAGCTCAGGAGAAGTTAGGTACATAAACTTGGAAGTCATCTGGGGACATCCTAATTAAACCCATGAGAGCTGATGAGGTCACTGAGAGAAAGCAACTAGAAAAGAGAGCTTAGGATGGATCCAACAATTATTAAATCTAATGATGGGAGGGCTTCTGAGCCTATTTCATCCAACCCCCTCCATTTCCAATGAAGGAAATTAAGGCTTAAGGTGGTCTAAGTTAATAGAATAAAAACAAGGGCCACAAAACTATGCATAAGGATTCATAAAGGGGACATGCTTTTTTTTTGCCTTAATAGTGTTTTATTTTCCAGCTACATGTAGAGATAGCTTTTTCAACATTTATTTTTGCAAGATTTTGAATTCCAATTTTTCTTCCTTCTTCCTTTCCCTCCCTCTTCCTTAAAACAGCAAACAATCTGATAAGTTATACACATACAATCATGCTAAATATATTCCCACGTTAGTCATGTTGTGAAAGAAAAATCAGAACAAAAGGGAAACTCAGCGAGAAAGAAAAAAACAAAACAATTGTATGCTTCAATCTGCATTCAGACTCCATGTGATATGGACAGTATTTTCTATCATTAGTTTTTTGAATCTTTGTATTGCAGAGAAGAGTTAATCATCACACAACGTTGCTGTTGCATGTCCATTACTCTCCTGGTTCTGATCAGGTCACTCAGCATCAGTTCATATAAATCTTTCCAGTTTTTTCCGAAGTCTTGCCTGCTCATCATTTCTTATAGAACAATAATATTCCATTTCATTCTTATGCCACAATTTATTCACCCTTTCCCTAATTGATGGGCATCACCTCAACTTCCAGTTCTTTGCAGACACAAAAAGAGCATACGGGAGACAAGTTGAATTAGAAAACCACATATTGATATTACCTACACTTAATTAGATTTTTATTTGATTTGTCAAATATTTCTCTTTTCTTTTTTAAATCTGGTTTGGGCCACACTTGGGAGTGCTATGGACTACAAGTAGCCAGGGGGTCATGTCTGGTACCTCTGATTTAAGTGACTTGCCTGATGTCACATAGGTATACCATTTCATTTTATCATTTCAGTGATAGGAAAACCAGGGCTAACCTCATACTTGATGTGTGATATGGATGATGACCCAGCAAAGTCAACATGGGATAGAACAGTCAGGTGTGAGGGGACTCAGGTAAGAGCAGTACTCGGTAAGGTCAGGAAAGGGAACACAACTAGGAGGAGGGAGGTGTCTACAGTGGTGGAAACTGTAGATGAGGTGAGACAAAGAGTCATGGTCTTTGGCAATTTAGAAATCATTGGTAACCTTGAAGAAAGCAGTGTCAGTTAAGCTGATGCAACTGAAATATGATTACAAAGGATGAGTAGTGAGTGGGAGTGGAGGCAACAAAAGGAGGTGAATACAGATGTTTATTTCTCAAGACTGGCCTTAAAAGGGAGGAAAGATGTAAGAATCCGGCATGAAATAAAAGCAAAGCCAAGTGAAGATTTTTTTTTCAAGATGGGGGACATCTGAGCATCTACTCTTTAGACACCAGTTCTCTGCTCTTTCAATCTCTATGTAAAAGGAGGGGATTAGTAGTGGCAATGCTCATAAAAGTACCTTGCAAACTTTAGAACTTTTGAGTTAGGCCTAGTAAAAAAGTATATTTATTTTAGTTTTCAGATTGTTGCAAGTTTAAGTCAACATCCTGATTTGTCTCTTTTTAAAAATCAATTAATCATTTATTTATTTTGGAGGCAATCTGAGTTAGGCCACTTGGCCAGGGCTGATTTGCCTCTTTCTAAAGCAAAGACTCCAATGAACCATGTTATTATTTAGACTTAACCAATACTTATCACAAAGAGAGAATATGAGAAAGAATAACTCATCACTTCAGTAAAACAAAGCAAATTAATCATTAGATAAATAATTTCAATTAAGTTAACATTCTGATTTTTAAAATTTTTTTTTTTACAGATCAGGGTATACATGAAAGAGTAGAAAGGAAATAAAGGGCAAAGGTAAAATCTGTCCCAAAACTTACCTAATTTAACAATCCTGACATTCTTGGGAAGCAAACTCATTATATTATGTTAAAATTCTGCCTGTATGACAGTTTTCTTCCCTCTGTCTTCTACATTCGTCCAATTTATTATTTGCCAACAGTGGGAAAGAAAAGAAAAGGAAATTTTTATTAAAAATGTTTTGCTTCTGTAATGGAACTTTCTTGTGCTGAAAAGTCATTCTGGGAGGAATCCCGAAAAAGAATGATGGAAAAATAGGTCTTGTTGACAGGCTTTCTTTACCTTAGGTGAGACTCAGTTTCTCCCAGTCACCTTGTACACACAAGGTATCATGAGTAAGTCTTCAAGTAGCACTTTACTCTTTTTCCATTTCTTTTTGCTACCATAGGACGAAGTAGTGCTTTGAATATATCAAAAAGACATTCACTGCTAATAAGCCAGTTTTCTATTGAAAATATCTAATTACTAAAATATGCTACTGGATTTTTTTCTTTGTTATTTTGATATGGTGAGAGGGGAAAAGGGATGGATAACCAGAGCTCCATAAGAAAATTCTAGGGGCCAGGTGTGGTAGTGCATGTTTGTAGAACCTTCTACTGGTGAGGATGAGGTCGGTGAACCCTGGAGTTCAGGAGGTCTGATACGATAGGACAAGAGCCAATGTGATGTCCACACTAAATCTAGTGTCTAAGTTTCAATGGAATTTTAAACTTTGATGGCTTATCATTTTAATACCTTTAATACCTGAACACTGCAGTAATATCTTAGGGATACCCTATATATTGAAGCAGAGAGTCTGAAAAGGAGCAAATCAGTCCAGGATGGAACACCAGAGCCAGTCAAATCTTGCATGCCAATGAGTTAAGTGTCCACCATACTTCTGGCATGGATGTCATAAGGATAACCATTCCCAAAAAGCAAAGAAAAAGAAAAAAGAAAAAAATCTAGAAAATGAAATTTTCAACCCAAATGTGAGATCTCTGCACACTTAGGTTCTAAGAATTGGTGAAGGAATCTCTAAACAAAGAAGCTTAGTTCCCTACAGGCTGATTTAGATGTAATGAATGCATATGAGAGAATGGAAGAAGGGTGCTTTGTGTAAGAAATGTACCCCTGAAATCCCTACATTAGTTTAATAGGTAGGTATTGTATAGTCTTTTGCAATAAGCTTTTGTTAGACTGTTGTAAAATTCAAAGATTGGATTCTTGTGCTGTGACTAAAGTCTATAGAATCTACTATAGCTACAAGTAACAAGCCTGAACTGAGAAAGTAAGCAATCAAAATATTATATTCTGGCTACTTACATAACAATACCTATGTCTTTGAGTTGCAAATTATCCCTTGGCTGGTATCTGAGTTCACTATAGCTTTTGGATTTCAGAGTAAAAGAATGTGTTGCAATAAAAGGCTTTCCTTAAAACACTGAACAATTCAAAGTACGTGGTCATTAGGTGCCAACTTGAAAAATTTAGTTTGCATTTATACTAAAAACGAGTATTAAATTATCTAGTAAGGCATGAAGTTTATTTTTTCCATGTGAACATATCTTTTGGAAATATAGAATTAACAGAGAATCATGTCTCTAAAGCTGGAAGGGACTTCAGAGGTCCGTTTAGCTTAACCTCTTCATTCAGATGAGAAAACTGAGGCACACAAAAGATGATTTGTCCCAAATCACATACACTGTTAGCAGCATACCAAAGTATGGGGCAGCAAGTGTGCAGTGGATAGAGCTCTGAGCCTAGAGTAAGGAGTTCAAATCCAGCCTCAGACGCATCCTGGCTGGGTAACCTTGGGCAACCCACTTCACCTTATTTGCATCAGTTTCTTCATCTGTAAACTGATCTGGAGAAGGAAATGGCAAACCACTCCAGCATCTTTATTAAGAAAATCTCAAATGGGGTCACAAAGAGTCAAATGTGACCGAACCACAACTAAAAAGCGTCTAAAGTGGAAAGAATACTACCTGAGTTCAAACCCTGCCTCTGATTTTATTATCTGTGTGACTTTGGGTTACTCACGTAACCTCCATGGATCTTAGTTTCCTCCTCTTTAAATTGAGGTGGAGGGTATGGGACGAGGGGAAGTGAGAAGTGAATGAGATGTGCTTTGAGGACACTTCCTGAACTGTATCTATGAACCCAAGCAGCTGGGGTTAGGTTAGAACCCAGAATCTCTGACTTCAAAATTAGTTCACTCAACCACATAACTTAGTTAAGTCACACCGGGTGACAAGCCAGAGAAAGTCTATTTCAAATATCATGAGGATGGGTGGAGAACATATGAATGCCCTTTGTAAAGGATATTTTATGTTTGTTTTTTTATCTAATTAGCTGAGTTCACTGAAAGCACATAGCTAAACACTCCACCAAACACCCCTGTTCTGATATTCCCTAAATGATTCTCCAAACGTTTATGTTCCTGATGTCAGAGATTCTATATTGATCTTGTGACCACGTTCCCTTTCTGTTAATGTCTTTTCACAGTGGACTGACCTTTCCAGAGATGCAGAAGGAATCTCAGTACTTCTTAAGGCTTGATTGGCCATTATAACCCCTTCTTCGGACTTCTCACATACTGCACTGTCACGATGGGCAGACACACCAAATATATTACTAGGCTCATATGCTGAGTACTGACGACCAAACACCTACCTACATGTGAACAACATCGACCAACCACATTTTATCCTTTAGATCTAGAAGAATATCTAGAGTCATTTTTAAAACTACTCTGACTACAAGGGAGCTTGGAAACAACAGTGAGTAGTAACATGCACATGATTATTTTAAAGGAATATTTAAAAAGGAGAAAAGTAAATTAAAAATAATACTACAATTTGGACAACTATTCTCATTTAAATAGTCACGAACACTGAAATTTATAACAAATGGCAGTGCCCTCAAAGAATTCAATTTTTCCCAATATGGGAACAAGGATTGTACAATTCATGGATACTCGTAAGCAAAATCCTTATGAGAATATTGACTAAAACACAAGGAACTTCTTTTGGACAGGTGAACAAAAACACGAAGGCTTTTCATAATAGTACCCAGAGAGGAAGGAGCTGTCAGTTGGGTTACTTAACAGTTATACCAATGTTGACCTTCAAACAATGTCATCCTTAATTTTAATGCCTTTCCTCTGAGACTATCAATTCTGGAGCTCACAGATTGGACAGCAATAGGTCCGTGCCCAAGCACCACTTAATAGTTATTTTTTGGGCCCTTCTAGCTCTGAGTGAATGTAAATAGTAACTGTTTCTCTTTTTGGCCAGCAGCCCTTTTTGGCCAGAGGGTCTTTCCCTCTCAGTTTGATTTTTTTTTTTTAATTAAAAGGGGCCATCCCTTGACTCACTTTTATGCCCTCAAAGTGAGAACCTGAAAAGCCCTTGGCTTAAAAGACCCAGGTCTTCCATTGCATCCCGGGCCATCTCCAGTCATCCTGATGAATATCTGGCCACTGGACCCAGATGGCTCTGGAGGAGAAAGTGAGACTGGTGACCTTGTAGAGTCCTCCCTCCGTCAGATCCAAGTGAACTGCAAGTCATGTCATCATCTCCTTGATGTCATGGTGTAAGTAAGGAGGATTTTATCTTTATTACTTTAGTTTCTCAGGATTCGTGGCCATGGGAATGTCTAGTTTCCAAGTGTTAGATAATAATAATTCCCAGAAGAGTTCCAAGGATTCTAGACAATAGTTCTTAGAACCATAGTGATAGACAGCCCAACTGAGGCTGTGGCATGAGATAAGGGGGTGACATAATTGATATTTGCTTCCACAGAATGCTAATATTGGTAAAATTAACCTGTGAGCTTAACGTTGGCAAGGTGCCTTCTTTGTTTGTTACCCTATAAAACAAATAGGCACTGGTCAGTGATGGGGGAAACCCACAGGGAATTCTGTGTTTGCCTCAATCGGCCCCCACTGAGGGTTGATACAGGGGAGTCCACAGGCTGTGCCTGTCTCAATTGACCCCCATCGAGTTGAAGGGGTAGTTGCCCCCTCCCCGTCTTGCTTGCCCATGCGCAAAGGGTTATTAGGGAATGCTGTAGGATCTGGTTCTCGATTATCAGAAGATTATGCAGGATAATGGTAGATCTGGTTCTCCATTTGAGAAAACTACTAGAATAAAGCTGATTATTAACCCTCCAAAGCTGTCTGCCTGTCTGAAGATCAAGAATGAACCTGTTAGAAGCTGGAGTTGGAAAACTCCAGTGCCTCCTCTGTGTTATCTGTCCTCTTCAAGTACAAAGGACAAACACAATCTTAAATTTATCCTGCATGTATCATTTTTACATAGTTGCTTATATGTTGTTTCCTCCATTAGACTGTTATTCCCTTGAAAGCAAAATGCAGGTTTTTTGTCCGTTTTTGTATCCCCAAGTTTTAGTATAGTGCCTGGCAGCACACAGTAGGCCCTTAATAAATGTTTGACTAACTGATTAAAGTGAGTTCCTAACAATTAGAGTAGTCTAGACTATCTCACAAGGTGGTAATTTTTTTTTTTACCACCACTCAAGGTTTTAAGCAAAGACAAGATGACCAATTAGAAACATATCATCACATTTAGAGGATTCAGGCATTGGTTGACAAGGCCTTGGCGACTTCTCAGCTTCCTTCCTGTTCTTGATTTCATTAACTTTACAATCTGACCGCTTCCAAATATTTGGCATTCAGATTGCAAAACAGTGCTTTTTTGGTACCTCCTTGAGAGCTATTAAACCTTAACAGGAGGTGCATTTTTTTCTCAATGTATTTTTCTAGCTGTGTCTACCATAAGATCAAATACTGCCCAGAAAACTTTTTGACTGTTGATTTACATAGTTTGGAATGTGATGTTCAATATCAAAATACAACTGGGCCTTTCTGTTATTTCTGGACAGATCTTTGGACAACTTGATTTTTGCCCTGAGATAGAATAGATTTAAATGGATGCACTAGCTATGGCCATTTCAGTCAATAAACATTTATTAAGTGCCTCCCTGGGTAAGTCACTTAACCCTGTTTGCCTCTGTTTTCTCATCTGTAAAATGAGCTGGAGAAGGAAATGGCAAACTACTCCAGTATTTCTGCCAAGAAAACCCCAAATGAGGTCAAGGAGATTGGATGTTAAAATTGAAACAACTTTGAAAAAAAACAACAAAATATTCCATTCAGTTTGCTGAGCACTAAGGATACTAAAAGAGGTCAAAATAGTCACTACCCTCAGTGAGTTTACAATCTAATGGGTAAACAAATACATTCAAAATGAGTTATATAAAGGACAAATAATTTAAAGAGGGAAAACACTAGACTTAAGAGGCTTTAGGAGAGATTTCCTGTGGGATTTTGGCTGAGTCTTAGAAGAAGCCAGGGAGGTCAATAGATTGAGAAAGGAAGAAAGCATTCCAAGTATAGATGACAGTCAGAGAAAATACCTGGAGCAGAGAGATGGAGTATCTTGTTTCTGAAATAGCCAGGAGGTCAAATAAATTGCTCCCTGTCACACAGCTTACTTAGTAATTAGAACTCAGCCAATCTTCAAACTCAGGTCTGCTGTCTTTGGGACGAGGACTTCTCTTTCTGCTATAACTCATCTACTCTTTGCCATATTGCAGTGCTATCAGTGGTGCCTATTTCTTGATACTGGCTAGCTTACCTAAATTCACCAGATGTTCATTTCTCAAAAATCATCATGCATTTATTTTTGTATATAGTTATAAATGTATAAAGAATGTGAGCTCCTTCAGAGTAGGGGGTTGTTTCTTTTGTGTTTGCAGCCTGTAGCAATCTAAAATGATGTCAAACAGGTGGCTGTGGACCTGGAGTTAGGAAGACTTGAATTCAAATCTAGCCTCAGACACTTACTTAGGTGTGTGACTCTGGGTGTAAATTCTCTGAGTCTCAGTTTTATCATCTGTAAAATGGGAATAATATTATTTACCTCCCAGGGATATGACAAAGGTAAACTGAGATAATATTTAAAAAACACTTAGCCAAACACTGAAGTCCCATAGAAGGGCTAGTTATTCTTGTTGTGGTTAGCTTAATAAGTGTTTATTGACTGACGAGTGGTTGATCTACATCTTCCAATGCAATAAATTAGAAGGGAAGGAGGTGTCAGTAGAACAAAAGGGAATGGAATGGCAGAATATAAGGAGGTGAGCCACACAGACTAGAGGCTAGAACTTCAAAGCCAATTTGGTCATGAATATACTATATGACTAGGAAACTTACAACCTTCTGGTACCTCAGTTTCCGAGTACCTCAAAAAGAAAATAGTAATTCTACCAAGATAATTTTCAGAATAAATATTAATCAGCCCTTTCTGTCCCAATTCAATTTTACCAAGTTCTTTCTTGGCCCTATGGTTAGGAAAAATGATCCTTGATTATTTCTATATGACAGTGAATATATCCTGAAAGCTCTCCTTCTGAGAAATTACATCAGTTCAACTTCTGATCCCTGGGTCAGAAAATCAGGGTATCGGACAGGAAAACAGTTTGCAGAACACAAACTGAGCACTTGTAGGGCTGGGCTTGAGTTGGCAGCAACAAGAGAGAGGTTGCCTTGAAAGGCCAAGATGAAAAGATGCACAATGTATTACCTGTTTTTTAACCTACCTGAATTTAAATTTCTTTCTCAACTCAATGGTGGGTGTGCTGTCCATAGAGGGCAAAGCTCGACTAACACAACAATTGAATTCCTCCTTCCAGTTCCTCTCTAGCTACCTCCTGCTTAGACACAGCCTGATTTCTTATGCATCTGAAAACATTTGTGAGCCCTCTGATTTGGAGCAGATTATGAATAAGTTCTCAGGAGTCTCAAGACCCAAATTATCTTCAGAAAATTCTTTGGGTGGAGAGACAAATTGAAATGAAAAATGTATACCCTTCTCATCTTGGCACAATAGAAATCTCATTGGGCACGTTACTTTGAGTCCTGACTCTGATTTACTTGCTGCCTGCATGATCTTGGAAACATCTCTCAACTTTCTCTGGCCTTATTTTCCTTGTATGTAAAATAAGGGTGTTGGATCAGATGTCCTCTAAGATCCCTGCCAACGCTGGAGCTACGATGCTGGCAGAAATGTGAGGGAGTATGGACATGGTTTCTTGGTTAACTGCCATTTTTCTTTTTTACAAGGGCAGTGGAGGGTCCAGTTTGTGGTAGGTAGTGATACCGAGAAATGATTACGGTATCAAAAAATAACACCACTCAAAAGTACCCACTTTTAAAACAGGGCTTGTGAGAGAGGGAGGAGAGGTAGTGGAAACCAAAAAAAAAAAGAGAGACAAAAAGAATGTCTAGAATTGAAGAGGGTCCCAGAAGCACAACAGCATAGTCAAATGATACTCGAGATTGGGCCATAAAGTCAAGGATGCATAGCCATCTTCAGCATCAATTGCTTGTTTTAGAGGTAAAAAGAAAACAATACCTTAAACAAGTCAGGATGATGGTTCAGGGGACATCACACCCAAGCTACTTTTTCTGTGGTTTATTGTGAGTCCATTCCACATAGATTTATTCAGAATATATTATCCATTCATTCACTATATATATATATATATATGTATTGCATCATTTTTCACATATGCATACAATATTTATAAAAAGCCAGAGTATAAACTCATGGCTTTGTAAATGCCCAACTCTGATTTTGTCAAAGAAATAAACGAGTTAATTCATCGAGGGTATGATTTCTCAAGTGCTAGATGCCTCGGTTGTATGTCTCTATCAATGCCAAAGCACAGCACACACACAAAAAGGGCACGATGAGAGTAAAAACCCTAAAAGTTAAAGAAAAGAGAAGATACTAACCCCAAAGATAAAAAGGCCCTTTTATGAACACTTCTAAACTCCTTCAGCTTAATATATTTAAACTTTAAAAAAATTAGCACTTCAAAAGCATTACTACTTACAATGTAACATCTACCTAAGCAAGGGAGTTTCTGCACTGTTAACCAAAGCTTTCTCCTGCTTATAAAGAACTGAAAGGATAAGCAATATTCTAGCCCATCCTCAAGGCATCCATACTTTAACAATGCTAAATACTAGAAGAATGAATGTTCAAATTCATTTTCTCAAGCTGCTTGATATTCTGGTGCAATAAATAGCTTTATCTTCTCTTTTAAAATTTTTCCAAAGGGGATTCCTTCGCCCTCCCCTCTCCTTCCCTATTCGTACTATGTTTTGACATTCATTCTTTGCAAAAGAAGGAGAAGGTGTCTAGGGGAGAGGGAAGGGATAGATAAGGGTTAGTCTAGGGGCCATAATTATAGTGGGTCCTGGTTGTAAAAAATGTGCCAAAATGTATGTGAGGTACAGTATGAGGAAGAGGATCTGATTTGTAATATAAGGTTATTTGAAAGGTGATTGCTGTTATTATATTTTATATACACACGTGCATATGTGTGAATATACATGTGCACACACATATGTGTTTATGTACATATGTATATATATACACACACAAATGTGTGTTGTGTGTATATATACACTCATAAATATATGGACGTTTCTAAGACCTGAGCAAAATTTTCCTCTATGAAGTGAATTCAAACTCCATACTAGATCTAAATTCAGAAAGGGTAAAGTAATTTTAAATTCACTATCATGAGCAACCATATTTCAGTAGGGGGAATTAGTGTCGACTTCAATCCAATATTCCAAAAGCATTTTTTCCATATAAAATTAGAATTAGAGATGGATGGTCCAAGAAAAATACTTTTTTATAAAAATGATTTTTAAAATGCATTTTATTTTTTTCTACTGATAGGAGAAATAAATTTAAGAATGAACCCAATACCTTCTTAAAAGATGAAGGTCAGGTTTCAATTAAATACTGAGTTTAACTCAGTAAAAGGTCCTATGAATGAAATGTTTGTAAAATGTAAATATAAATTAAATTTGCTACACAATATGCACATATTTACCTATCTATATGTTATATATTGCCATTTTTAAGTGAAATGAAATTAATGTTGTAATTACAAGTTTTTACTTTCAAAAAGGTTCTATTGGAAGCTGTATTAAAAAAATAGCCCACTGGCTTTATGAGACCATTATCTCAGTGTAAAGAAAGATGTCAATTTATCTTTGTATTATCTTTAATTTCCATTGGTACTATGAGCTTTGTTTTAACTAAATAAGCTGGTGTGACAGAATAACGAGTCATCTTAAAATAAATTGGAAGAGTTTCCTTAAATTTGCAATAATAGCACCACTTAATTAACAGGCAGCCTGATGATTTTTTTTATTACTCAAGTTTACTTATACTACCAAAACAAACATTACGAAGTGTCTGACTTTCTTGTTTTTGATATCTGTATACATAGAGAGAAAAGAATTCTGAGTTAAGTATATTTAATTACCTATAGTGGAGACATCTGTGTTATCTTTGTGATTTAAATGTTGGAAGGATCATTCTGAAAGTTGTAAAAACCAGGTGTAAAACCAGCAGTAACTTCTCTATAATTCATTTTGGAGAGGATGGTAAAGTGATAAGGAAATTATTTCTGACTAGTTTAGAGGTCTGTAGATAGCTCTAAATGTTAAAATATGGTGAAAGATCTCCTAGGAGCAGGGAAAATAAAAACCAATTTGTTTTTTCCTTGATTGCTTTTTCTTATTTCACCTGAATTCTAAAATAATTTTTATCAGGTTTTTTAATTTAAATTTTCTGAAGCAACAGCCCAAAAGTACAGTTACTATTTTTATGTAAATATGCAGGTGATTTCTATGAGTAGCTGAAATTCCTGTGTCTTAGTAAGTCACAGATACAATGTTTAAAAATCATCTAGCTACAACTACATTTTTCATAGATGAGGAAATGTTAAGACTAAAAAGATGAAACGAGTTACCCAAGAACACACTGCTAATTAGTGATAAAAGTGGGAGTAAAAAAAAAAAGACTCACTCATTCAATCTCCACTCCAGCATGCTTCATTCTTAAAGGGTGCAAAGAAAATTCAAAGGAGGATGGGGGAGGGTCATATCTTATTTAAAAGTCAAATTGCTCAATAAATAGCAAGTCTATAGTAATGTTGATTATGTACTTTATTTTTAATATCTGTAAATTTAACATGCTGCTTAGCCAGCTGAAAGATAAATCCCATAGTTGTTCCCTATCTTTTTCTTCCCTCCCAAATCTCCATGAAAGCAATTTATTCTTTCACAGCAGTATGCATCTGATGGAGAGATTTTATAGGTCTTAAAAGCTTTGCACCTCATATTTATTTAACTTATAAAGAGCATAAGGAAAGAAATGTGTAGCTATACTCATCTATAATGGGGTTTGCACAAAGCATGGGCAGATATTACTTGCCTGCTTTGTGCTGATCACATGTGTGACTCAGCATTTGGGTGCAATATTGATGAAAAACTTCCTGGCTGCTTCTGGATACATACAGAAAAGGCATGGTGTTTTGGGTTCAACATGGCAAAACAATGAATGACACTTCAGTCCTCTCTGTTCTTTTACAAGGCTGTTCTCTCTCTCTCTCTCTCTCTCTCTCTCCTCTCTCTCTCTCTCCTCTCTCTCTCTCTCTCTCCTCTCTCTCTCCTCTCTCTCTCTCTCTCTCTTTCTCTGACTCCTGTCTATCTTAGCATTATGGTAACTGTTCTTAGGTGGCAGTCAGAATAAGAGAATTCCCCATGTGTCCCCTCCTGGCTTCTCATTTCTGAGAAAGTAACCAAGCATCAAGCTCAACGTAGATGTGTTCAGGCTTGGAGATGACCTTGGTTCAAAAGGCCTCTGGATTTTGGAATCATTGAGTGAACTGACTAGCGGCAAAGGGAGTTTCTTCAGTGGAAATGACCACTGACAAGAAAAGAACAAAGCTCTGGTGTACTCTTTACCAGAAAATGTGAATTTTGGTATAGATAGTGGACAATGAAAATGAAGTGTGAAAGGCCTCATCAGCAATTCTTCAAAATGCTTTATATTCTGAAGTTAAGTATCCATTTCCTACTATATTCTAAGAGTGGTTATAAGGAAAGTTACTGGCAGGTTGGTGGAACAGATAGAGATCTGTGCCCACAGTAAAGAAGACCTGACTTCAATGACAGCCTCAGCCTGCCTCAGATGCTTAGCTGTGTGAGACTTTGAGTAAGTCATTTAACCTATTTACCTCAGTTTCCTCAACTGTAAAATATAAAACTATGAAACTTCCCAGGGTTGTTGTAAAGATCAAATGAGATATTCATAAACCACAGTGCCTGGCACATAATAGGTGCAATATAAAATGTTAGCTTTTATGATGATTATTATTTTAAGTTATTCTATAAACGTGAGTTACAAGTCTTTAATATTTAGCATTTCTTTTGCATGTAGAAAATAAAAACCTGTTTCATAAATTGAGTTCCTTACTCTGCCTTTCTGCGGAGGAGCTATAAATGAGCTAAAATCTAAACTTTGAATATTTTGATCCTAGGGTGGTAGGGTGATAGCTTAATGAGCCAAAAAGCTTAGCCCCCTTCTCATTAAAAGCAAAGCTCTTCCAAGCTTGAATATTTACCTGGGTCTCATGGTAGAGAAGGGAGAGGGGTAAGTGTCCTAGCCCCTTGGGCTTAGTAGTTGCTTAGAGTTAGATTGAAATAATCTGCACAGAATAAAATAGCTAGAGTTCTTGAAAATATTACCAACTACATGTATTTGCTTCCCTCTGAGATATTCTAAAAAGTAAAACTTTTTATTTTAATTTCTTAAGCTTAGTAATTTTCTGGGTTTTATTTGGTCAAAAAGCATGTAGCAAGGAATTTTGAAGATGCCTTTGAAGAACTGCTTGATTAAAATAGAAGATGGGTGAATCATGTGATGAGAGAGGTAGTGAGAGAATTTCCCACATGGCTCACTGGTAGCTTCAACAAGTGAGAAGAAAATAAGGCAGCTCCCAGGCATCTTGGATCAGCCACTTAGAGTGAGCATATGGGTGGACACGGCCAAGACAAGTACAAGTTGGGCAACCATGGACCAGTTGTGTTCAGCAGAGTTGGAGGGCAGGGAACATCCATCTTCATGAGATTCCAGATATCTTTTTTATAGACATCTGAGTATTTGAACCTGGAGTCAGAAAGACTCATCATCCTGAGTTCAAATCTGACCTCAGACACGTACTAGCTATATAACCCTGAGCAAGTCACTTCATCCTGTTGGCCTCAGTTTCCTTATCTATAAAATGAGCTAGAGAAGGAAATGGAAAAACACTCTAGTGCCTCTGCCAAGAAAACCCCAATTGCGGTCATGAACAGTTGGACACAAATGTAAATACTAAACTTGTTAACCTCAAAAGGTCATCATAGAATAATGTACATCAAAGCAAGTAGTAAATAAATACCTGGAGATAAGAGGGACTGAATGACTCACCCAAGGTTAGAAAGGCAGTAAATGGCAAAGACAAGTTCTTTTCTAGGTTCCTTGGACTTACCAGAGCTTATGAGAATCTAGAGACTATGATGAGGCAAAATCAAACACTCAGGTAAGTGCTCAGCAAGCACCTACTATGTGCTAGGTGCTTATGATCGGGGCTAAGAATACAAAGACAAGAAATAGTCTCTGTCATTGAAAAACTTATTTGTTATTGAGTTATATGGACACATTTACAAGTATTTACAAACTACAAAATGCAACATAATTGGGAAAGGTGAGGCAATTGCATCTAACAGGAAAGGTGTCATGTAAGGGGCTGGGCTTGAGCTAAGCTTCAAAGGAAGCTAAGGATCCTAAAAGCCATTCCAGAGAGGAGGAGACAGTGCAAAGTAAGGAGGAAGGAAATGAAGGACTGTGTGCAAAGGACTTTGAAAAAAATAATATTAATTAAAAAAGTATAGAAGGAAGACTTGGGGGAAACCAACCCAACTACAACCCAGAGTCTCAAGAAGTACTAAAGATGAAAACCCAATTTCCTCTAATTATATTTGAGAATATAATTTGAACAAAACGTTCTTAAAAGCTGCCCAAATGATGACAAAGATACAACCCTAGTCTCAAAAGACAATCATGATAGCCCTACTTTCCCATCCATGTTAGAGTCTTGACAAGAGGGGCTAGCTTTCTTCAGAAGACTCCAGAATCAACAAGAGAGGTTTCAGGTATCTGTTTAGACATTCAATATGACTTTGGCTGCAACCTAGATTTCAGAATGCAAGAAAGGATTTCTTTAGGAGTTTTAGCAGGCTCTCAACTCCATATACTCATAATACCATTGTCACTATGGACACAGAGATGATTCTAAATGATTATGGTACAAAAGTTTAGCATGTTTCTTTGAAAACCCTATTTTAGGTATATCACTATGTAAAAAAAAAGGTGATTGGATGTGAATATAAACTTAATAAAACAACAGTAAAATAGAAAAAAATGAAAAGCAATATTAAAGACAGCAGTCATACTTCATCCATCCATAACACAACTATGCAACTAATTGACCTAAGAACATATCCAAGAATCAAGACGGAAGCAAAGATCTTTGAGTAGCATCTATACATGTATTTTACTCATAAAACAGTGCCTTGGACTATATTTACTCTTATTTTCCACATGATTCTTACTTTTGCATAGTTTTACAAAATACTTTCCACCAACCTCATAAAGAGAATACAAATATTATTACTTAACTTTATCATTACTTTGCTTTATAGATGCTCCACCTAAGGCTCAAAGAGTTTATCACTTACCAAAGGTTATTTTACTAATAAATGCTGCAGGCAGAACTCAAGCTCACATGAGGATTACATGTCCAGTGTTCTTACCTCTATCCCAAATCAGAATAAATGCTGAAAATGAGAAGGTAAAGATGAATCACAGACACAATGACAGAAAAGCAAATGACTTCAAGGGAGAATAATTTCATATTACCCATTAGAACTAAAAAATCACAGTGGTCTTCGGCCATTTGGCATAAGGACAAATAGCTTTCTAAGCTTCAATTAGCCTAGAAGGCATCACTCTTCTATCACAGGTAAATAGACAAGAGACTTACTATCCTGAAATCAAAGCTGAAAGGGAAGAATGCACTTACAGCACTTAACACCCTTACACTATTGGTCTTAATATAAACTTTTGGGATTGTAAAATGGACCATAAACTATTTGGCAAATATCCTGATGAAGAGCCCCTACAATATTAATGAAGCAATGGACCCCATCACCCTAAGGCAGTGAGGGAAAGGTTGATACTTTCTTGTCCAAAAGGAGAAAGGGTACTGATAACCATTTTCAGAGGACATGAAACAGGTTGAAAACTTTCATTGGTAATTTTGAAATAAGCAGACATCACTTCACTGCACAAAAGTAGAGTGGCCATAAGTACATCCCAATGGATTTGTCAGATATTAACGGAAAGTGGTTTGCCTCTGGACAGAATCTATGAAACAGCCAAGATCCAAAGGTGGAATCAAATGGTCCTCAGTGGGGGCCATTCATATGAACTCAATATAATAGAGGTTTTCAATCCCATTCCCAATTAATGTAATCACATAGGGCACAAATAACTCTATTGAGTCTATCAAAAATTGTCAACTAGATCTGATTAATGCTGTAAGAAATTTGGGAGGAATAAAGTGCTTTGATCATTGGATAAAGACAGATGATTCCACACAGGAAATACCTTGTGATGAGCTGAAAGAAACAGACACACTTCTAAATGTATGTCTAAAACAGCAACCAATTCAATTTAGTGCTGGAAGAGCTAACGTTCAGCCCTCTGAAGTACAAATCCCAGAATGCCTGTCAATTCTTAAGTCCCTCTTCCATCAGCCAATAATATATTGACAAAGAATAATTGAACAATTGGTTAAGTCATCTATATTTGTTTCAAGAAATTGAGGGCTTTATGGTGACAACTTAGGATCAGGTCATCAATAGCCAATAAACATTTATTAAATGCCTATCACATTATGCTAAGTTCTAGGAACACAAAGAAAGACAGTCCCTGCTTTCAAGGAGCTCACAGTCTCACAAGGGAGACAACAATAAGCTATATACAGGATAAACTGGAAATCACAAAAACTCTAGAAAAGGGCTAGAATTAAGAGAGATCAAGAAAGGCTTCCTATAGAAGGCAGGAGTTTAAGCTAGGACTTGGAGGAAGTCAGGAAATCCGCTGGAAATAATAGCCAGGTTATTCTTAGGGAGCTGACTTATTGATTAATGCAAATTACACAAAGATACAGTGGGTCACTTCAACAGGACAGCATCACAAACCACTCAAATTCATCATCTACTGTATATCTAGCAAAAATAACCTGATGGCTAGATTTATATACCAGAAGCTCAATTTTTATTAATTAATAGATAATTTATTCCTGTTCCAACAACAGCGATGGCAACAAAAAACACAGACCTCAGATGTCCTGGAGCACTCTGCATATCAATTGTCCTGATATTGGACCATTTATCATGGGCAGAATTGTTACTCACAATGATCTGGATATAACATTCATCCATAAAAATAAGAAAAACTGTTTTGATAGATGTTGTCATAACCTATACTCATAATATCTTGCTATATGTAATGAAGACCTTTTAAAATATAAAGAAGGTATCAAAATCATATGGGAAAAGGTTGTGGTATATATCGTACCCATCATCCTGTCTGTCACTGGAATTTTCCCCAAGACACTTTGACTGAGTCTAGAGGAGATGAGCTTACATCTCAATATTTTTATTCGTCTACAAAAAGCAGTCATTTTGATCACCTGCACCACAGTCCAGAAAACATGAAACACAGAAGAGCTATATGTAAGAGATCAGCTCTAACTAGGAATATTTCTACATCAATTCTATTGAGTATGAATATGACAATAAATTATTAATTACAATAATACCATGAAATACTGAATCAAATATGTTCTAAGTTAACAGAAAACATTTAGATGAAAACTTTCTATAAAACATTCCTTGTTATATCAGTGGTAGGAAACAATCCACTCTTTTACTACATTATTTGTAATTTAACAGTTAAAACAAAAATCAGAGTCTGCTAGATAATGCAGTTAATGGAGATGCTATTTTAAAATGATGTTCTTACTGATTGAAACTCAGCCAATTTTACAAATCAAAGCTTCATATATGCAAGCTTATTTCAGGTGCTGGGTATATTTAACCGTCTATTTAAATTATCCAACTTTCCAGATCTATGTTAAATAAAAATACCACATGTCAACCCTTCTCAGCAGAAGTCAGAATAATTGGGAGTGAACATTAAAATAATCATCCCAAATTAAAGAGGGTACAATAATAATGCCTTTGATCAGTGTACAATAGAGTATGTCAACATTTTTTATTCTCTAGACTATGAACCTAGTTTAAGAAGCTCAGCCTTTTTTCCCCCTTTCACACCAAGGATAAATCCATGGAAGTTAATATTTTTTTAAATAATGTGACAAATATATTAATTTTTAAAAACTTATTCAAAGCTAAGAAAAGGATAAAATATAAGGAAGGTCCTTTCATCTTGGGCTTTATTTTATTTTTTAAGCAAGAAGGTTGACTTTTTTCTTTGTTACTTGTCTCCTACCCCTAGCATTGGAAAAAAAGATAAATTTTGGTTAAGCTTTTTCACAATTTACAGTCTGAAAGCCAAATAATTTCAAAATCACCTCTGAGTTAAATAATCCTTTATATATGTTCTACCTGAAAACCTTTCTCTTTTCATGTGAAATGAAATGTTATCATCAATTTTCTTTTTATAATGCTCAATAAGATAACTAGCATTTTCCCTGAAAGGAATTGTTCATTTGGCTATTGTAAAGATAAAAATGCATTTACTATAGTATATGTGGTTTTCAGGGCAAATACCTGAAATTTACAATTGCCTCTTTTCAAATGGAATTATTTTTCAGGTCAAATTAGACATTGGGAACTAATTCTGAATTGAGCTAAAATCTACTACATTTCCAGTTATTTTCATCTGGTCCACTATTTTAGAAACTATTTTATTATGATGATAGCTTATAGTGATTTGAGGTTTACCATATCCAAAATGTTCTTCTGATATATTAAGGGAAGGGGAAGAAGTCTTGAATGTAAGCCATAGCAATTTATTACTCCCTTTATTTTCTTTCCCTTTCTCATTTTGCTTCACACTTCTTTCCTCTTTCCTCTTTCTTTTTTCCTTCCTTCTACACTTGTACCTTATGACTGTCAGTGATATTATTAATAACATTACCCTCTGGCACTCTTAGGTACTAAAGGCTAGGGACTTTTCCTCCTAATTAATATTGTTTAAAGCAAACAAAACAACAAGATCTGCAGTATCATACTGACAAACTTTTCATTAAACAGTTTTAATGGAAAAATAGCTTATTTCTTATGACTATTTTATATTTTAAAATAGAACAATACACAAAATGTCTCATAGTGAATGAGGAAATACAGCAGATGTTCCTTTTTTGCATTTCTGGTTCATAAAATCATAAATTTAAAAATAGAAAGGAACTCTGACATTACCTAGTTTAATCCCCTCATGTTGCAGATGAGAAAAGTGAGGATGGTTCATAGACTTAACCAAGGTCACAAAAGAAGTAGCAAAGATATAATTTAAATCTATGTTTACTCATTGCAAATTTAGAGTACCTTCTCAGTCATCACATAACCTCTCTGCACAGACATATGCCTCCTTTGTCATTTCCCTACCAAGTCTGATGCCTAAAGAAAAGGCCCTTGTCTATCCCAGCACCATGATCCCTCAGTAGTACAATCTTCCATAAGGCTCAGAGTGGCACCATATTGATTCTACTTAATATGACCAGGAAGAGAAATTCCAATTAGGCTAAAAAAAAAAGTTACCTGAATTCTAGAGAAAAGGAACTTGAGCTAAACCCCCTGTTTGCATGGATTTTGAGGGCCCTTTAGCATTGCTTAATATACACATGGAAAAATACAGACCTGATTAACAATAAAGCTTTGTAGAGGGATTTATTTGCATAAGATATCTTTCTTACTCCTAACTGCTATCTCAGGAATCACCATCACTGTCATTGATCAAATGGACATGCTCTGTCTTCAAATTACTGCTAACAATTCTATGGGTTTTTTTTTCTTATCAGGAATAGGAGAACAATTTATCATTTTCTTCATGGGGAAGAGATGAACCTAGAAGCAGTGAACACAAATGGACATGATGTTGAGGAGCTATAAATATTTACCATCATATCATGAAAGGAAAACTGTTACTAAACATATCATGCTTGCAACTGGTATCTAATTTAAGGCTTGTGTTCTTTACTTATCCTTTAAAACAGTTCTGGGTGCAAGCCATCGTATGAATGGTCAGCTGATCTTACCAAAGAATGCTTTCGGATATTTGCCAGCATGGCTCTTGATGGCTTTGTGGTTACTATGTTGGTAGTTAAAATAAAACCACATATTGCACACATTAAAAAAAAAGGGACATATCACTACCACGCTCCCCATTTTAACGACAAGAAATTAAGGGCCAGACAGATCAAATGACTTACCCACACTCACAGTCAACTAAGTAGCATAAAACTCATTCAGAATGAAATCCCCTTGACTCCAGATCCAGTTCTATTTTCATCATACCACACAGCTATTCTTTAGCAGTAGATTCTAGATCGCTACAAACATCTTCTTCATGTTAATGCACATAATAAAGATGAGCTTTTGCCATCCCTTAATTATTCGTTTTAGTTATTGTATCAGCTGTGTTCAGAGAGTGTGAGTTTTTTTCTCTTATTTCAAATCATTTTCTTACCTGTATGTTTGTTTAGTACAAGCTCTTGCAAACGTTAAACAATTAATACTTGCTGAATTTAATTAAATTGAATTTAGGGCATCCTGGACCCCCAGAATCTGGCAACACATTGCAGCTTTGAAAAAAATATATGTTTAACTGAATGTCTTTAAATTAGTCATTTCTTTCTGCCACCGAAAAATTTCATGCATTGAAAAAATGTTCTTGTGCAAAGGAAAAACCTACTAAGTTGAAAATACCTACTACAGGGCCTGCATCTGACAGCGTATTATGATGCACTGTCATTGTGGTCCTTGTCTCCCAAATGAAGATGTTTTTCATTACCCATTCTCAGCATCCTTAATTATTTTTTCAAGTAAGCCAAAATCCAATAATCATAGATGTGTGGATTGACAGCATTTTAGAAGTCATCTAGTCCAACCCATAAGGGAAGCTAGTGGCCACTGGAGTCAGGAGGACTCATCTTTCTGAGTTCAAAGTCAACCTCAGACACTTACTTGCTGCGTGACCCTGAGGCAAGTTACTTAACCCTGTTTGCCTCAGTTTCCTCATCTGTAAAAGGAGCTGGAGAAGGAGATGGCAAACCACTCTAGTATCTCTGCCAAGGAAACCTCAAATGGGGTCATGAGGAGTCAGTTGTGATTGAACAGCAGCAACAGTTCATTTTACAAATGAGGAAAATGGGTCCTGGAGAAATTAGATGACTTAACTTGCCAGCGGTCCCAGACAAGATGGGGCAGAGCTGGGATTCAGACTTAAGTCTTGTGATTCAAGTTTGGAGCTCATCCTGTGGTGCCACACTGCTTCTTAAGTATTTCACAATAAATTAAAGGGTGCTATAGACAAACTTAACCATTTACTCCATGTTAAAGGCTGAAAAAAACTTAGTACTTTTGTCTTCATGCAAAGTTGAATTAAGGTGGTGCAAATATAAAAATGCTAAGCAAAAGTTTTTTTTTTTTTTAAAGAACTTTTAGGGTTTTTTTTTTCTGAAAAAAAATATTGATAAAACCTCTACTGGAGCAATGATTAAGAGTGCCAGTCTTGCTAGAATTTGATATAAAGCAGATGTTTTCACTAGTTTTTCTTTTCTTTGAAAAAATAAATCAATAAATGTTTTCGATTACTTCAATAACAAAATGAGTAAAATTGGTTTAAGCTTTACTATAACAGAGCTATCCCCAACGCTGACGTTAAAAAGTAAAATGGAGTTTGTCAGGCCCTGAGACAAGCAGGACTCAGTATAAACTTAATCACCAGGCTCCAGGGACTTTGTTGCTGCTTTGTTCTTTCAGCTACGTTTGACTCTACATGCGACCCCATTGGGGGGTTTCTTGGCAGAGATACTGGAGTGGTTTGCCATCTCCTTCTCCAGCTCATTTTACTGATGAGGAAACAGATAAACAGGGCTAAGTGACACAACTAGTAAGTGTCTGAGGTGAGACTTGAACTCAAGAGGATGAGCCTTCCTGACTCCAGGCCTGGATGAGGTTTACCTCAGTGAGGTCAAACTCAAATGAAAAAATTAGTACATAAGGATGCCTGCAGGTGGCATAGATTTAAAAAGTAGCATTACTGCAGCAGTAAAGTGGTATAGTGGATAGAGCTCTGGTCATAGAGTCAGAAGGACCTGAGTTCAAAACTGGCCTGTTTTTATCTGAGCAAGTCACTTAACCCAAATTGCCTCCAAAAAAAAGTAGTATTTCCTACGGTTTTATTTTTTTCTATTTTTATTTTTTGTGTTATATATTTCCCAATTACATTTTCATCTAGTTCAGACCACACACCAGAGTGTTGTGGGACATATATTTGAAACCTGAAGTAGATTCTCTCAAGGATTAAATTTCTAGGGGACTAATTTCAGACCATTTATGGCAAACAGATACTTAGAATTTGCCTTTCCCCATAGTTGACATTTCTTTAGCTGAGTTTCATTTGAGGGAAATTTAAAGGATGGTGCCTGTAAATGCTCCCTGGGGAGGAAAAGAACAGTGAGGTTGGGGGGCAGAGGAGAAGCGGGGGCAGAGGAGAAGCCTGAGGCAGCATCCTTTAGTAACTGCAGCCTGGAATAATGATGAGAATGTTAAATTTGAAGGCAGGAAGACACAGATCCAAATTCTACCACAGGTGCCTACTCATTGTGGGACCCCAAGCAAGTCAGTGAACCAATGTTTATGAATCTCAGTTTCCTTATGCATAGCCCAAGGACTTGATAGCTTTCCAGATCTAACTCTCTGAGCCTGGGATGGACTTTCAAACCACTTGATCAACAGCCCTATGAAACCAGTGATAGCAGGTATTTTATTCCCACTATGAGTAAGGTCACTGAGCTATAAAGCTGTGAGGAAATTTTGCCAAGGCTCATGTAGCAGATGGTGAGAGGGCTGAGGCTTGACTCCAGGTCTTGGGTGGGGCTCCCAGGGCAGTGAAAGCACTGACTATCCATCCTAGGAATGAGATCAGTCATCAGAAAAGTCACCTCTTTACTTTTATTCCAGGACTTCTCTTAATCAGTTCAAATACATTTTCAATCTTTTTCTGCTTCCCACGTAGTCAGGAGGCCTACAAGCCTAGCTCCATGGTTTTTAATGGCACCCTAGGGTTCCAACAGCACACCCACAGCTTGCTTCATTATGAGGGCTTAAAGGCATCTCACTGACATCCCAGGTGGTCATTTCCAGGAAAAAAAAATACAACTGCTAAATAGTGAAATAAATAGAATCTGTATATTGGCTTCATTAGCAGACTTTTAAGAAGACACTGTATGCAGTACAACATTTGAGATGAGATAAAAAATCAGAAGGAATTTACAGCTTCAGTAGGAATGTAGGATTTACTCTCTGTATCACCTAAAAGTCAATACAGAAGATGAAGAACTGAAAGCCTGATAGATTAAAAAAAAATCTACTCAAGTTGGAGGTTCCTACATTGAGACACATGGAACGTAGGAACACTGGAAATGGTTGGCTTTCCCACAGAGAACATTGTTTTTGAAAACGATTGTATCTGTCTCCTGAAAGTCTTTATAAACCAAGCCCATACAAACTAACTGATGTTTCCCAATGACCCGCTCCTACTTAAAGAAAAAATGATTTTAAAAAGGCACCAAGCATCAATATCCACAGAACAACTCACCTCTGTTCATTAACTGAACAAAGCTTAACAGTCAATCGGCTGCTGCCTTTGTACGCTTTTGGTTTCACAGGCTACCAGTAATCCCTCAGCTCCTCTCTCTTCAGCAGATACATGAGTGTATCATATAGTTTGAGTCATGCCAGGATTTTGGAGCATAGAATGCAGGTATTACAGACAAAACATATATATTCCAAAAATTTAATTTCAAGCAAGAAATGCTAGGTACACACTAATTTAATTGACTATGTAAATAAGCTTAAGTATGCTTAAGAAAATCCAATACACTTTGCACTGCCCTCTGCAAATATGCAAATATACTAGGTGAAGCAGCATGCCGAATTTAAAAGAAAATCATGAAGCAGGAGAAGCTTTCTAAAACATTTCTGGACTAAGAGGGGCAGAAACTGATTTTCTCTGACTTCACCAGGACTTCAAACAATTACACAACCACCACAAAGCATCACCAGCACAAAGGATTTCCAAATCCAACATTAAACCGGGTGAGCTGTTTGTGAAACCTTAGGATGTCAGGTTATCATAAAGGAGAAGTTTCCTTTTCTTGACATATCCTTCTGTCTATCAGTCTTGAAGTCAAGAAGTCAGTGACAGCTTCTATATTTCACATTGACAAAAGGGGAGGACGGATGGGATCTCTTGTAATCTGAAAACTATTCATATCTGCACGCTTCTATGAAGGTGGCCTGCTGGTGTTTCCTCAATCCAATAGATTTGGTGACTTTGCAAATCTTTACTCTATTTCCTGCATTTCGTTTCAATCAAAAAATTCATAAACTATTTACTAGTTTCTAGGAGAGAAATGTGTTCTTTCTCTACAAATCTTCAGAAAGGAAACAAATATTTTTCAATCAGTTCATATTTCAAATGTGTTTTCATAATAAGGATGACTGACATATTTTGTGCAGCAGGACTTAATGTTATGAGAAGGTTATACATTTATAGCATAATGCGTTCATCGGAGTTCTCCGTTTTGTTCTTTGTTAACAAGAGCATAAATACTCAACCAAAAGAGGGATTTTTATATTGGAGATAGAATAAGAAATAAATGATTTTTGGTACTATTTTACTGATGTTCACTAGACCTTCTTGTGCTGCTAGAAGTATCACAGGATCATAGATTTAGAATTGAGAAGAACCTCAGAGAGCATCTAGTCTTGCCCTCCAGAGATGCTAGCACAAAGATATGAGTCCTTTTTCTCCCATATTTACTGGGACACAAAAATCCAGGGTAGAGAATAGAGAGTTTGCCCTCAAGCATCACACTTAGTATAGGCCAAGTATTCTGCCAGGTCCTGGAGTTACAAATAGAAAAGTGAACTCCCTCTTGGAGGTCACATGTTCTCGTGGAGGTGGAGTCGGGGGGGTGGGGTTTAACATATATGAAAGGTTTTAGCTGCAAGTAAGATGGAGAGGTTCCATAGTTATTAGGGTAGAGAGGCCAAGCAGATGTTAATACACCTTCAAAGCCATTTCTTTGACAAAAAAATTGTTAGTTTTTCATGTTTAGTCATCTGACAGTGCCCAGGATTTTAAGCAAGATTCCAAATGAAGTCCAAAAATTTCTAGGGAATTGTGTTAAAAAGATCTATTAAGGAATTCCACTACATTAAAAAAATGTCGTTTTATGGTGGGTCACAGATTTGGAACTGGAAGGAATCTCAGAGAGGTTGTATTCACTATATTACCTACCTGCCTAGTTACATCCACTATGTCCAGATTATGTTCAATTATTCCACAGAAAGCAGTATTTGCTTACCTTCATTTTGAGAAAACTCACAAGGGACCTTTATTGTTGGGTATATAAATACCAAATATGTTTGTAAGCTTAAGACCAGATGAAAATGAGTTACTTTTGTTACTTAGGACTTCTTTTATTTTGGACTCTTCCCCATTAATTTTTTTTATTAAAACTTAATTGAAGATCATTTTAAAAAATGTTTGGAATACCAATTAGAATATGCAAAACAACTAAATGTGTGAGAACAATGGAACCGTTGAACTGAATAGAAAAAAAATTAAACATAATATACCATAATAATAAAGCAATAACCATTTGGAAACTCAAGGAAGTTGACCAGACTCTGAGTAACCCATTTAGCCTCCTGAAAATTGCCTGGCCTAATAGCTATATCTAGAAGCAGGAACAAATTTGTTACAGGAACTAAGGAGGTTTCCTCCCCTGTATCTTGAGGCCCAACTATGGTTCCATATCTAGGCTTAGAGGGACGCACAAACCAGTCAGTAAGAGCTCACTAGAAAATAAAGGAGGAATTATATAAATAAGAAATATAAGTACCTTCTCCATCAATCTCTTTTAAGTATATTTCTCAGTGGTGTCATCATTTAAGAATGTAAATTATCTGTTGAATAGGAGACCCACAGAGCCAAATTTATAGATTTAATTCAAACCAATAAGCATTCACTAAGTATCAATGCCAGATTCTTCACTAGGCACTAGAGAGACAACATCAAGAATGAAAATAGTCCATTTGGGGAGGTTGCAGGAGGGGAGAAGTAACATGCACAGGTCTATATGAATAAGTACAAATATGAATATATATACGTATATGTAATATATACATATACACACATAGATTCATATACACATGTGTGCACACACATACACCTATCCTATCCCCACCTATATATATAATATATATGTATATACATATACATATGTATATGGGGAAAGAAAAGTTCCAAAATTGGAAGAATTGTGGCAAATTCACTTGTAGGAATTGCATCTTGAGCTGATTACATGAATGCAAATGTAATATAACAGGGCAGATTGGAATAAGACACAGACTCTGGCTCTTCATCCCAAACTCAGAGTAACTTCAGAAAAACCTCTAAGACAAAGTTTCAGTTTGACTTGTGTCTGGACAAACCTCCAAACCTCTGGGTAAGAAAGACCCTTCTAGAAAAGATACTTAGTGTATAATAGAGATATCACTTAAAGGACAGAGTTTCATTTTTCTTACCACTGAAAATATATAATATCAAAATAATAACAATATCATATGTTTATATATATATATATATATATGTTTAATTGGTTCTTGTGACAGCCTTATATGGCAGTTTTTATTCCCATTTTAATTTTACAGATGCAGAAACTGAGGCTCAGAGTGACCTACCAAAGTCATGCAGATATTAAGTGTCTGAAGCAGGATTCAAACTCAGTTCTTTCTGACTCCAAACCTGGCACTATATTCATTAGGCTGATATAAATACAGAAGCATAAGCTGGTAATTTAGTCTCCTGAAAAGTAGGAATAATCTTATGAGACTCTTGAAATAGATATTTTACATCCCTCTTAGACTTGACCTACTTGAGCAATTCACAAGGAGCAGATATCCTGGTCAGTCGGGCATAGATCGGGTTTCTTCACTACCCTTAGTTATATAGTCCTCCCAGGCAACTGGGCAGATAGTATTTGACTCAGAAACTCTTGAACTCATATGCTTATAGCTAAGATTGGAAACATCTATTTCTTGGGATTGCTAGTAACTGGAAGGAGGGTGGTACTCAGAGAAGAAAGCAGGAATGAATTCATACTCAACTAAGCAAGCATTATCTCTGTCATTTGTCACTGATCCTGCATTGACGTTTGGGAGGAGCAGGGGAGATCTGCCCCTTCTCCCTGGAATCCCATCAGTGTGATTGTGCTACAAAGTGAGAAAATGCTGGAAGAGTCCCAGAAAAGAGAGGAGAATGGGGTTTTCCATATTCCCTCTTCTGGTGTACCACGTAGGCAACTTGTGACCAATCATCTTTGATTCATCCCACTGGTGACTCATCAGAAGTTGCTATGGTATTCTAATAAGGCACAAATCTCTTAGCAAAGAGCCAGAGACTATGCTCCCATTCAATATACAATGCTCCCTACAATGGCTATGCATTCAAAGAGATAGAAGTGAGGAGAAGAGGCATTTAGAGCTTCATGAACTGGCCTATGCAAAGGTGGGACATCCCAAATGGGGAATAGTAATAGGCCAGTTTAGTTGGGGAGAATGTGAAACAAGGTTCTTAGACCATAGTTTTAAAGTTAGAAGATATTCAAGAAATTATCTGATCTACCCTTCATTTAACAACGAGGAAATGGGTTCATGCAAATGGCTTACTGATGGTCACAGAGGACAAGTAGGATAGGTGAGTTTCAAGCCATCTCTTCTACTACATAGTGCTTCCAGGACACACTGGGCTTTGTAACTTTCATACAATAAAGTCTGTATGTTTTAACAAACAAATGGTGAGCTAAAGTAAGCCTCCATCATTCCCTGCTCTCATAATGGCAAGAGGAGTCATTCCACAGGGATGCCACAAGGATCTTTATTAATCAGTCCACTTGTTCAGTGTGTGTCTAAGACAGCTTGAAGAAATACAGAGGCATTTTGATCTACAAGCTGAACAGAGTATGATGATGATACACAGGCTACTACGTCTTCTTTTCATCTGTAATCCTGACACTGCAGTTTCCAGAGTATGTGAGGGGCAAAGCTGGGGACTGGGATCAAAGGGAACTAGCTAAGGAATAATCCAGTTAAGACAGAGGTTATGTTGATAGACAGGGGAAGGCATTTGGAGAATGTGGTGAGAGCTGTTTGGGCTTTCTCAGATGTATTTTTCCTACCTCCACAGCTGTTTTGGGAGTCTCAGGTGACAGCTGTGACATGGAGGGCCTGGTCTCTTCCAGTCATTTACATTTCCCAAATTTGCAGTCTGGGTAGCAGGGACATGAGTGTGTTCTGCAAAGGGCCCTCATCTCTGGAATTCCCTGAGACTACAGGTCAAGGGAAACTTACTTGATAATGAGTTCAGGGCAAGAGGCTATATCCATCTTTCTAAAGCAACACCTCCCTTCACTGCTGTTTCTTAACAAAGGGATACTATTATTTTCCTACTATTTTATACTATACTACGGTGTTATTCTCCTTACAGTACTATAGGGAAGAGGTTTTTTTTTCCATATATTTTAATTAATGTTTCATGGTACTTGTTCCCTAGAGCTATTTCATTGAGTTCAATTTTAAAAATCCAAAACATGAGTCAAGCATTATTCCAGAGTTAACCTATTTTTGTGCTTTGAAATAGCCAGTTTTCAAATTCGTTTTTTTTTTTACATTCATTACATGCTTGTTTTTCCCATTAAAAAAATACCAGTTGGATGGCAATTTCTATAACCTCACCATAAGCAACAAACATTTACATATCACTACAATTCTCCTCTAAATTTTGTTTCATTTAAAGTATAACATTATTTTCTCCTCCCACTGTCTCCATTTCTATTTGATCTGATTTTTTCCGGAAACATGCAGTATTTGAAATAGTTTCTTTTAAAGGGGAAAACAAGTAGGCTAAATTATTACTTTTTTTTTAAAGAAAAATTTTTCCTCTTTGTGCAAACTACTGACCCATGTGACATAAAATCTAAATAAATTTGAATAAAGATTTAGTTCTGACCTTAGAGTTCATCAAATCCAACCCTCTCATTTTTACAAAGGAAGATACTGAGGCTTGGAAAGGTTAAATGATTTGAAATAGTAAGAGGTGGAATCAAGATTTGGACACATGCTCCAACTCTAGATTCAATGCTCTCCCTACCCCCATACTATACTACCTCTTGTTGCAGGGCATTTTTAAGGATAGTGAATATTAGTTTATGATGGGACACAGTTAAAATTCTTACCAGTTTTGAAATTTGATCACATATAATAACTTAGTAATAAGACATTCATAGCAGTTATAATATTAACATAAAATCACAATTAAAAACTTCCCATTCATCTGAATATTTTCAGACAAAAATTAGATTTCTTTCAAATAATTTTTTCTTCTAGACCATTCTTGAAAATTGCTAACTAATCTTTTTTCTCTCCTTTTTCCCTCTTTTCTTTTCTCTCTACATATTTCTGGATCTAGGGGATCTGAGTCTTTGTAGTAGGTAGATGAGAGATGAGTGACTTGTATCTGCATAAAACTTTCACTCTTCAAAGGCCTTTCACACAAAACATCCATTTATAAGAAATGTAGCAATAACTTGAGGACTGCATGAAAAGAAGACCCAATAAATGCCCACGGGTCATACACTTTGGTAGCAGATTTGTGTTTTCATTGCTGTTCACTAGGGGAGATTTCCTTCCATCCATTTAGACCACTATCTCCTTTGCAACTCAGTATTATTGAGTTGCCAAAATGGTACTGACACATTGTGACTTGACTTGCCTACACTTATGTAGATGAGTTGAGGTTGATGAGGTTGAAAGTAGGACTTCTGAACCTATGAACATTGCCTCTTGATATCATACTTTGGTTTCTCATCTCATCATTCAACTGAAAGTGCTCTTTCCAAAATAAACAATGATCTCCTAATTTGCAATTTTCATGACTTTTTCTCTATCTCTATCCTTCTTGAGAGTCTTTGCAGCATTTGACACAATCACCTACTCCATGTTACTCTTTCCTCTCATTGTTTTCTTGACATTTCTTTCTCCTGGTTCTTCTACCTGCCTTGATCAGTCCATAGTTTACAGTGTTGGTTCTTCATCAATATGATGTCCACTAATTATGGGAATCCCCCATACCTCAGTCACATGCCTCTTCTCCATATAATACTCTCCAACTTGGTGATCTCATCAGCTCTCCATGGTTTAAGTATCATCAATATCTAAATGATACTTAGATTTATGGAACCAGTTCTAGATTGTACTCTGAGCTATAGTCCCACATTACCAACTGCCTTTTGGATGACTCAAACAGGATATCTTGCAGGCATCATAAGCTCAATGTATCCAAAACAGAATTCATTAAACCCTCTCATTTTTCTAACTTCTATTACTGTCAAGATTACTACCCTCCTCACAATCTTAGTGTCATAAAATTCTGCAACACAGGTGTCATCATTAATTCCTCATTCTCACCACACATATCCAATCCTGTATCCTTTCTCCCTTCAGAACATCTCTTATCCATGTCACCATATTTTCTGGTTACTGAGTCTCCTGATACATTGAGAATTTATGTCCCTTACCTGATGGCACCCAGCCAAAGGGTGGCTACCATCAAACAACCACTACCTTCTTGCTCTCCTTGATTCCAAGTTTGCCCAGGTCACTCCCCTTCAGCACTAAACTCCTATGGTCTTCTATAACTTCCAGGATCAAATATAAAATATTGATTGGTATTCAAAGATCTTTATCACATGGACTGTTCTTGTATTTCTAGTCTAGTATTTTTCTCTAGTTGTTGCTCATCATACAAAGTACAACACAGATATAATGGCCTATCCCTTGAACATTCTACCTTCTCTTTCCATGCCTTTGTACTGACTGTCCCCCAAGTTGGGAATGCCCTCCCTTCCTGTCTCTGCCTCTTATTTCCCTTGGATTCCTTCAAGCCATATTTCCAATTCTACCTTCTGGAGGAGGCTTTTCCTAGCTCTTTCCTTCAACATATACTGTGGTCAATATCTTATCCTTCAGAAAACACAAAATATTAGCTACTCATGACCTAAGAAAGGTATTTTGTCAGAGGCATATCTGTTTGGTCAGTGAAGTTACTTTTGTTACCAGCTGATCTGGTATATACTAAACTAATTGCATGTTATCTCCCTATTAGTCATGAAAGTATATGAAAGGCAGCAAGTTTTGAACAGAAGTCTGGTCATGCCAGTCATGTCTCGAAAGATGTTTCATAGGTGCTAAATGCCTTTTTATGTTACCACTAGCACCACTACCACCACTAGCGCCACCACCATCACAATGACGACAACCATCATCGCTAATACTGAGAAGGAATTTGGCGAAGTGGATACAGAACTGAGTTGAATTGAATTCAATTCTCCCCCTGACCTACACTGCCTAAGCAATCCTAGGTTATCCTAGAGTATCCAGAAACTAAGTTTCAGACTTGCATTATTAGAGGGCTCTTGCTCATTGAGGGCTCTCTACATCACCAAAATCAGTGGTTCTGATAATTTAATAGTATTACTGAGTGGCAATGTATTTCAAGTATTAGACAAGGAAGCAGGAAAGTTACTTACAAACTGTGTTGTCATGGACAGATTATTTAATATTTCTGAGCACCAGTTTCATCTATAAAATGAGGAGGGGCAATAATTGTATGCATCTCACAGTTAGAAGTCTTCAGAGTCCTTTATATACCTTAAAGCACAATATAATATAAGCTATTACCATGATTATGGTTATTAATGCCCAAGGTCATACACTAATTGGTAGACCCAGGCACTAAATCTAGGTCTTCCAGATCCAAGTTATGTGCCTTTCCAATTATATGACTTTATATAAGATAGGGAGGTCTATGTGGATGTCTGAATGGGTTTCTGACATTGGAAGTACCAAAATGACCTCATTAAAACACTGTCACATATGACACAGTTCCACAGCATGGATCTTTCAGACATTTAGTGTGAGACTCCAGCGCATTATTTCCAGCAGTGGAAAAATACTGTAACTTCTATTTGAATAACACATGAAAGGAATGTTCCCTTACATATGGATAAGCAAAGCATGAAAGAACAGATCATTATCAGGCATTTCACATCACTAAAATAATTGTTTATGAGAATTAATGTCCACATTATGGAATAGGCAGATGGTATATTTAACCAAACATATAGTCTGTCGCTTCTGATCAACTGCACTGATTCAGTGGTAATGAAAGCAAATGCAGACAGATTTTCAGAAGCCCATCAGTAAGCATTCCTTAAGCATTTTATTCCTGAAGTATTAATTCCAGAAACATAAATTTTAGCCAGTGGGAAGTGCAAGGCATTAGTTAATTATATATAACTTGTTTGGCATCTATAAATAGTCACCAACTTAGGAACAACAAACTCCTGGAAATCTTAGTACTTTACAAAAAGTAAAAAGAAAGAAAAGAAAGCAGGGAAAAAAGGAAAGGAAAGAAAATAGGTAAGGAGAGAGAGAAGAAAGGAAAGAGATAGGAAGAAAAAGCATAACAGGTAAGAGCTTCTATGATGGTCAAATTAATGAGCTAAAATAATTCTTTCAGCTTTGTTTCCTGGCTGTGGTCTACTTCAACAAAAGAAATTTATTTCAAATTTGTTATCATAGCAAAATCAGTCCTCAAGGTTGGGGCTAGAGTTCAAGTAAAATGTTTTTCTCTTTCTAGAGGCATGTGTGTGTGCATGTGTGTGTGTGTGTGTGTGTGTGTGTGTGTGCGTGAGCATTTGTGATGTCTATGTCTTACACAGTTGTAGAATAACTCTTGGGTAATCATTTTCCATCTACCATGGCTGAAGACACTCTCATGTATTCTGCTTTGTCCTTAGGAAAACACTGCAGTCAATATCTTACTCTTCAATCAACACAAAATATCAGCCACTCATGATCTAAGAAAGGTTCTTTGTCAGAGGCATATCTATTTAGTCAGTGAAGATATAGGAAAAGGTCAACAAAAATGACAGCCATCTTGGTAAAGCAAGTAATACCACTCTATGGGGCCATGTGGTCTACCACATACTACTATAGTAGTCTCTTTGTAGTCAGAGGTCTGTCATTTTTTTCTTCACATTCCCAGCACCTTACATATAGTAAGTTCTTAATAAATGAATCTGCGGACTTATTCACTTATAATTGGGTTGCGCCTTCAAGTTAAAAAGCAAGCCAACAAACATTTATTAAGTTCTTAGCATATGCCAGGCCCTGAGTGTCAGAACAGGTTTCTAAATCTGGAACGAAATAATTTTTTTCTGGAGAGCAAATTTGTATTCTATACTCACTGCCTCCATCTCTAGTCTGGTCTCTGCTATTCTCAGGCAAAAAACAGTGAATTAACTGTACATAGAAAAAGCAGATACCAAACTTGGTCTAATTCAAGTAAGGAAAAAAGAAAACATTTGTGAATACTAATAAAGGTAAGCATTAATTAAAGATTAATATAAAAGCTTTTGAGTTTTTAGGAAACTTCCTGTCTTTGATCCCAGAGTCATTTATAACAGATAAGATAATCATCACTTGGGTTTATTGTTGTCTTGGCTTTTTAGACTAGCATAGAATAAATGTTAAGACAAATGCTAGTAAACAAAAGAAACATGCAGGGAAATCTGCCATGATAAGAAGAGATAATGGAAAGTCAATGCACATGCTTCTGCATATCAATATTGGCTAAAACTATAATTTGAAAAATGGAGACTTCTGCTAATACTCCAATTTGTAAATAATTTTTTAAAAAAATTTATTGATTTTCAGTTTTCAAAATTCACTTCCACAAAATTTCAAATTTTCTCCTGATCTCTCTCCTCCTCCTACCCTTGTATTCTGATTACCCTTTCTTCCAACCCACCCTCCTTTCTATCACTCCCTTTCATTTCCTTCCCTTCTATTTTCCTGTAGGGCAAGATAGATTTCTTTACCCCATTGCCTATATATCTTGTTTCCTAGTTGCATGTAAAAATAATTTTGACATTCATTTTCAAAGCTTTGAGTTTCACATTCTCTCCCTTCCCCCCTTCCCCACCCACCTCCTTTGAGAAGGCAAACAATTTGATAAGTTATACATATGTAGTCATGCAAAACACTTCCATCACAGTCATATTGTAAAAGATTAACTGTATTTCTCTCTATCTTTTCCTGCCCTCCATTTATTCTATTCTCTCCTTTGACCTGTCCTTCTACCAAAGTGTTTGCTTCCCATTACTGTATTGATAGTGCCATTTTGCTTATTGTGAATATAATTTTGCTTCTCAATAGAAAGATCTTCCCCAACCATTAATGAGCCTTCCCATTAAGGGGAGTTTGATTAGGGAAGATTTGTAGGAAGGTCCAAAATAAATTTTGTTGATTTTCTAATGAGGCACTGGGTCACCAGGGGTCATGCCTTAGGGCTCTGAAAAGAGTATATATATATATATATATATATATATATATATATATACTCTGAGGGGAGGGTTTTGATCTGGGTCTTAATTTTGGAAGAAGGTTTGTGTGGCAGATGAGACTCTGGGAAGCCACTAAGCAGTACCACTGGCTTTGAAAATACAGATGTTGGTGCTTCCCTCTCTGGTAACTACGTATGTATGGTCAGATAGTTATTTGTCAATCTGTGATGTATGCTAGACAGTTTGGAAGTGCTGTCCATTGATTTAGATTTCTCTGTATTTTCTATGATATGTGTGCTTGACTAAAAGAGAGTGTTAACCCCTCAAAATTGCCTTTCCTTTTATGAAAGCAGATCTAAGAACTTGTGATAGCAGACTCCCTGTGTATGTTGGGGTGCTTAATGTAGCAATGATCCCTTCTCCCAATCTGTCATTCATTCTATTATCCAATCTCTCTTATCCCCTTCCCCTCTGATTTCCTGTAGAGTAAGATAAACTTTCATACCTAATTGAGTATGTTATTCTCTCCTGAAACTAAATCCAATGAAAAGAAGGCTCACTTATTCCCTCTCATCTTCCCCTTCTTCCCCTCCATTGCAAAAGCTCTTTCTTGGCTCATTTATATGAGACAATTTACCATATTCTTTCCCTTTCTCTTTCTCCTAGTACAATCCTCTCAACACTTATTTTTGTTTTTAGATATCATCCCTTTATATTCAGCTTGTCCTCTGTCTCCCTCCCCATACATACATACATACAAATATGTATATGTATCTATCCATGTATATCTATATCTACGTTACCCTCTGTCTCTTTGTGTGTATACATACACATACATATACACATATTGGTATATCTATGTATCTATATTCATATTCCCTCCAACTATCCTAATATTAAGAAAGGTCTCATGAGTTACAAATAGCTTCTTTCCATGTAGGAATGTAAATAGTTTAGCTTTAACAAGTCCCTTATGGTTCTTTTTCCTGTATACCTTTTCATACTTCTGATTCTTGCATTTGAAAGTCAAATTTCTATTCAGCTCTGTTCTTTTCAATAAAAATGCTTGGAAGTCCTCTATTTCACTGAAGTTCCATTTTTTCCCCTGGAGTATTATACTCAGTTTTGCTGGATAGGTGATTTTTGGTTTAAATCTTATCTCTTTTGACCTCCAGAAGATCATATTCCAAGTCCTCTGATCCCTTAGTGTAGAAACTGCTAAATCTTGTGTTATCCTAATTGTGTTTCCACAATACTTGAATTGTTTCTTTCTGACTGCTTGTAATTTTCTCCCTGACCTAGAAACTCTGGAATTTGGCTACCATATTCCTAGAAGTTTTCTTTTTGGGATCTCTTTCAGGAAGTGATGGTTAGATTCTTTCAATTTAGTTTTACCCTCTAGTTCTAGAATATCAGGGCAGCTTTCCTTGAGAATTTGTTGAAAATGGTGTCTAGGCTTTTTTTTTTTTTTTTTTTTTGTCATGACTTTCAGGTAGTCCAATAATTTTTAAATTATCTATCCTGGATCTATTTTCCAGGTCAGTTGTTTTTCCAATGAGATATTTCACATTGTCTTCTATTTTTTTATTCTTTCAGCTTTGTTTTATAATTTCTTGACTTCTCATAAGGTCATTAACTTCCATTTGCACCATTCTAATTTTGAAGGAATTATTTTCCTCAGTGAGCTTTTGCACTTCTTTTCCCATTTGGTCCATTCTGCTTTTTAAGGCATTCTTCCCCTCACTGGATTTTTGGACCTCTTTTATCATTTGGGTTAGTTTAATTTTAAAGGTGTTATTTTATTCAGCAATTTTTTGGGTTTCCTTTAGCAAGCTGTTGACTCATTTTCCATGCATGATTTTGTTGCATAACTCTCATTTCTCTTCCCAGTTTTTCTTCTACTTCTTTTACGTGATTCTCAAAATCCTTTTTGAGCACATCCATGGCCTGAGACCAATTCAAATTTTTCTTGGAGACTTTGGATGCAGGAGCTTTGGCATTGTAGTCTTGTATGTTTTGGTCTTCCTTGTCACAAATGACATAAGAAAGTACCTCTTCACTGAGAAAGTAAGAATCTATAGTCTGTTTCTTTTCCTCTTCTTTGCTCATTTTCCCAGTCAATTACTTGTCTTTTGAGCTCTTTGTTAAGTGGAAAGCTCCAGAAGTAGGCTCCACCACTTCAACAGTGGCTGCTGCCACCCTGGGGCTGGAGCTGGGGCTTGTGCTGGACCACACTCCCCTCTCAGCTAGGTGAAAGACCTTTCCCACTGAACTTTGAAGCTGTCTTTGGCATTTATGTGTTGAGAAGTCTGCAAACTGCAGCAACTGCCAGCAGTTCAGTGCTCTTAGCCTGCTCCAGCTCTGGCCATAACAGCATGGCCTATTCACAGCCCTTTGTGACAGACCCTTCCTGTCCACTTTTCAGACTGTCTTGGGCTGGAAATTTGCTTCAATCTATCATTTTGTGGCTTCTACTGCTCTAGAATTTATTAGAGTCATTTTCAAAACTTTTTGAGGGGTTTGGGGGGAGAGCTTGAGCAGGTCCCTGCTTCTACTCCACCAGCTTGACTCTACCCAATTTTTAAACAATTTTACACTGACATTCTCTACCATTTATTATGAATATTCTCCTGGTAAAGGATGTGGGGGACTCATTTGATCCTTTTCCCTAGCCAATATGTCTCAGGATCTTTTAGCAGGTAGAAAATAGAGTGCAGGGTTAGCTAAATTTTACTCAGTAAAATACACCTAGCTTTTTGTGAAAGATGAGGAAGAGAAGAGTGGTATTTAATCAGAACTTTCAATCACATGGACTTCTGGGGAAATTTCTAGGTCAATACAAATCTATCAAAATTAATTATATAAATTGAGAATAGAATTCTCAATGATATTCCTAAAGATATAGGCCCACAAACATATATTTAAATAGGATGGGATAGAAAAAAATAATTGTTCCTTTTGTGAAAGAATTTCTCTTTTATTCTTCAATTAACAAGTGCCTACTTTCTCCCCCTCCTACCTACCCCTCACTTTAAAAAGATAAAAGAAAACCCCACAACAAAACTCTTGCAGCAAATATCCATAGTAGAATATAAGTTCTTCAAGGAGCCCTGTTAGATTTTCTTACTTATCATGTCTTAATGAGCTTCAGATAGAGAGAACAGAAAGAAAAAAAATTGAAAGGTGAAAAATAGTTGAACTTTGCCATCAAGAAAGAATTGGGTAGAGAAAGATAGCTGCTGCATGCTCCTGTTGACCAGAAGAGGGGTAAAGAAACCCTGAGAGAGCTCATTCCTCCCAGAGAGCAGAAGTGTTATGTGATTATTTTATCTTCCCACTTAGCATATCTATCCTCCAACATAGAAACAAAACCAGTTTCATAAAAATGGTCTGCAGGGGGAAAAAATCCCCGTCATGAAAACCCTAATTCCTCCTTGTATCTACTAGTTGGAGGAATTTATTGTAATGTTAAGGGAATTTGAAGATCTTTTCTGCCCCTTAATAGGCCCATGTGACCTGTTTTGAGCTCTGGCCCAGCCCATAACTTGAGTCCCATGAAGCCCATGGTGGGAGGAGCTTGCCTAAAGGGTGGAGAAGCAAGGGTACAGCAGGAAGAGAGAGTGAGGTGGAGCTGAGAGAGAGAGCAGATAGAGCAGAGCAGCTAGCATGAGAGAGAGAGAGGGAGGGATTTCACTTAAGGGAGTTTGTTTATGGTGAGGCATGATCAAGGCTTGGGGATGATCATGCTCCCTGCACTGATAACATGCATAGATTTCTTTGTTATTATGATGTATTTGCCTTTCTGGTGTTTGAATAAATGCCTTGGTTTCATCTTTGAGGAAAAGAGTTTATATTTTGTGAATTTACCCTGAAAATACACATGCATATCTATAGTGGCTGCTGTGGGTATTGCATTGGCATTACATTTATGTACGATGGTGAAGAATGGTTCAGATAGTGAAGAATGGGTGGTTATATATTACTAGTATCCATTAAAGGTCAAATTTATAAAGTAAATGTCCATATTATCAAGGAATGTGTATCATTCCCTTTGTTCTTGCTAGAATCCCTCATTGTCTTCTTCCTCTAAGGTTAGGGTATTTATTATATAACTATATTACATAATATTAATAATTATTATTATATTTATATTATGTTAGTAATGCAGGTTAAACTTAAGAGAATGGAGATCAATTTCACTGGAGAACCAGATGTTAAACATTTACCACCACACAGCTGGAGTCAAGCCATACTAACTGCATTTTAAATTTGATGTCTTATTTGATGGTTATTGTGAATTCTGTGCCAATGTCAGTCAGTCAGCAAGCATTAATCAATCACCTACTATGTGCCTGGCAGCATACAAAGTGTTGGTGATAAAACATCAGCCAGTAACCAGACAAATCAAATGATAACAACACTACCTCAGGTTGAGCTCAAGGAGTTCATAACCTAGGTCAGTTCTGAACCCCTAATGTCCTACCCTGCTCATGAAAAAGCTTCATTCTCAGCCCCGTCACAACTCCAGCAATGGGCTGACCAATGTTAACAAGGCATTTTTCTAGCTGAAACTGATTGACACTTATTTAATGAAATATCTGTATTTGCAGATATTTAATGAAAATGTACAGCTAAGCAGGAAGACTCCTGACATTCTTTAATGGAATGTATTATATATATATATGTGTGTGTGTGTGTGTGTGTGTACACACACACACACACACGCGCGCACACACACACACACACGCGCGCGCGCGCCTTGAAGGCACGTTGCCTAGTGGAAAGAGCTAGTGCCTTTGAAGCCATGAAGATATGAGTTCAAGTTCTACAACTGACACAAACTGCTGAGTTTCCCTGGGCAAGTAAGACTGTAACTTCATTAGAAACTGAGGTGGTTTCCTTATCTGAGAGTTCAAGAAATCACCAGTCTAGTCCTTTTTCCAGTCCTATTATACACAGAAGTTAACTAACTTCATCCCAAGATCATTTTTTTTTAAAGGTATAGATGTAAAACAGTCTGGTAGAATGGACAAAGCTCGGTGTCAAAAGCCAGAAAAATAGAATTCTATTTAAAGTCATAATAAGGGTGAGTTTTACAATGGTTGAACTATAACATCTGTAACAAATGCAATGCTGCTTAGGTGGAATAGAAGTTTTGAGAGTTTACCTTTCTGGTATGGTAAGAGAATCCAAAGTATCTTAAACGTACTCTGAAAGGGGCCCTAGAGGCAATCTAATTCAACCCTCTCATTTTATGGAACAGGAAACTGAAGCAATTGAAAGAAGGCTCTCCTCAAGGAAGGTCTGTTTTGGTCCCAATGTGTTTCCTATGTCTGTCGCCGCCCAGTGCTTACCATGAACAATGTTACTAATTGGGCTAATTCAGATAATAGGATTTATATTTAAAAGGGATCTTTGATTATTTAGTTCAATTCTTTTACCTTTACAGAAAAGGAAAATAGGTCTCAGGTGTCAATATGACTTGCCTATAGCCATCCAATCTTTATACAAGTAGGGGGGAAAGAGCATCTAAAATCTAAATTTTGGACACGAAGTCTGTTTGAGTTGTACTAACCATAACATTTATTAGGTGCCGATTATGTACCAAGCACTGTTTTAACTCCTGAGGAGACAAAGGCAAAAGTATAATCCTTGCTCTCAGGGAGCTCACAGACATGCAAACATTTATGTACAAATAAGATATGTACAGAATAAATTGGAGATAATTACCCAAGAGAAATCTTACCATGTTCACTCTACTTGACAAAGGAGTTTGTGTCAGTGACCTGATTAAAATTAAGGCAGGACTTCCAAAGGAGAGAAAATGTGTCACTCTTTGACTGGGTGATTATCCTCTGAGCATCCAGGGGTTGAAAGGAATCAGGGGAATAAAACCTTCTTATCTGACATTTCTTTGTTAGAGCTATGCCCTTCAGGCTAGGTCAGGAGGAAAAGTCCCAGATGAACCCTTCTAACAGCCTGAGGGTCCAGGTAGAGCTGGAGACTGCAAGGGATGGCTTAGAGCAATGATCAGATAGATGACTTCATAGGCAAAGGATGGTGTGAGACTAGCTGTATCAATTAAGGCTAGCACAGAAGACACTGTGGGAGCAGATGATCTTGCTTTAAGTCCTGTGAATTCTTGCTAGCAGAAAACGGGGCAGAAATATGAAGATAAGTGCATTGCAGTCCTTGGCTTAATTTTTTTTTCTTTTCCTCTAAGAGATATAACATGAAAGAATAAACAGCATGGGATATGTGATGTTATGGCCCTCCTGACTGCTGTTATTTACTTTCCATATAATATTCAAATCACCAACATGAATTTATGAAATGCCTATTGTATACAAGGCATTGTGCTGGGATATGAAGAAAAAAGTAAAATGGGCAAACATTCCCTGTCCTTAGGCATACTGCTCTAGTGTACAATGTATAAATCATTTCAGAAGCACACGATCGCTAATAAATGGACAGTCAGGAAAGCTGTTCTTAGGAGGTTGTAGCTGAGATGAGCCTAATTTACAGAAGTTCAGGATGATCGAATACCTTATTGCCTCTAGCAGCAACTATGTGTTCTATTTGTTGTAGAAACTCTTCATAACCTGGCCCTAACCTCTCTTTTCAATCTAATTACATATATATATATATATATAATGTTGGGGTTCAGTCATGTCCAACTCTTCGAGACCCTATTTGTAGATTTGTTAATAGAAATGTTAAAGTGGTTTGCCATTTCCTTCTTCAGCTCATTTGACAGATGAGGAAACTGAGACAAACTGAGTTAAGTGACTTGCACAGGGTCACACAGCTAGGAAGTGTCTGAGACCAGATTAGAACAGAGGGAGATGAGTCTTACTGAATCCATGTCTGGCATCCTGTCTGTTGGGCCACCTAGTTGTCCAGCCATCATTTATTCTATAGTATATCTTAAATTGCCTCACTTCTTATTCATCACTTAGTACAATTCATCTCTCCCTGCATCTCTGACACTTTGAATTCCACCTTTCTTTCATAACTCCTCTTAAGCACCATTTTCTACATAAAACATCTTCCACATCTCCACCTCTCCCACTCTTCTCACTCCCCAACCAGCTGCTAATTCTTTCCCATGTAGATGGCTAGGTGGCACAGTGATCACTGGCCCTGGAGTCAGGAAGACCCAAGTTCAAATCTGGTCTCAGACACATACTAGTTGTGTGACCCTGAGCAAATTGTCACTTAACTTTTTGCCTCAGTTTCCTCATCTATCAGATGAGCTAGAGAAGGAAATGGCAAACCACTCCATTTTCTCTGTCAAGAAAATCCCAAATGGGGTCAGAAAGAGTTGGAAGGATTGATGTGTAATAAGGTTGGAAAGGTAGGTTAGGGACAGGTTGTGAAGGGTTTTTCCACAACAAATAGAAGAATTTATAATTGCTACTAGAGGCAGTAAGGAGGATTTTTTAATCCTTACCTTCTTTAAAGGCTCATCTCAGATCCTATCTCCTACAGAAAACTGTTCACTTAACCTCTATTTGACTCATTTTCCTAATCTATAAAATGGACATACTAATAGCACCTCCCTCTCATAGTTGTTATGGAGATTAAATAAGGCAATAATTGAAAAGTACTTAGCATAATGCCTGGCACTAGGTAGGTATTATATAAATGATGATGATGATGTCAATTACCTTCCAATTATTTTGTATATATCTTGATGGTGCAGATACTGTCATTTTTTTTAGTCTCTGTTTCCCCAGGCTCTGGCTACAAATATTTAAATACTTGTAAGATAACTGACTCAATACATGAAGAATTAGAATATGCAATGAGTATGGAAAGGTAGACTGAAACAAAACTCTAATATCCTGAATAATTACAGGGTCAAAACATTGCCTGTGATTTTTAAATTCAAGAAATTGTTTCTATTTTTTTCCCTTTTAAATTGTTTCCTACTGTGGTTAGAACTCTCACAAATGGAAGGACATGGTGTTAATTTACTGTGATATTATCTAGGAAAGATTTCTCCAACTTTCTGGCAACACATCAAGCTACAATAATTATGACTCTCCTAAAAGATAATCTAGGGTTTTTTTGCAAAAGTCTTCTCTGATACAAATATTAGATATAATTTACCTATGTGATTTCATAACTAGATTAATGCTAATTTAAAATAATGTCAGTATCCTTTGAATTTTTAACATGTTCCAGGATAGAATTTTTCTTTCCTATCAAAGGAACATTCAAATTTGTAAATATTACAATTACCTCAAAGTGTAGGTTAAATATAAATGTTAAAATATGGACATGAGAATTAGGAATTGAATTTCATCTGCACCCTGGTGCAGTTTCATGATCCCACACCTGAACTACTGTAACTGTCTGCTGGTTGGTCTCCCTGCCTGAAGTTGCTTCTCTCTCCCATCCTTCTTCTACTCAGCTGCGTAAAGGATCTTACTAAAGTACAGAGCTGACTACATCATACCTCTAATGACTGATCAATTCTAGTAGCTCCTGATCACCTCTGGGATAAAACATAAAATCCTGTTTGGCTCTTACAGCTCTTCGTAACCTAGCCTTTTCCTACCTTTCTAGTCTTCATAGACTTGGTCACCTCAATGTACTTTATAATCCATTGACACTGGCTTCCTTACTGTTTCTCACATACAATACTCCATCTCTTGAATTTGGACATTTCCCCCATTTGTCCCCCTTGTTTATACCTTTCTTCCCTCCTCATTTCCACCTCCCAACTTCCTTCATTTTTGTCAAGTCTCAGCCAAAGTCTCATCTTCCCAGTGCCTTCCCTTTGCTAATTATCTCCAATTTATGTCATATATATTTTGTTTGTTTATCATTGTTTACATGTTGATCTTCTGATCTCAAGAACTAGAGTGGGTTTTTCTTTTTCTTTTTGTATCCTCAGCTTTTAGCGGAGGGCTAGGCACACTGAAGGTGATTAATTAATGCTTGCTGACTCAACTAGCATCTGGGTTATCACCAGTTACCTGAAATGTAGGGCTAGTGGCTTAATATCTATCCAGGCAGCTAGGTGGGGCAATGGATAAAGTTCTGGGCTCAGAGTTAGAAAGACCCAGACAAGTTCAAATTTGACCTTGGATATTTTCTATCTGCATGACCCTGGGCAAGTCACTTAACCCTGCCCTTGCCATGGGGGAATAAAAGACACTGTAGTAAAAACATGCAAATTGGGTGAGTCATTCTATTTCTCTAGGCCTCAGAGCCCTTACCTTTAAAATTAGGAGTTTACTTTAAATGATCCCCAAAGTCCTTTTCAGCTCCAATCTTAGGGTTTAGGATTGTTTTTCTTTTTCCCTGTTATCCATATTTATGTGGGAAAGCAGAAAGTAAATCTTATTTCCACACATTGATGGAGAGTGTGATTTAGGACAGTGAGGTAAAGGTCAGAAAACTGTTGCCATGCTCAATAAGTTGTTAGAGAGAAAGCCTATCAGAGGAGAACATGAAGTCATGTGACCATGGGATGGTATCATGAGAAATCCCAAGTTCAAAATTCTATAAGGGTCCTGCCTCATCCTGACCTGGTCATAGTCCTTCCACTGTCCAGGCTGGAAGCTACCCATTCCTTCAGGGGAAGTAATATAGTAATATGCTAATATTACTATATTAATTTAAAAAGTAATATAGAAGGCCTTTCCTACTCTGAATTCCATTTTTAATAAATTTTTCTTGATATGAAGTTCGTCTCTAAATTTTATTAATTTGGTTATTGGCCAAACTCATTAAGAACTGGTTGTTGGGTGTTGGAAGAAGTAGGGAGAGTTTATACCAGTGCACACATGTGAATTCTTTTGGTGTAAAGCAATGTTCACCCTTTAAGTGCCTAGCAGCTGTTCTATAACCCCAGATTTGAGTACATAGAAGGAAGTGTTTCTGGCAGCTCCCAGTCACACTCTGTTCTAGGAGGAGTGCCACTCCTTAAATAGCTGAAAGGCCTTCATGGGCTGCTAAGAGCTGGAGCCAGCAGCATTCTTGAACAAGGTTCTCCTCCCTTGGCAGTACTTCTCTCCACCCCAGCCAGGATTTGAGCCTAGGTCTTAATAGAGATCTTGTGTTCTTCAGATTGCCTCACAAAGTTGCTACATTATACCCTGTCATATACGGGTATAATATGGAATTTAGGGGTCATCTAAAGGAACAGGAGGACATGTCCAAGATGATCAGGAAACTGTTTTGAAGATACATGGATCTGTAGCCTAAGTCCACAAAGGAGGGCAGTCTGCTACATCACCAGGTGTTGGCTGTGGAAGTAGGGCTCTCCACCTCTCTCCACGTAAGATATTAGGAGCTGGGATAAGACAAAGGCTATTTGATTCACTTTGTTTAAGAGAAGGCAACACCCACCACCTCTCATTGTTCAGTCATTTCAGATGAAGCTCCATTGACTCCCAGTTACTTCTTATGTCTGACTCTGTGATCCTATTTGGGGTTTTCTTGGCACAGATAGTGGAATGGTTTGCCATTTCCTATTTTACATATAGGGAAACTGAGGCAATGTGAAGTGACTTGTCCAGGGTCACACTGTATCTGAGGCCAAATGTGAACTCAGGAAGGTGAGTTTTCCTGACTCCAGGCCTGGATCTCTATCCACTGAACCACTTAGCTGCTTTGATTTTACCCATGAGGAAAATGAAGCCCAGGGTAATGAAATTACTTTTTGAAGGTCACACATCTAGTAAGCACTATATTTCTGATGCCAAATTCAACGTTTTTATGCTACTCCACAGCTGCTTCTACTCAGAGAATCATTTGGGTTAATAAACAATAAGGGGGAGAGGAGGTGTCCATTTTTCACATCTGAATGTGAATTATCTTAGTCATGTTTTCTCATGCTGAGAAAACACACTGAGACAATTGGAGTGTTAATTTAAAGTAGTGTGTGAGAAAGAGTATGAACAAGGGGCAATTCTGGCTCACCCAGGATTTTGTGGGAGGGCAGACGTAGGCAATATGTCAGTGGAATCCTTTAAGCAGACAACGGGAAGTTTTGGACAGTGCTAGGATACTGTATTCATGGGGAATGAAGGAGAAAGACAAGGAAAAGGAAGTGGGAGGACACCAAAGATGGATTTCAATTTGAAGGAACCATTAGCTAATTAGATTTTTTAGAAAGAAAACCAAATTATTAAATTAAAAAAGTGAGTAAGTTGAATTCACAACCAAAAGGGTAGGAAGGCAAAGAATGATGAGCAACTCTTACTCACAATTATATATCCACAAAAACAAAATAGGAATGGAAAAGTATATCATTTTGTACAAAGCTATAAAAGAATCACTATAAAATAAGTAAAGATCTCTCACATTCTGTGCCTTGAGACAGAGTAAGACCATCAAAGATAAAAATCCTGGTCCAGAAAAATTTACAAGTTAATTCTATCAAGTGTTCAAAGAACAAATAATACTTATGCTATTAAATTACTCTCAAAAAATGAAAGAAAAAAGTTTGATTTCCTTTAGTTTTCTTTCTGCATTCTTCCCTAGCTGAAGCATCAGGACAATATTTATCTCATAAAAAGACTTTATTGTCTTTTTTCTTTCATTTATTGAGAGTAATTTAATAACATAAGAATTATTTCTAGTCCCTTTGCAAATACTGTATTTTAAAATTTACAGTATTAGCAAAGGGACTAGAAATAATTCCCCCCAAATATTTACTATGTTGCACAAGCATGCACACTCACATACATGTCCATGATTTCCTTGGTTTAGGGAATTTCCACTGAAAAAAACTCCTAAAATGTAAATCAGCAACTGTTCTCCAATTTACAGTCCTAGAAAGTTGTCTATATAGTGGTATCAAACTCATATACAAACCAACATTGACTTAGAAAACCACAAACTAACATTTTCTATGTTGTGTTTTATTTCTTTTGTTACACATTTCAGATTTACTTTTTCATCTGATTCAGTAGCACTCCTGAGTTTTGCTGGCTAGGGGTTTGACACCTCTGGTCATGGCAATGAGGAGCTGTGATGTGCTAAGGTCAGATAACCAATATGTTTTAGAGAAAGGACATGAACTCATGTCTTCTTGATTCTGAGGCCACTTTTCTCTTCACTATACAACAGTATCACTACATCAACAAGTCTTCCCTGCTACAGTGAAAGACTGGGAAGCTTCCTGATAGGGACAGCAACTAAGCAAAAACCCTCCTTTTCCCAACTACTGTGTGATATGGTTCTAGAAATACTAGATGTATTAATAAAGCAAGAGTAAGAAGTTAAAGAGATAAGCCTTAGCATAGAGAAGGCACAATTATCCCTACATGCAAAGTTCACCTAGAAAACTCTAGAGAATCAGCAAATGAATCCATCACTTAGTAGATTCATTAAGTAAACAGGTCAAAAAAATTTACACAGACCATTATAAGTTTTATATGGGGTTAGCAAAAAACCACACTATAGGGAAATTCCATTCAAAATAATTAACAACTTTATAAATAACTGAAAATTAACCTCTCAAGATACATTGAATCATAGATCATAAGATTCTACATTGAGAACTTGAAGAGACTTTGGAAGATACTGAGTAACCTAATTTTTGAAATGAGGAAGCTGAAACATAGAGTTTAAGGGAATTGCCTTAGGTCATAGAGCTAATGTTTGAGTTAGGATATGAATCTGGATCTTCCTGACTTCAAGGTTATTACCACTTCCAGTTACACAACAATGCCTCAAATATTTAGAGATTACTTCATAAAACTAGACAACATAAGAAGAAAATGCATTTGAAGGAACAAAACATCTAGAACATGGTGGGAAAGGAGGGTTATGTCTTTGTGTCAAATAGGTCTATTAAGAATCTAATATTCAAAATATATGGATTTGAAACAGGTAAGACAAGCAGTTATTCTCTTGTAAATAAGTAGTCAAAGGATACGAATAGCTTTTATACATATATACACACACACATACATATACACATACATACATACGTATATAGGTACACACATGAAAGATTGTTTTATTAAGTAAGAAAAATGGAAATTAAAACAACTGTGAGGTTTCACTTCATCCCACCTAATGGGGCAAAGTACATAAAAGATGCAACTATGGCAATGTAGGCACTCTAAATCATCCTTGATGGAGCTGTGAATTTTACAAACATTCTAGAAAACAATTTGGAATTATGTGAGAAAAGGTACTTAACTATTCATAGCCTTTAACTCACTGATTCAACTACTGGTTATATATTTTAAGGAGGGCAACGGCAAAAAGAAAGGCCCCATACATAACAAAATATTTATAGTAGCACTTTTTCTGGTAGCAAAAATATATATATATGTATATAGAAGTGCTTTTTAATTGCGGACTGGCTGAACAAATTGTGGTGTGTGAATGCAATAGACTAGTATTGCACCATTAGAAATAATGAGTGTGAGGAACTCTGAAAAACCTGGAAAGATTTTTATGAGTCGATGCTGGACCAAGTACAGGGAACTAGGGCAAACAAACAATCAATGACTTTTCTAATAGAAGTACAAGCAAAACTGAAAGATATTCATACTTTAAATAACTGTTCTGAACAATCTTGGTCCCAGAGAACTAATTACAGCCTCATCTCCATAGAGATGAGGGATTTTATGGATGAAGTAGTATATGCTGTCAGAGTGGGTACCATTTCTGCTGCTTGTGTTTAAACATTATCTTCGTTACAAGGGAGAACTGGGCAGAAGGAGAATTAATGGAAAATGATTACTACAAAAACAAAAAGATTTTTTTAGTAACTTTTTTGAAGTCAATCAGGGTTAGGTAACTTGTCCCAGGTCATAAAGTTAGTAAGTATCTGAGGAGGAATTAGAACTCAGGTCCTTCTGACTTGATGTTGGTGCTCTATCTACTGCACAACACAACTGCCTCTCAATTTTTTAAAAAAGAAAAAGTAACTGAGTTAACTCACACATAGACAAGAGGAGACACAAGAGAATCCCAGTGGTGTGACTTTTTAGATGCACATGGAAACCTTGGGTAGATTTTGAAGGACCACATAAAAGGAGGCATAACGGTGGTGTTGTACTGACTGTACTGGTGAGCAATTTAGCAGGACTTATGTATGTCTCTGGCCACAAGTTGTCTTAGGATCTGGAGCACATTTCCCTCCCCTCCCCTTCATCCTAGTTACTGGGCATATTTTTCAGTGGTGCAAAGTGAGAATGGGACCATAAATTTCTATGTCTGCTTACGACTAATTGATGCACAGTAAGTCTCCGGCTATTTAAAATAGGGAAAATAATGCATATTTATTCACACATGCTTTGAGATCTGTGTATAAAAATGCTATATTACCACCAACTACAAAGAATGCACATACTAAAATATAATGATCAATTACCAGCTACCACCTGTTGATATAATGAATTAGAGTCTTTTAACATTATCCTTCTAAATTTTGGAATCTAAAAATTTCTTCTGTATTACATACAATGACACTGTATTGAACCAATACATTAAGAATATTCTGTGTTTCTGTTTCTCAATACTTTTATAGTAGCAAAAGAAATGGAAATTAGTCTACAAGAATTACTAAAATGCCTGAAGACCTATAACATAGAACTGATCTTACAAAGTCATCTTTGAAAATTCTTAAAACGCACTTTAATACGTCTGTTGTTGAAGGCCTGATTGCCACATTTTAAAACCAAAATTTGCAAATAGCTTTTCCCTCTCCGCAAATCAAGTATGAAATGGTTAAAATATATACAAAAGAAGAACGTGTTTTTATAAATACAAAGCCCCTTGTGTAAATTAGTTCATAAACTATGCATAAATAGAAGGTATTATGATATTCTTTCACCACTTGGGACCATAGATTGCAGCTAAAACAATAAGACGCCGCTTATAGATGGGCAATTATTATGGGGTTTTATTCTTGAAAAGCTATTAACATTTTTATAGCATAAACAAAGTTATTACACACAACCTCTACTATGTGAAGAGTGATTTTCCTGAAACTCTTTCCCAAATTCTCTCAAAATATTGCTCTATATTAATTTACTGCGGGAAAAAAAATGGAAGTAGTTAAGGCTGAAATAAAATTGCCACTTGTACCAAGTCAAGAAAGTCTATGTGGCAAATGAAAATAAGCTTTACTGCCTCATTTTACTCAGCAGTAGAGCAGTTAAAAAAAAAAGAAAGGAAAATTAACTATGTTGTTAAGCAATCATCAAAACCGTTAAAAGCTGTTCTTAAATGAAGTATACCTGAGAGCCTTCACTCCCCAAAGGCAGACAGTGTGGCACTGTTAAAATATATTATGTTAGGAGTTCTAAACCTGGGGTCTCTGAACTTAAAAAATATATATATATATTATGGTAACTGTGTTTCAATATAATTGCTTTCCTTTGTAAGCCTATATTTTTTAAAAATTTTATGCATCTAAAAACATTTTCCCCCAGAGGAGGTCCCATATATTTCACCAGTCTTTCAAAGGGTGCAATATGCAAAAAAAAGAAAAGAAAAGGTTAACAATCTCTGCTCTGAGTGATGGCATTTGGAAATTTGACTTTGGAAATTAAAGTCTTTGTACCAAAAGTTTTCAAACTGAAAAAAAAATGATCATAAAGAATCTAAGATGTATGAGAACAGGGGCCATATCTAATCTAGCACCAATAATAGGCATTTAATAAAACATGTTTAATTTAATTGAATAAACGAAAGTGGTAGCAAATAGTCAACAATGATTCTTTTAAAAATCATCTACTGTGCAACTAAAAAAGGTGAACTAGTTATGTCTTTGAAATCATGGGTAGTATGAACTTTGATGAGGACCTTCAATGTATAATTTTATGATACTCTCCAGTCACTTAAAAAATAAATAGATCATTTAAATGCTTGATTTTATTTTAAAGAAAACAGTTCTCTAATAGAACACTACTTCAAGATGTAGCTTTAAGTCAAAGGTGACACTGAGTTTCTAAATATAATGACAGGAGAACAAATATTCTAGCATGTCCTACCAGACATGAAAGGCTTCAGGGCATGGGTCAAGAGATAAAGATCCAAGAACTAGTTCAGAAAGAATAGGAGAGTGTCCAACAGGTGATAGGGTTTTATTTTTCTCTTTTAGGTTTGTTTTTTTCACAATTTAGGAAACTGCCTATAAAGGTGCGTGCAGGGTATTGGCACAGTGAGTACCCACACTGATAAACTCACGATTTCTAAAGTTTTAAAGACATAATGAGAGATCTTTTGCCTCTTTGTGATATTTTTCTCGAAGGCTCACCCCAGCAAAGTTAAATGTTCTGGAAATTGATATTCTTCCACATATGAAAAAAGACAGAATGTCATCAACTTTCCTTTGTTACAGCTAAGAGCCAAGAATAGTGAGGGTCCCCATTTGTTTTAGATTTCCCATAAGTGGTAAGACTGCTGACCCGACCAGAGAGGGAAGAATTCTCCAAGCAGCATGGGGCAGAGGAAAGGGCAATGAGTTTGGAGTATGAAGGTTCATATCCTACCTTTGACACACCTGTGTGATCTTGGGCTAATAATTTAACTTCTTTGAGCTTCAGTATTCTCATCTGTAAAATGACAGGGTTGAACTAAATGACCTCTAAGGTCCTTATTTACTCTAAATCCAACTTCTCATGATTTTACCATCCCATGAATTTAAGTCAAAAACAGAATGAACAGAGATGTGGGTCAGACTATTCCAGGCATTGCAGTGTTGCCCTCCTTGTCTTAGACATTTTGCTTCTAGTAATGCAGGCAAGGAGTGCATTAGTATTTAAGAAAAAATGTCACTAATACCTAATAATGAGTTATGATGTCAATGAAAAGTCCCAATTATTTTTCACATGAACTAAGACATACCTTCCTCATCCTATACATGTATGGTTGTGTTTTTCATATAAATTGCATTTAAATCAATTAAATTTCATCTTACAAGTTCTGGTCCATTTTCTAACTTGATAAGACCTTTGTGATTCCTGATTTCAACATATTTTATCTCTCTCTTTGAGATTACCTTTATTTACCAACTTCATATTCATAGATCCTAGCTCATCATTCAAATCTTTGACACAAATGTTGAACAGAAGACAGCTGAAGGCAAAGCCGTAAGACACACAACCAATGATATCCTCTAGAATGACATTAATTTATTAATTAACACTTTTTGGCTTTTCAACCAGCTGTGAATAAATATAATTTTCTAGCCTACGTTTTCTCTATATTTATTTGTTCATAAATATCATGGAAGACTATCAAATGGTTTGATTGAATCCAGATTAAGCTTTCACAAAAGGAAATTGGCTTAGCTGTGTATTGTTCTTGTTGAACTGAACTTCTTTCCTTGCTGCTTGATGAGTACCTTATTTCTCCCTCTCCTGCTCTTTTCTTCTATTTTCTCTTTCAGCTCTAAATCCTATGATGAGTTCTAAGTATCATCAACCACTAGTTAAATAATTTGTATCTAAGCTCACAAACCACTGGTTAAATAATCTCTTACAGAATCTCACCGCAGATAGAATACAGTCTCTCGGCTCCCTATCCCTGCCTCTAAACTGCCATACTTGCTAGCTAGGACTGGAATGCTACTGTTAGCCCAGTACTGAAAATAATCACCTTCATATCACATGAGCAATTTTGCAATGAATCGACAACACATTTTCTGATTCTGCTGTTTTCATATGTAACAGAATGTAGAGAAGAGTAGAAAATTTAAAAAGCATTTTGAAGATCCTTTTTTAGAGACAGTTTATTAAAAATTTGTTGTTTAACAGTTTCAATTAAACTATCATTGAAAGGGCCTCCCCAAATACTTTCAAATTATTGAGAATGGAGTAGTATTTCTGATTTTGGTAACGTATGTAAGAGAGTACATAAACAAAGGCACTGATAAACAAATGACAATTATATCTTAGCATGTGCCCTCAAGTTCTGGATCCTAAAATAGGCTATTTCAGAAAAAAAAAACAACCTCAGTCAAAAAGATGTTTTTAGCATCTTTTTTTCTCTATTCTTGCTTCAGTCAAGTCAAGGTCAACAGCTCACTTTGATTGGATTGAAAAGATCTATTGGACATTCTAGTGTGTGTGTGTGTGTGTGTGTGTGTGTGTGTGTATTTGTACGTATACATATATATGTATATACACACCAAGAGCAAATTTTTAGTGTTTCAGCGTTAAACATAAGGACTATTTGTCCATATATTTGTTCCATTTTTTGGGGGGTGTTATTATTAGCACACTTGTCTGGCCCAAAGTACCCTGATGAAAAAGGAAAATGATGCTCCCTATTTTCGGTTCATAAAAAAGATCAGTTTTCTGGAATGAGAAGGATTTTTCAAATCTAATAATGCAAAATCACATGGGGAATTTAACAAAAGAAATCTTGAAATCAATTAGAAACTTCCACTTTTACTATAACAGCAGTGCTTCCTAGTCACCCCCTCCCCTCAAATATCATCTTGGCAATCCACAGTAAAAATAAGTGGGCTTTTAATATATATATATTGTCCTCAGTATTTCATTCATGCAGTTTGGAACAATACTAAAATTGAACAATGATATGTATCCAGAATTAAAAAGCAGAGATCCATTTAAAATGTGTCGTGGAAACTGCAGACAACTTCTTTTTCAAAGATTTCCAACTGTACTCTGAGACAAAGTTTTTTTTTTTAAAGTGTTCCTTCAATAAGACTATATTACAGTATAATTGGTTATGCTATATTGTTATGTTTCATTTATATTTATTATATTGAGTTATGCTATTTTATGAGTTATGTTGTTATATTATACATACATCATATTTTTGTTTTATGTTCTGTTTACATTTTATTGCATCATAATATAATAAATATAATTTATATAACATGCTATCTTATTTTATATTATATTATATTTATGTGATGTTCTATTTATTATATGTTATATATTAAACAATTCATGTACTATATAGTACAGAATATTAATTATACAACGTTATACATATATTAATTTTTGTGACCTCAGAAGAATCGAATATGCAGATGATCAATAGACAATTTGACTATTATAAATACACAAATTAAAAATAAAGGACATAGGAAGATGCTGTATGTATCCAAAGAAAGAACTGATGAACAGAAGTATGTATAGAATAATTTCACACACATACATAAAAATGATATGCATATATAAACATATATATCTATTGGTGCCTAATGTAGTCATCTCTAGGTTGGGAGGAAGGAAGAAAAAAAAGAAATTGACACGATAACTTTGTTGTATATTTCGAGGGAACAAGTTTCACATTGCAGATTTGCAGTTTCATGTGCAATCATCTTTTTGTTTTATTGTACTATCATAGGGAAATGCTTATTTTAATCTGTGAATTGAAGATATAATAAAATTTTAAAAATAAAGTTCAAAAAATAGACCATGGAAAAAGACATATGATAGGTATAAGTAGCTTAAAGCATATTGTCAATTATAGTTTTTTGTCCAAGAAATTGTAGGGAAAGCATTATCAAAGACATGTGTGGATAAGGAGGTTGGCTCATCAAGCACCAAGAATAAGAGTTATCAATAGACAGCATACAAGGGGTTCTAAGATCCCTGAGATCTTAAAAGGATATAACTCTGGGCAAATCCTCTATGAGGAAGATTTAGTAAGACACAAACAAGAAAGATTCAGAATTAGAAGCTTGATTCCAGGGATGGAATACACCCATTGATGAGATCACATCAAAGACAATTGAGAAATTTGCTCAAGGGCATAGTGCTTTAAAAAATATTTTTTAAATAATAAACTTTTTTTTTCCTAAAGAAAACTGGGGAAGTAATTAGGTTGCTGAAATTTCTACTTTCCCTCTCTTCCCTTACCCCAGCTATATTTTCTAATAAAATAGTAAAGTGTTGTATGCAACAGAAAGAATACCCTAATAAATATATCCTAGAACAGAAATGGTGGAGGGTGCATGTTTAGGAGAGAATTCACATTATTGCAGAAACTTCTCAGCTGCAGAGGATCTTTGTTGAACTGTAAAATTTATTTAGTTGAACTCTATACAAGAAGTGAGATTCATTGGGGCAGGTCCTGGATGACTCTGTAGACTACTCAGTGTTTACATTTTCCTAGTAGCAATTCTGAACATTTATATTTAGAGAAGTCTGCCTGGGAATTCACATTACTGTAGCACTCCCGCTCTGGTTGAAGGGCTGATGAGTAATGGAATGGCCAGATTTAGACAGTGATTTTTTTCTATTTCTAAAATTTTAAGATGGGAAAAAGAGAAGAGAGAAAAAAGGAAGAGAGGAGAGAAGGGAGAGGGGAGAGGAGAGAAGGGAGAGGGGAGAAAGAAATGGGAGAGGGAGAGAAAGAGGGCAGAGGGAGAGAGAGAGGGGGAGAGAGAGAGAGAGACAGAGAGAGAGAGCACATGGCTGTTACTCTGGAGCGCAATATAATTCTCACATATTCAGTGATAGAAGATCTTTGTCTCTCTCCCTCTTCTCCCAAATCCTACCTCACATTGTTCACGGCTTAAATTGAAGCAAAAATAAACCAAACCAAAAAAATCATTTCTTTTCAGGATTCAAATATAGCTATTGATTGGAAAATGAGGGAGGGTGGGAAGGAAGAGGAAGAGAAGTTTGTTGATGCAAGATGGCAATATATAAAGATAATTTTCTCAGTTTCAGGAAATTTTAAAAGACCATCACGCTTCACTGACGAATGTAGGAAACATGCTGAATTGGTTATGACAACCTGTGGGTTAGTTTACACCGCAGTCTAAAAATTGGGAGACTTAGTTTGGAAACTTGATCAATATTCATGCCATCTCACATCATAATTCAATTGGCAAAAATGCAGTAGAAGACTCCCCAAGGCAACACTGGGGAACAACTTACATTTTGGTGGTTTAACATGTGTAAACCTCCTGCTTAGAATCACTGATGGGGTTAATAGAAGCCTTGAACTTCAACAAGGACTTCCAAGTGATTTGATTGAGGGGTTCACTGTGATAAGAACAGAAATGACCGAATTAAAATGAATAAGCTAAAGCAAAATTTCAAGATGCTTCACCACCACCCTCCATGAAAAATTTTCCCCAAAGCATGTAAAAAACTGTCAAAACCAGAATCTTGATTAAAATGCAAAAGGTACTTTCAAATCTAGTATGACATTAGCATACAATATGTGCAGAAAACTGGTCTTCAATTTTCAGCTGTTGAAAATATTGCACATATAGGCTGTGTTTACAGGACAACAAATAAGTGGATAAAAACATTTTAAATGAGAAAAGTGAATGTTTTGTCTATATTTTCTTCTGCTGTCTCAACATGAATAGGGGATGGGGTGGGGAAGGTCAGCCCTAGGGTTATGGCAAAAGACTTTGAGTGGAGATGGGGAGATAAAAGTCTCTGGCTGTCATCTGGGGATCAGCCAAAATAAGGTAGGACAGGTCTATCACCAATAAATATGATGAATTTTCAGTTACAGCAACAATCAAGAATTTCCTAAGTTGAAAAGAATTTAGATTCTGTATTTTTGGAGAAGGTCTATGCTGATTCTGAAATCCCAGGTAATTGCTAATCAATTTATTAAGCATCTATTGTGTTCCAGGCACTGAGCTAAGTAATGGGGATAAAGAGACAAACGTGAAAAATTCCCTACTCTCAAGGAGCTTACTTTCTATAGGGGGAAATAAACATATACAGAATATACAAATTGAGCACTCGTATTTTGTGGTGAGAGGGCACAGCAGGTAGTGAGATTTTGCAGAAGGTGGTTGAGTTAAGTAAAAAAAGGGAATGTAAAAAGGGTAGGTGTGCCTTCCCAGCATGAGATGTGCAGCCCATGCAAGGGATGGAGACCAGAGATCGCTGTCAGTGCATAACAAGGACAAGCAATGGGTGCCTATTAAGTACTGCGATGTTCATCTATGAAATTTCAAGCATGTGAATTGCTATAAACTTCTAGCCATTAAGAAATAGCTAATTCTTAAACTTCCATTTTCCTCAGATTTTGAAAATACCCTTTGATTACCTTTTCTCTCCCTTGGGGTTCTCATTCGCTTACCTGTAATTTCTCTGAAATTCACTCAAACCCTGAATCTCCTCTGCACTACAGTCCCACATCTCCACCTGCCTGCTGGATGCCTCCATCTGAATGTCCTGCTGACTCCTCAAGCTCAAAATGTGTAACAGTAAACTCAAGTAATAATGGAAATAAAGGAGTTAGAGATAAAAGCTATAGAAGTTGTCATGTCTCCCAACCCCCCTTTTTCTATTGAGGGAACCATCCATCAGGTAGGAATTATTTTGGACTATTCTTTCTCCCTAACCCCTAATATACAACAAGCAGCCAGATCCCATAGATTTAACTTCTTTTGCATCCATTCTCTTCTCTCCTCTCCCACTACCACCACCCTAGCTGAGGACCAAATTGTCTTTTCCTTGGTTTAATTCAATAGCCTCTTAACTGGTCTTTCTGTTTCCAGTCTCTCTTTGCTTCAGTCACTTCTTCATTTTTGTTATTTCAGTTACGTCCAACTCTTTATGACCCTATTTGGGATTTTCTTGGCAACAATAGTGGAGTGTTTTACCATATCCTTCTCCAGTTCATTTTATAGATGAAGAAACTGAGGCAAAGAGGGTTAAGTGACTTACCTAGAGTCACAGAGCTAGTATGTGCTAGAGGTCGTATTTGAGCTTGGGGCTCCCTGACTCCTGACCTAGTGCTCTATCCATTGAGTCATCTACCTTAGGCACATATTGCTTGTCCTTGTTATGTCTTTATGAAAGAGGTACTCTTTCATAAAGCCACCATATATGGCTTCCTAAGACATAAATTTCTAAGATATAATTGTCACTTTTCCATTTGAAAGCAAGCAGCTAAAATTTTTGATTGGATCCCACTGCCTATAATATAAAATACAAACAGCTCAGCCTGTTAAAGACCCTCCAGAGTTTGGTTTCAACCTTCATAGGTTTATTTTATACTTTTCCAGGCTTATTTCACCTTATTCTCCTCTACATCCTCTTTACTGAGTAGTCATGACCTAGCATATAAACTCCTTGAGGACAAGTACTGTTTTTTCCTTTTTTTCTTTGTAACTTCAGTGTTTAGTAGTGCATGGCACATGAGCGATTGATGTTCTGCATCTGGACATTCATTCAGGTTATCTCCAACACCTTCGGTGAATTCCTTCCTCTTCCCTACCTTTCACAATGCCCTTCTTCCTTTAAATCAGGTCAATAAGCATTTATTAACTCCACCTGTGTACCAAACGCTGTGTTAAGCACTTCAAAGTTCAGTAATGTCAATGATTCCTCCAGTTCAAAGCAGAGAAATCTCTCTCAACTCAAATATTCTTAGAGTTCTTTGGCTAGGTCTTCTTTTTTGACCATTCCTTACCCCATCACTTGGCACCATCTTTACCTATGAATCCATAATATCCCTTTTTTGCAAATATAAGTTTCCTAATGACAGAGACTGTCATTTTTGATGTTTTACACCCAAGATCTAGCACAATGTCTTGCACAATTAAAAAACTATAATTAAGAAAGGGTAATTTTATTCATATAGCTAACTTTCAATGTGGAAACTTCCTCCGTCAACACAGACCAGTGGAGCTCATCTGTAAATCATAATCTTTGAGACTCATTTAGGATAACAGAAAGTGCAGTGACTTGTTCAGGGCAGCAGGAAGGGTTTGAACCAAGCCCTTTCTGAATCCAAAGTCTTGCACATAATAATTGTTTAATATCTCTTTACTGACTTGCCTTTTAAATTGAACTAATAGAACTGAACTGGTATCAGAAATCTCTATCAGGCTACGTTTACAGCACAGCGAGTTAACATATCCTAAAAGTACTGGGCTGTCAGTTCTCTGATTTCTAAGACCCCATGTTATTCTCACATTCTATAATTTGAGTCAGTGATTTGAGTTCCACTAAATCCTACTATCTCAATTCTTTTATGCCCCTTCTTGCATAAAAGAATAGAAAAAGTAGAACTAATCACTTGATTCGTAATAAAAAAATCTCTCAAGTCTTTTTCTTTTTTTCCCCCATCAACATCTGCTACTAGACTTTTGGTGGCGGTTCACTATATGGATTCCTGAATTGTTCCTTCATCGTTGGGGTGTGAGAAAGAACCAAGGGTATTTTTGGAATTATGACATGAAGAATATTGACCTGGAAGGAACCTAAAATGCTGTCTTGTTCAATCCCATCATTTTATGAGAAAACGGAAACTTGGGGAAAGATTAAGGAATCTACTCAAGATCTTATGAGACTGAATATAAATCAAGATATTACCACGCCAAAAAGAAATTTCATGGAAAAACGAAGACCCCTTAAAAATAGATTGATTGCCACCCCAGGTAAATCTGCCAATTTCTCACTGCTAAGTATCCTAATACAATGTTACTGTGCTTAAGTAGTTAACTTTAGCTTAAGTGTCTTATGGAAAACTGCTTATGTGCTAACAAGGAACAAAAACTACACTGTCCATTTGTTCTTGGTCAGATAAGATCAGTACAAATGAAATAAAGAACTGTTTCTAAATGTTAATAGTTTTTTACAGGCATAACTGGATTTGGGCTAAAACATTTTAGACACAAGCTGGAACAATCATTCCTTTCAGTCAGAGTTCTAAGCAACATGACATATAAATCTTCCTTATTTTTGATTAGTGTAAGAGTAAAACAAAACTCTACCCAAAGATATAGAGATAGAGAGACTTCTTTAGAAACATTCAAGTTAGAGGTGAGATACTTCCCAGTGGTTATGTACTTGATTCTCCAAAAGTTACCCCTACTAATAACCATCGGAGACACGTGAAAATAATATTTGATTACTCCTAAAGAATAAAACTGTCTTCACTATTAGGTTTCACGCAGACCCACATCACTGTTCCAAATTATAATGGTCCACTGCCAGTTATCAGATGAAAATTGCAAAAGAGGAATTTTTTTTTCAATCTATCATCCATCATCTTAGTAAACAAGCAGAATATATATATATATATATATGTATACATATATACATATATACATATATACATACATACATACTCTCCCATCTGCTAGTTATTAGCTAGTGCAATCAAAAAATATCATGTAATGTAATCATGAAAACACTATTATTACCTACTCTTTCAATTTATAAGCAAATATTTCTACTTGTCAAATGATCTCATGATAGGATGTGGCTTAAACCTTCTGGGCAGCTCAGCATCAATCTCGTCGTCAATCTAAGATAAGGCTGTCTCCAGTTCAGTCCTTATACATTTGGAAAATGCACTGTTTGATCCCAGAAGAGATTGTATGAGGAAAAGGGTCAGTAAATGATCCGGCTGTCAGGGCCCTGAACAGTTCAGCACTCCAGAGCTATGAGACAGTCACTTCTTTTGTTCATCAAACAGACTTCTTATATGCCACCAAGGTGGAAAATGCTCCTAAGGTCCAAAGGAAATTTAGGCACGGTTGTTACTTTATTTTTATTTGAAACAGCTTCAAAAGTTAGAAGTTACTTGTGCAAAATGCACAATAGGAAAGAAAAAACAATACATACAGGCCTATTAAAAGTTTGTGTTAAAGTAAATCTTGATAATTTATAACAAAGACTTTTCTCTATGGAAACATTCTCCTGCTTTTGTTAAAAAAAAATAAACAGCTTTTTAAGAAAGTGAGCATTAGATTGATTGACAGTCAAGCTTGGTAAATGTCAATTTGCATGAATTTACAATGTAATCTGAAGCAATTATTTTTAAAGCCATCACTCAGATATTGAGAAATTTTATTTTAAAGAAGCCAGAATTTGTACACAGTTTTCTAGCTTGAGTTTTATTGAACTGACAGATTCAGAATTGAAGACTTTTTAATTTAACCACAATTATTTGAGTTTGGTCAGATTGATTCTAATACTTATTAACTACTTCCTACCAGGCAAGACAATTAACTTCCTTGGGCATCATTTTACTTATTTCTGACAACAAAGGGGTTGGACTAGATAGTCTCCAAGCACCATTATAGACTTGTACCTAGAATCCTACAATATATTTAATATTTATTTAAATTTATTTAAATATTAATTAAGTACTAATAGTACTTCATTTGTACTTTTATGACTTTACATTTCAAATTTATCTTGGTCTTTAAAACACATTATTAATTAGTAAAGATTAGTATTAAAGAACTAGTAAAAACTGGAAAGTCACTAGGGTCTGATAATTGAGGGGTCATTTTCATCTTTAAGATTTGGATTTTTGAAATAAAAAAAGATTTGGATTTTTGAATTCTTCCATGCTAACAAAAGGTAAAGAAACTTGTTCCACTCTCACAGTTCTCTTGCTTTCTTATGTGTGGTTTTGGCAAACTCACTAAAAATGTTGTTGTTCTGTCCACTTGGAAATGAAAAGTATTCTCTCAATATTTGACATCCAAAATTCAGGTGTTTGATTTCGTGACTCTGGTACACAAAATGAAATATTGCAACATGATCTGTCCCTTGATGATTTAGAAAGTCATCCATAAATGATGGTCTGTTCTATTTTCTAACCCTGCTCTATATACTCTATTTGACATCGAAATCAATAACAAAAATACTGTCATAAAAGCAAACCAGAATTTTGGGAGGAAGACTTGTGGGTATGCCTAGTATAAGTCTTTGAAAGATGAATTAACACCAGGGTTTTGTTTAAAAAGTGAGTTCAAAAAACTTAGTGTCTACAGTATGTGGAGCACTGCAATAGATGCTCAGAAAGATAGTGTTTAAATAAGACACATTTTTTGCCCTCATAGTAGGGGATGGGGTAGGGATAGAGAAAGAAGACACCAGCATTGACAAATGTACATAAATATTTGGTGGTGGAAAGAAAGCACTGGCTATAACTTCTTTGGCATTGAGAATTTCTGAAGAATAAATCTTGCTACCAATGAAAGTCTAAGAGTTTCCAGGGGCATGAAGAGGTTAGTTGACTTTACCCAAATGGCACAATATACATAACACTGCTTTATAAATGCCTAATAAAGTTGTAGAATAGAATGCAATGGAGTCTAAGAGGGAATATTTTTAGTGATAGGATATAATCAGGAAAGACTTCATGGAGAAGATAGAATGTAAGCTGTTTTTTAAAGAATGGGTAACGAACAATTACAATCACAATGACTTCAACCCTCCAAAAACTCATGATTCCATTAGCATAGACTCTCCTTCCCGGAAATGCGGATCATGATCCTCCATGCCCTAGAAAGTTTCATGAGTCCCTGAGGCCACAAAAATTCTTCATGAACCTTCTACGCCAACCTTTTGCAATGAATCTCCCTATGTCCCAAACTTTTTTTTTTTAAAAAGAGATATTTAGTTCTGTCAAAAGCTTTTCAACCATAAGCAAATAGCAGTCTCTGTCCCTTAATGTGAGGGTACATACTTTCCTTAATATTCTAGGATTAGGTTTTGTTGACACCATCCATTCATGAAATTAAACCTACACCTTCTAGCATATTTGGAGGCAATATCTAGTTTAAGGTTTAAAAAAATCAAAGTTCTTGTCTGATCTTGTTGGAGAGAGAAATTTTTTTAATAGGATTTGTGCTTGCAAAAACAAAACAAAATAAAAAAAAAACACCAAACTACCAACTAAGAAATCTTTAAATACTCCAAAACTCAGTTCTTGCAACATTTCTATCTCAAAATTTATTTTACAGTTTCCAAGTTAAAGGATCCTTTCAAAGGGAAATGCCATGTTATATACACACACTTTATTCACCATGCCTATGAAAGCCGCATGATATAATAGAAATCAAGCTGACCTTAGAGCCAGGAAAACCTAGGTTTAAGGCCTCTGACACATACTGTCTATGCTGCCTTGACCAAATAATTTATCCCTCAGTATTCCAGACTACAAGTGTTGAGCAAAACCCAGTAGTCCCAGGAACCAGATTGAAATGTGGTTGAGAAATATTTAACAAAATAAATAAAAATACAACACGGAAAATGTTAACACATGGTTTTCGAAGTCAATATGTGCCTGCAGGGATCCTTAAGGTTTAGCTGTTGCTATTTGTGAGTTGAGAGAGTGGGTGAGGGCTGCTGGAGGCAACCCCCCAAGATGAGATGTTGCAGAGAAGATGCTAAAATTGCCTTGGGAAAAGAAATGTCTTCTCCTTTGAGTTTCCTACACCAATGGTTTCATGGGTTCAGCTCCTCTACAATACTTTGCTGTATCTTAACAATTTTGCTTCTACAACAGCTTTCATATTTATCCTCTTTCTCCTTATGCATATAGCTACCACCTTATCGGAGGCCCTTGTTATCTATCTCCTGGTTATTACAACAGCAATGATCACACCTAGCCCAGTCGCTACCCTCTAATGTATTATTCTTCTTCAAACGGAACTCCAATTATATTACTTATTACTGTTCAAGACCCTTTAAGTTGCCATCCTTTGCTCCTAGGATAAAATGAAAACTTCTGAGCTTGGTATTTAAAACTCTTCATGGTATGGCTTTAGGTTTACCACACATCCACATTCCAGTCCAGCTGGCTCACAACCTTCTCCCGGTGCCTTTGTACAGGCTTTTCTCCCTGCCTGGGATGCATTCCCTCCTCACATCAATCTCTTAGGATTCTTTACTTCCCTCCAGGCTCAGCTAAGATGTTATCTTCTCTCTGAAGTCTTTTCTGATCCCCCTCCTTACTAGTGTTTCCTCTTCAAATTATCTTCTACTTACATATCTGTTTATATGCCGTATCTTCCTGTAGAATGTAGCCCTCTGAATGTTTTTCTTCTTTTGTTGATCTAGGTAGGTGCCTTGGCATCCCCCCATAATGCTTTCATAAATAGAAAAAAAAATAAGACTTGACATCTTTTGAAATGGACTTTTAAAAAAGCATGAGCCAGGTTAGTTCTCATAAATCTACTTCAAATTCAGATACTTGCTACTATCAAGATTTGAAGTGAACTGCAACTATTCTGATCTTAGATAAAAAGTATAAATAAGCTGCTATTTTGGGAAGGAGTTGTATCTTTTCATGTCAGTGTCTGAACCTCCCTCCTCCCCCAAAAAATAAGTTATGGATAGAAAAGATCACCAATTTTCAAAATCTTCCATTGACATTCAAGAGGCTGTACCAGTTTAAAGTGCCTGAATTCTGTTTCCATCTTTGCAAATGTTTCAGTCCTAAAGCTGATCAAGGGAGTTCAGTTATCTTTAGTAACTTGGAAGACAGAGAAATAGGATTAAAACTGTCACTGTTCTGAGTAGAGACTGAGTCATTCAAAGGGTTTTACATATTGCCAGCGTCATCTCAATCAGGACATCTGGCTGGTTAAATGGAGACCCCCATCTGCCAAGATGAATCCCAGATGAATATGGGACTACCAACAAAACAGAATGCTATTGCTATGGATTTAAAGTGCAACCTTCACTTCAGGGTGATTACAGGGTATATGGGTAGATTGCAATAGTATTACCAACACACACACACACACACACACACACAAAATCACACAATTTCTCATCACCAGAGGATTCTGATTAGAATCAGGGTGGCTAAATTTTGGTGGTGCAGAGACATTCAGACCAACTTCTATGGGAAGCTACATCAGAATATGTCAAGAAACGCAACTCTACCTGTCAAGAAAACCAACAGCTGACAGATAGGAACATACCATCCAAGGTGAGTATGTCAGGCTATGAGCTAAATGCACGCCTGTATCTTGGCTGGCAGGTTAGGTCAAGAAGTGAGGAGGAGGAGGAAAAAGAAGGAGAAGGAAGGAGGAGGAGATGATTAGAGGAGAGAGCTAACTGGTGTTTGTATGTTTTAAAGATTTCTGAAAACTTTACATACCTAAACCTCTGACTCTCTCAGTAACCTTGGAGGCAAAGTGCTACAGATAATGAGGTGTTAGATGAAAAAAAAATAGCTAGAAACACACTTAGCCTACCCACAATTAACAGAGATTGAGAGTAGGAACACACCTTGGAGATCACCTACACCATACTTTTATTTTATAGATAACAAATTGTGATTCTGTTAAATGGATTGCTTCACTTTCCTAAGGCTGTGTAGCATATATGTTCATCTGAAAAAGATCTGGGGGTTTTAGTGCATTGTCAGTAAAAAGGGTGATAAGGTTACCAAATGAGATCATCGGGAACAAATAATGCTAATAATATTAATACGGCACTACTATGTGTTAGGCACTATTCTAAATATTTGACAAGTATCTCATTTGACCCTCACAACAACTCTAGGAGGTAGATGTCATTATTATCCCCATGGATAATTGTCAATCACAAATTAAGTGACACTAGTAAGTGTCTGAGGCCATATCTGAACTCAGGTCTTCCTGACTCCAGACCTAGTCTACTCACTGGCCACCTCACAAGAGCAAGTTAAATCAATTTTAGAATCTGCCAGTGGTACAGCTACTATCCCATTTCTCTAGCTCACAACTTTGAATTTACTTTTTATCCTTTCCTCTCAATTCTCATATGCAATTCATTACCAGTTTGTTTTCCTCTATTGCATTGCTGCTGTCTCATTCCTCCTTTCTACATCTTTTCTGGCATCCTTGTTTTCCATCGTTGGCTGTCCTCTGTTTTTTGATATCTGTTAGGCTGATCTTTCCTGGACACAGAAAAGCGCCATTGCTTTAGTTTAAAACCGTTGGTTGTTCCTTGCTGCATTCTAAGTCAACTTCGAACTCAGCCTGGCATTCGGGGCCCTCTTCAACCCAGTTTTACTCTACCTGTCCAGGTTCACTCCCCCCTCTACTCTATGGTCTAGTTAAACTAAAATATCTTCAGTTCTCCTCCCCTAAAAAATGCCATGGACATTATCTCCCACACATTCTCTCACACTTCTCTCTATATCAGAGTAGAAGCAACATATTTTAGTCAAAAGTATTCTTGATATGAAGGCAAGAATATTTGGATTATAATTCCAACTCTGCTTCTTGTGGGCTAGGAGAGACTGGAAGAAAGGGAACAAACTTTCAATGCCTTTATTTTCAGTTACTGTTCAGTTGTTATCAGTTATGTCCAACTCTTCATGATCCCATTTGAGGTCATGATGAAAAAGATACTGGAAGCCATTTCCTTCTCCAACTCATTTGACAGATGAGGAAACTGAGGTAAACAGGGTTAAGTGACTTGCCCAGGGTCACACAGCTAGTAAGGGTCTGAAACTGGATTTGAACTCAGAAAGAGGAATCTTCTTGACTTGACTCAGCTCTCTATTCACTGTGCCACCTAGATGCTACATTTAAGTACATATTCTATTCCAGATGCTGTGCTAAACATTATATAAAGACTATCTCATTTGAGCTTCACCAAAACCATATTGGGTAGGTACTCTTATGACTCCGTATTATAGACACACTTGGTGACCTTAAGCCAAGTCAGGTCACTACTCTGGGCCTTAGTTTCCTGATCCACAAAATGACTGAGTTCAATTAGATGATCTCTAAGTTCCCTCCTAGTGGTGAGTGTACATCCATCCACCCTGGTTAGCTCCCTTTTCACTTCTTATGGGTGCCTCAGTATCTCTTGGATAGATACTTTATAAAGACAATGAGATGAACCCATAAATGAGAAGGAAGCCTGCAACCTATTTGAGGAATTGTATTATGCATTCAACAACCCTAAACTTTCTGGTAAAAAAAACAAAACAGTTTTTGAAAACCAGTCTTCCTTCACCAGTGCATAACTGGAAATCATTACTGAGGAATAAAAACTGTGGGCTATCCCAAGTGAAATGAAAAGGTGATTGGTGGGAGTGATGATATATGATATGATATATATGATATAACCATGAAAACTTGTCTGAGAGAAGCATTATCAAAGATCAATGATGGGAAAAAGTGCTGAATGATTTAGTATTGTAGTAGAAAGGAACAACAGATCCACACATTTCATGATCCTCCCTTGATGCTGAAAGACCTAGTGGAATGTCTACCATGTTAGTAGACATGATGCACCCCCTAAGGAGATTTTATGAGAGGACACTGGTAAAAATCGAATAGGATGACAAGTACTATTGTAGGTTAACATGGATCCATCTAAGTATTTGATTGTGTGAATAGAACATTAGGCATACAGTTAGGAAGACCTGCCTCAGGCACTTACTAGCTGTCTGACCCTGAGTAAGTCACTTAACCTTTGTTTGACTCAGTTTCTCTATCTGTCAAATGGGGATAATAGTAGTATCTACCTCTCCCTGCAGAGTTGTGAAAATGAAATGACATAAAAGGTATAAAATACTTTGTAGAACACAAAAGTGCTATGTAAATACCAATTATAATTATCCTATGTCATCATCATCATCATTATATTCTCCTCCTAAAAGGCAAATTTCACAAGGGCAGGGATCACATCACATCCAAACTTAGAGTGTCCTCTAAAGCTCATCACAGTGGCTTTTACAAAGTTTCTAACAATTACATACAATATTGTAAAAGCAAGTACCCTGACATACACAGGAGGGCCTGCTATCACAGGTTCTTTGATCTGCTTTTTTAAAAGGAAAGGCAAATTTCAAGGAGTCAACAATCACTTTAATCAAGCACATGTATCAATCACTTAAGTTCAGGGGGAAAAGTCCACACCCTGAACTTCAGAGAAAATATAGAGAAATCAAAATCAACTGATTGGGCTTCCAGCTGCCTTACATAAGCAACACATACATCACAAATCAACAGAGAGATCCAAATATCTGAACATACATACATAGTTACCCAAGAGAGATGCACCAACACCTGGGTTTTCAAGTTCTAGTGTTCTATCCACTGCGTCACCTAGTTGCCATGATGCCCAACGGCAAATTGCTTTTGCTTTTCAAAGTAAAATAAACAAAGAAAAAAAAACCCCTTAGCACTAAATAACTGCTGTATTTCTACATAATCTGTTATATCTTGAAAAATAAATGAGAATAAGGGAGTAATACGGACAGTGAAAATCTGGCTTGGTATAATCTAGCTATTACTGCTTCTTTTTTTAAGGTTTCACATTTTCTCTCTCTCTTTTTTTCCTTCAACATATTTTGAGTCAGTCACTTTCCCAACACTTGTCCATTAATGCTATTTGTTCTAAGGAGTCGACTCAGCTAACTGGTTTGTCTGATGTTAAGGCTCTTGAAACATCATTTACAACTCTGCAACTGCAGAGCTGACTCCAGGTCTTTGAATTTCATTTCCACTCTAGTTCAGATCCATTTCTTCAAAAGATTCTGGGTGCTCCTTTTAGCAGTCGAGGTCTACCCTTGTAATCATGACAAATGATTACTGTTTGGAAGCTGCTTTCCTTATCTTCAGCTGGAATTTCCTTTGTATGTTCTTATTTGAGGAATGGCATGATAGAAAATTAATATGTTTGTTTTTACTCCAAGAAGGCAGATAAACCAGGACAATCAACCATGTGTTTTCATGTTCTGACAATTCTTACAGACTTCTGCACTCTCAAATTCTTCCGGTGCTCATGTGTAAATGCTAGGAAATACTGCCACTTTTGTTCAAAGCATCATTATGAAAATACAATTTATTAAGCTAAATGACTTCAAATATACAATCGCTAGCACATCTCTTACCATCTACTTAAGTAGGCCTTAGGTGAGAAGTCTTGCAAGGAATTAATGTTCTTAATAAACTTTAGTTCCTGAAATGATAGAGTTGGTTTATTTATTTAAAAAAAGTTTGACATCCAGGTAACATACTAAATTTTTGATTTTGGTTAAGGAGAGCTGGAATGCAGAGCCCACATCCTTAAAAATGTAATCTCCATGCAATGTTCCCTGTGTTGTATTTTTTTAATGGATATCTTGTTAAATACTTTCAGTCTAAACCATATGAGTTGTGGTTCCACTGGAGAACAGGTTGCTACGTCATATCTAATATTAGAGTGTCTCATCATATTCTAAGAGACCACAGAAGAGTGCAAATATTTTGATCAGATATGGTTCCTTAATGAATTCAATTCAATTCAAGAAATGTTTATTCAAAGCCAAATGGGTACCAGGCACTGCGCTGGGTGCTGGCGATACCAGCATAAAACAATCAAATAGGGCATACTTGAGTGCCTGGAAGAAAGTACACAGATAAATATAAATAAAAAAATAACTTCAGAGGAGGAGACATTAATGACTGGGGAAATCAGGAAGGGACTATAAAAGGAAATGTTCTGGAGAAGAACCTTTAAAAGAGTTCAGGGTAACAAGAATCAGAAGAGATGAGGAAGAATATTGCTGGTCAGGAGACCCCATATGCAAAGACATGAAGTTGGGAGATGGAATTCTGTATAATGGGAAAAGCAAACAAGATAGTTTGACTGGAGGGTAGAGTATATAAGGAAGAAGAAAAGTCTGGTGGGGCCAGAAAGGCTGGAGATGAATTATGGAGGGTTTCCAATGTGAAGAGTTTTTTCCAGTGCCATCAACATGTTTTTATGCAGCTATGTTATCATAGACTCCTAGAAAACAAGAAAAATAATATGGTCCAGTGATCTAACTGATTAAGGTTTCCTCCTGTGGAGCAGAAGAAAAACTAACGTAAATGTCTAGAATAGCCATTTCTGATCAATAGGCTGGGGACCTAGAGGGTGAAATGTCAATATGTCAGTAATAGAATTATTTGCAAGGGATTCATGAATCTGTGTGAGAATTAGTAGCTAAGCAAACACACTTTCTGTAGACTCTATAAATTATGCATTTCAAACATACAAGAATTACTACTTCTCAAATGTTATAGATGTGATTAATAAAAAAAATTAAAAATATTCTTAGTCTTATCATATAACTGACAACTGATACCATGACAACTATCATGGGGAAGGGGAGGTTATGATGTGAAAAAGGGGTCTTCCTATGTAAAAAAGGCCAAAAAATTTAAATTCCATAATATAAAGTTAGCAGTTGGGGTATTCTGGCATGCAGACATGGTTTAAATTTCTATTACTGTAATGACATTAAATATGTCCTTACATAGATAATAATGATCACCTGACATATGTACAGTACATTAAGGTTTGCAAAACAAACCTTATTTATCCTTATGGTTACTGTGACAGTGTAATGTGACAGGCAACACAAAAGTACTGGCCTCATTTTACTGATAAGACAACTGAGTTCAGAAAGTTTGACTTGTCTGGATCTAATCAATTAGTGTTAGAGACAGAATTCAGACTGGTCTCTCTTGTTCAGGATACTTCCCATTGTACCATATAGCTTTTTCACTATTGAAATTTGACTGTGATGCTTCATTTTGGTGGATGTGACTTGGGGTTCTCAAAGACTTTTTGTTGTTGTGTCATTTCAGTTGTGATTCCATTTGGGGTTTTCTTGGCAAAGAGATTAGAATGCTTTGCCATTTCCTTCTCCAGTTCCATTTTACAAATGAGGAAACTAAGGCAAAAAAGGATTAAGTGACTTGCACAGAGTCACATAGCTAGTAGTGTCAGATTTTAATTCAGGTCCTCCAAACTCCAGGGTTGGTGTTCTATCTACTGTACCTAGAGTTTCCCTATAGTCTCAAAGACCCTACCAGAGGAAATCATGCTCTGGCAGGTCCCTTCTAGTTGGAAAAGTTCATAGAATAGATTTAGATCTAAAACAGATGTCAAAGATCATCTAACTCAACCACTCCATTTTATAGAAGAGAAAATTAAGGTATAGAAAAGTTAGGTGATAATCAAGATCCTAGAGGTAGTAAACAATATGGGCAACAGTAACTTAAGAATCAGCATTCTCCCCACTGTGCTATGATACCTCTCAAGCACAGGGTCATTAATGGACAAGCAATACCTAAGGACCAGACTATATAAGCTTAAAGAAGTTTATGGACAAAAGATTGGTCAAAATTCTATGGGTCAGATGGGTTATATCTGCAACAATGATCTGCAAATAGTCATGTATTGATGACATCATGGATCCTTGAAATGGAAATATATAGATGATGTTGCATTACCTGAGTAGTTTTTTTCTCATTTAACGAATCAGAAAACTCCCAAATATTCCTTATCATTCAACATAGTGTTCTACACTACATCTAAATAATAATAAATACATTCAAAAGGGTCCAGGTTGCTCTACATTTGAAGACAATTTTAAAATATCTTTACAGATATTTGACCTAACAATTTTACTTTGAAGGTAGAGATACTGGCAACTAAGTCCCTATTGACATAATTGAGCACAAAGTCGGGGGGCAAGCATTGAGATATACAATCCAGAGCACAGTTTCATGCAATATTTTAGCGGGTAGTATTGTAATTCATATAATTTTTTTGGCATCTGGGTGTCTCGTTTTAGCCTCCCCCCCTTTTACATAACATTTCACTGACTCATAGGTTATATGATATTCTGAAATATGGTGTGACTCTAAGAAGACTGAAAGCTCTCTTTTTTATTCAATTACCTAATAAGTTCTAAGAAGCTCTTTAGAAGCTTAACACAACATTCACTTATAATAGAGCTGCCAATTACTGGGGAAATCTGGTTTTCTTGAGTTAGGAAATAGTCATCCCCCAACCCTTACGGATAAATGCTTTTAACTGCAAATCAACATGTGAGTTCTTTTATGTTATGCAGAGTCCCCCATGGAAACTCTAACACCAAGCAGAAATAAAGAAGGAATCAGGATTCTGATGATAATTTAATGCCCAAGACTCTTCCATCTATCAGACTATCAAGCTTTTAGACCCCTGGGCTTTTCTTCTTTATCAATAACAATCACTCCCAAGGTAAAGAAAATCTGACCTGCCATTGGCTATGTCTCTCCAACAAATTTACTCACTTCCGACAATGTCACAGAACCTCTGTTTGTGACTGGTGATCTTTGCACCAGCAAGCACTATCTTTAGGAAGTCAAAACAGAGTTTTACCCCCTTGTTACACTAAGCTCCAGACCCTATCCTATCTACCTCTTAGACATCTGGAATGCTCCTGAATGAGATGATCAAGTACGGTAAGCCAACAGGCGGAAAAGACTTTGAGAAGGCTCTTTAAAAATCTTATGTGAATAATCTATTTCAGTATCGGAGGATGCTACAGCTAAGTGGGTGAACAATATGTAAAAAGTTCACTTGGTGTAAGGGTTTGGTACATGGGAGGATTTTTTGGTTGTTGTTCAAGTAGAGGAAATAAAGATATCTAGAGGAAAAAAATGACCTTTATTAATAAGCATTCAAAATACGAGACTCTTTAACCAGGGGGTGACCAACAATATATCTCTAGAGATACTATTAGCTTGCTGAGAGTCTGATACAGTAGTTAGCATTCCAATAGAAACTGCAGAGTCTGCATGATCTTATAAGCTGGACTTCAACTCTGGACCTACCCCAAACAGAACAAGTAAGCAGTTGCTGGTTAGAGGAAGCACATTTCCTATACCCCAAATTTTCTAGCCTGCTGACAGTGTGGCCACTAAGGAGAAGTTTGTAATCACTTCCTAAGACAGAACTGAGTGAGAAAAGAAGGGTGCCACTGGAGGAGGGCAGCATTAGAATGGGCAGCAAAGTAAGGCAAGCAGAGGTGAAAACACTCCCTGGATGATGCTGCCAGTAACTTCTACATTTTCTATCTTGGGTTCTGACCCCACCTTCCCTAGCTGTGAGGTGTCGCTGTAGATGTGGGGAGATAAACCAGATAACAGATGGTTAAGGAGGGAATGTATGTAGAGGAAATATAAATAATATTGATCATCTATTTGAAAGAGAAAGTACTGTTATCTACATTTCTTTTCCCTCGCTCCCTTTCATGTCCCTCTTATTTTTACTCCTCTTTTTCTCTCATCCCTTACTTTTCAGCTCTCCTACTCTTTCTTACTAGGAGGAAAGTTAAAAAGGAGGGCAAGGGATAGGAAGGGAAAGAAGAGGAGGGGAAAGGAGGGAAGAGGAGGGGAAAGGAGGGAATAGGAGGAAAGGGAGAAACAGAAAAAAAGGAGTGGAGGAAGGAAAGAGGAAAAGGAAGCATTGAAGAGAGAAAGAAAAAATGATTCTTAAAAATCAATCAATTAATATTAAATAGGCATCTATAGTGTATCAGGATATCTCTACCCTCATGGAGCTTATAATCTAATGGAGAGAAAACATGGAAACAAGTAGGCATATATGAAGCAAGCTACATCTACATATCTATCTAAATAGAAATTTATGTATGTATACATATATATGTGCATATATGTATATAAGACATATATATGTATATATGATATAAACAGGAAATAATTAAGAAGTCATTAGGATTAAGAAGGGTTGGAGGAGGCTTCAGTAAAAAATGAGATTTTTAATTTGACAAAGTAAACTAAGCAAGTCAGAAGATGGAGAGGAGTGAGAATGTTCCAGGCGTGGGGGACAACCAGAAAAAAAATGCCTAGTACATAAGAGGTACTGTCTTGTATGTGGACAGCCAGGAGGCTAGTGACAGAAAATGCACGAAGTTGGAAGGAAACTGTGGGAAACTAAAGACCAAAGATTCTGGAGAAAGACAGGAAAGTCATTGAGGTAGCTGAGGAAAGATAAGTTATAATGTAAAGGTAAAAAGATGAACATTAGTAAAGAAGAGAGAATTTATTTCCTCTCAAACTTCACAGTGGAAAAGGGTGTAGATATTTGGTAAGGGCTGTGATATGCTGAGTTATTGATGGGTATTGCTTCTACAGACTCTTAAAAAGTAAGATTAACATTCAATTTTTAAAAAATTTTTATTATTCCCAATGGGTAAGTTTTTTACCTTTTTACAAATACATTATCACAAAGGACCATGTATGTGCAAAGAGCATTAGTGTTTTGAACTGAACACTAACCAAGGCATGCCTGACATTCCATTTGTGAGTTTAATACTCTGTTAATGTAATAAACATAGTGAAAATGAAAAGGCAATCTAAGAATTGCTTTATCTCTAAATGAATAAGAATTTTAAGTATTATTTTCTCTATGAATCCTGATAAATGTATGATAAATACATGATAAATCCTGATAAATCTATGAATGCTGATAAAACATTCTGTAATGCTATGGAATTCAGTCAAAGTTGTGAGTGCATCAGCTTAGCAGAGATATAGATAGAATTAAAGAACCAGAAAGTTGGGAGGGCATCTCAATATGTCATACTTCAACAGGAATCTCCTCTATAACATGTCCAAGTGGTCAACTAGGATCCCCTTGAAGCTTTCAAGTGATAAGGAATTCACTACCTCAATTCCATTTTTTTATCAAAATATTCTTCTTTACATTGAGTCAAATCTGCCTCTGCAACTTCCTTACATTTTGCTAATTCTGTCCTTTAGGACCAAATAACACAAATCTAATTCCTCTTCCATATGAAACACTTTTTACAAAAAAATTGAAGACATCTATCACTTCCTCAATGTCTTCTTTTCCACCTTTAACATCCCCAGTTTCTTCAATTAGTCCTCATGTGGCAGAATATCACTCACTCTCTTGGGTGCCCTTTTCTAGACTCACTACAGGTGATCAGTGATCTTCCTAAAATATACAGGCATATTGTACAGGAACCAAATAATATAGATGTCGCTATGAATTGCCACCTCCTGATTACAAACACAATCTATTCTGTTTCTATTGATGTAACCTGCAATTGCATTTTTTGGCTGCCTTGTCACATAATAGACTCCTATAAAGTTTATAGCACACTAAAATCTTCATGGTTCTTTTACATGTATCATCATCCATCTATTTCTTCCTCATCTTGTATGTATGCAGTTGATTTTTTTGGACCAAACTGTGAGACTATATATTTTTCCTATGAAATTTCATCTTATTAAATTCAGCCAAATATTATAGACTGCCAAGACCTTTTAAAATTTTGACTACTATCCTATATCTCCCAGCTTTGTGTAATCTGCAGATTTGATAAACATTCTTTTATCCAAGTTAGAAATTAAAAAATGTTGTTGAGTGTTCAAATATTCCATTAGAAACTTGCCACCAAGGAAACAATGACCAATAATTACTCCCTCGGGTCCAATCAAGCCTAGTTTGAACCCATCTAAACTGTGGTCTCATCTAACACTGTGATGACAAGCTCAAAAAGCAACATAAAGATTCCTGTGAAAACTTAGAAAACTTAGAAAACTACATGTTAGCATTATCTAGGTTCTCTTGTATTTTTACTTATGACATTAGATATTTTTCAATTAGATTCTAATTGGTGGCAGTAATTAGGAGTGTTGCACGTTGGCAATGCAGGCTAGGCAACACGTTTGACATTTCTGATCTAGCTCACATCTCTCCATCTGGTTCAAAAAGGCATCATGAAAGAGTTTTGCAAATGCTTTTCTAAAATCCAAGTATAGTCTGCTTATGGCATTCTTTGATATATGTTTAGTAATCCTATCCAACAAAGAAATAAATGTCTATTTTTTTTTCTGTTTAAAATTGGAATGAAAAGAAATATTCTGGGTCATCTAATGGTTAACAAAAGTAAGCTGAGTTAGCTATAGTGTGGAAAAGATACTCAGTAAGGATACAATTTGAGTGCATTTTCCCTGGTGACCATCAATGGTACATTAGTCAAGCAGGAGAGAGATCAACTTAGGTTACTATAAAGCAACCCCAACAATCTGGGTCTTAGTTCCCTGAGTTAAATAAATCTCAAGAATCAACTTGATTCCTTTTAGGGAAAAATTATCCCATCTTAGATGGCAGTTACTGTTCCTCTCCTATTACAACTCATCCTTAAGTTTGTCCTGCTGGACTCCTATGATACATATGTAGCAATTAAATAGATATCAAAAGAATGATGGTTAGATGGACTGAGTAAATCAGTTTCTAAGATTTTCATTTACACTGAGAATAAATGATGAGGAATGCATATGAATTTGGGTATAAAATTAATAGTGAACATTTTATGGAGAAAAAGAGAATTTTTAATCTTAGAAAATTTAGAGAAAATACATGTAATAAAACCCCATTACAACTGTGAATTTAAATGAATTAAAATCACAAATGACAACTCTTGGTGGTGGCTAGCTAATGAATGTAGCTCAGCTCTCTCCATATAGCAGGCTTCAGACCCCAGCAGACCCGTGTGTGGAGAAGTAGGACTTGGAAGGACGGAGGATGGCACTCCTTAATGACCCTGTTCTTCCCTAGGGCTAGCATTTGGGCACACTAAGTGCTTTGCTTAGATTCATCCTTACCAAGCTTTACGGCTTTTAGAAATGCTCTAAAAAGTCAAGGCACATCAGCAATAAACAAAATGGCTCAATGCTCAATCACACAACTTAGAGAACAATGAAAACTCCCAGAAATATCTGAGGCAAAACGATCTTTTCCAGAATGAAAGAAGATCTGCACATCTGCTGACCAAAGCTATCCATCTAGTGTACTCTTGAAGAATGACAGACAGCTAAAGCTTTTGGACAACAAAATAAACTGAGTCATTTACACCCTGCAGATTAAATATCAGTTTTTCTGGGAGTCTTCCTCAAGAGAAGCCGGTCAATTTGAATAAATAATCTGGAAGCTTCCATCAGTTCCTAGCACAGTACTAGAACTATCATAAGTGCTCAGCAAATGACTGAATGATGGATCCAAGGAAAACATATAATCCATCTCTAATGAATTCCCTTCTGCTGTCCACTAAAAGAATGGTAATACAAGGCACAAAAATTCCTTTATTCACAACTAAAAGGTTCTATGTACATAATGCACAGAAAACCTTTCTTGAAGAGGAAGACCAGCAATCATCAGCAAGGTTGTACATTAGGCAACATTTAACTTTAACGACCATCTCATCTCTTCCTTACAGAATGTTCTCTTTCCTCCTAGTCTTTCTACTCTGTGGAATATGGTCACTTTTTTTTCCAATTCCTTCCTCAGCAAGGCACCAACAGTAATGGCTGCTAATGTTATCTAATAATAGTTTGCTAAGAAAATCAGAGATTTAGAGCTAGAATAATGATAAAAAATAACTATTATTTATACAGCACTTAACAAGCTAACTCATTTGATGCCCTGGAAAGGATTTGATAGGTCACCCAGTTTTATAGATGAGAAAACTAAAATTCATTGAGATTAGAGGACTTGCATACAACCACAAGAGTAACAAGCATCCAGAGGCAATATCTGAATTCAGGTTGACTGAGTCAAGTATCAGTATAAGTCTGATGACAGTAGGAATTGTTTAATTTTACATACACACATACATATCCAGCGTGGTGACTGACTCAGAGCATGCTTGTTCAGTGATTAATTACCAGTCCTACCAGGGCGTTTGCAATTTAAAAGGGAATTGGAAGTCAGAAGACTTGGGACTTCCCTTTGTAATTTATTACCTGTGTGACCTTGATTAAGTTTCTTAATCTCCCTAGACCTCAGTTTCTCCATCTGTAAAATGAAGCTTATATACTATATTTCTATTGGAAAGCTCCTTAGAAGTCATTTTGATGAACCCTTACCTGAAATGAGAATTACTCTTAAAACATGCTTAAGGAAATGGTTATATAGCCCCTACCTAGGTAATATCCAGTGACTGAAAACTCATTTTAGCTTATTTTACTGGAGGTTTCTTCAAGGGTATGATAAAGTTTCTCCTTTTATCATAAACTTCAGTCTTTCCTTCCTGAAATGTCTTGTGATATCCAGCCCTTATTTCTGTCATCTGAGGACTAATAGATCTATTCCCCTGAAGAAGCCTGAGCGATCACTTCAATATTTTTTTAAAAAATTAAGTTTGTATAAAAAAGGGAAATCCAGCAAGATCAGGAAAATATAAATAACTCTGGAGTAGAGCTAGCCCAAGATTTTATGTGACCAGTACTGAGAATCAAAGGAGTCTTTTTTATGGAGCAAGGACAATGGCTTCTCTAGATTATCAGTAAAGGAAATTTAGGCACCAGAACTTGTGGAGGCGTTGGATTAATGCCTAATAGGGCATTAGATTTCTGTTGTATATGACATCAATGGAAACAACGAATTGAAAATCAAAAGATTCAAATTGTATGGAGTTGGGTTGTTTTTTTTTTTTTTTGGCTAAAAAATAGAGTTGCTAACTGGTTGGTATTTGATCAGCTTGGCTGGCATTTCATCCCAGAAGCCGGGGGCGCTCTGACTGATATGTCCTGATATGGACAGGTTTTTTTGGTTTGATTTTGGTAACTCTGTCTGCAAATGCTCATTATGACTGTTCCATCCCTCAGCTGAAACTTTCTTTTATTTATTGACTATGCAGTGTGACTCAAAGTCATGGAAACTTTTTAGAAGTACATCAAAATAATAAAGGTAGAGTTATGGAATGAAACGTTGATGTACTGGACTATTTCGGACACTACCACAATTTTTTTGGCGGGGGGTGTTATTATTTTTGTCTTTTCTCCTTCATTTGTATGTCAGATCCAAATGACTGGGTAGGGCAGAAAAAAGTATCACAAGTCCTCAAAGTCAGAAATTCCCCTTTGTGTTTTTCTTTTTTATTTTGGAAGGCTTCCCCTAAAATAATTTAGGGGAAGGAGTAAACATTGACAATAAATAACTCAATAGAAGGTAAAAAGACTTTCTAATCCTAAGTCAGACAGAAGTCTGAGATGAAGATGTTGAAATTGGTGATCAAAGAAAGAATATTCAGAGATTTGCCAAATGTTTTGGGGCTCTACTTGCTAACTGGCTTTTTCTGTTAGGTTAATATTGTTTGTTTAGTTGTTTTCAGTCACGTCAAATTCTTTGTGACCTCCATCTGGGATTTTCTTGGCAAAGATACTGGAGTGGTTTGCCATGTCCTTCTCCAGCTTATTTTTACAAATGAGGAAACAGAGGTAAAGAGGGTTAAGTGACTCTCCCAGGATCATACAGTTAGCATTTGAGGCTGGATTTGAACTCGGGTCTTCCTGTCAGCCTAGCACTCTATTCACTAAGTTACCCCTGTGAGCTTGATTCAGGGAAGCAAACATTTTTCAGCTTTGTCCAAGGAGGTAAAAACTCTGGGATTTCACAGATTCCACGCTTCATTGAAAAATGAGCTCAGAACATTTTTCTAGTTTCATCATTTAGTGTGCAAAGGGTCAGATTTTCTCCTCGCAAGATTTGAAGCAAGATGATGCAGTGAATACAGCTCTGAGCCTTGAGTCAGCAAGATTTGAGTTCAAATCCAGCTTCAGACACTTACTGGTTGTGAAATCCTGGGCAAGTCACTCTGTCTGCATTCGTTTCCTCAACTATAAAATGGATCAAGTTTTTCATATAGTTGTTAAAATCAAATGAGATATTATTTGTAAAGCACTTGTTACAGTACTCTGGCATGCAGATTGTGTATAAAAAAATGCTTTTTTCTTTCTTTCCCTTCCCTAAACCTCTGGACTCTAAGCTAAAAGAGTTATGACAGACCCCATTCCTCTTATAAGGAAGAGACTCAGCTGAGGAGAACTCGTGTTGAAAATCTATAAGCTGGAGAGTGAAATCTTGCAATCAATGACAAGAAGAGACTATATACTCTTAAAACCAATGACAAGACCAGCTGGAGAAGTCCAATAACATTATCTTATGACATCAGAAACATTAGTTTCTCCTCTACATCTGCACCCTTGCAGTCTGTAAATCCTATGTATGCCTTTAATGTAGATGATGTGAATCCTTCTTCTAGGTACGCTTCCCTAAAATTTTTCTTTTAATTGTAAACTTGTCCTTAACAAATCCAAGCATTTCAGTATACGTGAAGTAAGACTGTATAAGAAACTGTGAACTTCTATTATATACATGTTCTCCTCAGCCCTCCCTCACTCAAAACAAAGTCAAGTGCAAATCATGTCATTATTTCTCTGATGGCATGGTCTTTGGCAACGAAGGATAAACACACATACGTTCTCCTAGCAGGGGGAGGTATAGGTTGATGGATAGGTATTACTATCCAAAAAACAACAAAAAGAAGATCATTCTCCCCAAAGATAGCATGTGAATATGTTTAAAAATAATAGATTGCATTTAAGAAGGTACATTCTGTGTGTATATATGTTGAAAGATTGAGCCCTGGAGTTATGAGGACAAATTCCATTGCTACTTATTTTTTTTTGCTATAATATTTTGTTAAAAGTCTTTGCTTTGAACTGTGTCCTCACTCTGACTATAATTAGTGATGTACAATAGAGAAGGCTTGTGATCTGTGGTTGTGAGTGGATGTAGATCCACTGAAACCAGTTTTCTAAGGGGGCCATTATGTAAGTAAGTATGGCCACTGCTACTACAACTAAATTGGCTTATCTGTGCATCTTTTTAAGTAGCCTCAAAATCAAAACAGAAATAATGGACTGAATAACGACTAAGAACACCATGTCAGTATAGTTTTAATCATAGATAATTATCTATCTTCTACTGTGTTTCCATTTATTTTAAAAAATATTTTTCAATTACATTTTAATCTGGTTCCAGTTGCACTCTGGAGTAGTGCTGTCACCATTTGACACCTCTGATCCAGATTCATTAAGAGAAGAATGAGACATTCCATAACTGGTATATTATATTTCACCTTTTAAATATATGTTGGCTATTTTTCAGTTAAGCAGTCATATGTTTATCTATTTCATATTATAGCTGAAGATATTTTAAGACAATAAAAGTGTATCTGCAGGGTTCTACTAAAACCAGATTTGAAGCATTATAGAGAAAGCACATAGATCTCCACTGAGAATGTGCCAAGTTTCTAGGAGAAAACCCTCCACAGGGGAAAGATAGCAGTCGAGAGTGTGAAGATGTATTTGTAAATAAATAAATAAAAACATACATGGAGGTGCCTACTGGAAACCAATGTGCCAAGGGTACAATGAACCAAAGCTGTAGTGTTAAAATCAGTTAAGTTGCCAGATGTAGCATGATTATTCGGAAGGGCCCCAGGGAATGCCAAATGAGGGAAAAGTACTCTGTGTAAATCAGCACAAGGAATGCATCACTGCATCTGGAAGGACCCTAAGGAAACACATCTATGGCAGATCAAGAGAAATTCACCAAGCCATGGGGACAAGAGTCCATGCTGAGAGAGAGGTATGTCAGCAGTGCCTGTGAAAGGTGGAACTTCAAATGCCTCTGAAGAGAAGCAGCCCTGGATATTTGGGAAGTATCTTTATTGAAGCTAACTCTTCTAAACCATGATTGAAAAAAATCACTCTCTGTAAAAGTAGGTGAACTTCAAAACTGCAGACTTGCAAATTGTGTCATTAAGAAGATGAATCTACCACAAAGGGTTGTTGTGAGGAAAGGAGTGTTGTAAAATTTAAACAAAATGAGCCAACATACAAAAGCAAGTTATAATTTTTCCACAGTGACTCTAGGACCTTCCACTAAATTTTAGATTACAGTCTTAAATCAAGGGTCTGTGAACTATATAAAAATATTTTGATAATTATATTTCAATGTAATTGGTTTCCTTCAGTAATCTTCGGTGTTTTATTTTATGCATGTAAAAACATGATTCTGCAAAGAGGTCTGCTCATAAGCATCACCAGACTACTGTTTCCAAAACCCAAATATTAAGAAACTTTGTCCTCAACTCATGAGGAAAGATGAAATCCATTTCCAGAGAGAGAGAGAGAGAGAAGTAATAAACCCTGTATACAGAATGAAGCATATCTTTTACTACTTTTTCTTTTTCTTTTCCTTTTTTTTACAACATAGCTAATGTGAAAATACTTTTTGTGTAACTTCATACGTATAATGCGAATCATATTTCTTGCCTTCTCAATGAGTAAGGGAGAGGGTGAAGGGAAAGAGAGAATTTGGGACTGAAAGTAAAAATTAAATTAAATTAAAAACAAAATAGACAAGAACCCTAGCCTTTAGTATTGAAAGATTCAAAAGAAGGGACTAGAAGGGCACAAAGAAAAAAACATCATATCCAATTGAGAGCACCAGGAATGTCTTCATTAAAGAGCTGGGAAGGCTTTGCGTTTTGGAACTGAAGCAACTGCCATCTACCATTGATTAATTTCTTCAGCATTTACCATGTGCTCTGTGCTAAAGAACAGACATTAGCAGACAAATGTAAAACAGTCCTTTCCCTCAAGGAACTTCTAATGGAGAAGAGGCTGAAAAAACATGATGAGGTGAAAACATAATGTGTTTATGGCACTGGTGCCCACTGAAATAACTAGAAATGGATCCCTGCAGACTGCATTTTGACTTACAAAACCACAAACGAACATTATCTTTGTTGTACTGTATTTTTATTTATTTTCTTAAATATTTTCCAACTAAATTTTCATCTGGTTCAGGCAGCATTCTAGAGTTTTGTGTGAATTTATCACTTCTGGTTTATAGATGGTACCAGAGATGACTTACAAGGTAGGTTCACTTATTTGGGCATAAGGAACCATCATTTTGATGAGCTTATTTTCAGGATAGGCACCCCTTCCAACGTTTGTTCTGCTAAGACATTTATGAGAAAATATTTACAAGTTTATTCAGAGAAATGTTTGCATGTTTTTCTAAGGGGGCTCTGAAAGTCATCGGAGGAAATATGTGACTATTATATGAATCTCAAATCAAACTAATTAAGAATCAGTGTGTTCCGGTAGAAAAATGTAGATCTGATGGTCAAAAATCTGAGATTGTACATTGGGTCTGCTGCTTACTATGCATGACCTTGGAAAAGTCTCTTCTCTGCCTCAGTTTTCTTATCTGCAAAATGAGGGTGTTGGACTAAAATCTCTAATTTTCCTCCTATCTCAAAATCCTATATAATAATTTACTTTGTTCACAGTTCCAGTAATTGTTTCTTATCTCAAACCAGTTATTGGAAGCATAAGTGGGTTTTTTCTTTAGGTTTTATTTTTGGCTCCTAAAGGGTTCATATATGATTTCTCCCTCCTCCCCCTCCTTATACATATAAAACATGTAAAATAGCTTTGAAAATGCTCGGGTGCACAGACACAGTAATTTCAGCATGACCTTTCTGCCAAACTACCTTATTTTTCTTGGTTTTACACATTAATAAAGGGGTACATTAAAACATACAATTAAGCATATAGACTTAGTGAATGCTGACCTAGTTAACATTACACACAATTGCAGGATGTGCTTACAATCCATTAGAAGACATTTTTCCTCTGTTGCCATCATTAATGTACCTATTTGTGGCTGTTCATATACAAATGATGCAAGAATGACCATATACCTACAGAAATTAACCAGACTTGCTTCTCCTATTATAGCTCAGCGTTCTCCAGTCCTCCTTAGACCAGAATACACAATAGTCACTGACAGATTCTACGTTCTGAAATAGACTATAAGTGCCAGAGATGCGGGAGAGGGAGGAAAGTTAACAGCAACGTTCCTTCTTCGGGCTGCTCGGGTTTTACAGCCTCATTTTCAAATAGATGCAGAATTAATCCTCTGTCTCCCTCTTGCCCTAACCCTGTAACTATAAAATGGAATCTTTAAGAAGAGCCCATGACTTAGCCTGTCTTAGCTGGATTTCTTTGAGTTCCCTTTCTTTCCAAAGTCAAACAGCAACATTCCCCAAACTCCTCGATCTGCCTGTACATACAGTTATTGGTTATACACTGTCTGCTTCTCTCCCTTCCCCCCAAACCCAAGGCTGCTTCCCTCCTAGCAACTAGGTGTGTCTATGTTCATCCTTTGTTGCTGAAGAAGACCATGCCATCAGAGAAATAACAACATGACTTGCACTTGACTTGGTTCTGAGTGAGGCAGGGCTGTGCAGGTCATCAGCCTCATTTCTCCTCCAGAGCCATCTGAATTCAGTAGCCAGATATTCATCAGGATGACTGGAGATGACCCAGGATGAGGCAATTGGGGTTAAGTGATTTGCCCAAGGTGTGAGTGTCAAGTGTCTGAGGTGAGATTTGAACTCAGGTCCTCCTGACTCCTGCACTGGTGCTCTATCCACTGCAACACCTACCTAGCTGCCCCTACACACACACACACACACACACACACACACACACACACACACACACACACACACACACACTGTTCTAGTAAATGTGTAACAACCAGTACGAGGGAAAAAAGAAAAAGTATACATGACTCCCTTTTAGAGTGAATCTGTCACCATCACTTCCCTAAAATCTAACCAATTAACAGAACAATAAATCAAAGCCTGATCTGTCCATTCCAGATTTCCAAGGCGTGAATGCTCACAGCAAACACTAAACAATGAACAGAGGAGCTAGCTCCAGCACAGCCCTACGTGTTGCCCTTTTCTAGGCAGCAAAAGAGAGTTCTGAGAGCAGAATTCAGACATTTCAATGCTTCCCGGATTCAGAATTTTTTTCTTCATGAGCCCATTACTTCATTTTCTCTTCCTGTTACTCTCTTTAAAAATTCAACAGTATTTTAAAAGTTAAAACAAGTTGATAAATTTTTCACACCCATATTATAGATGTATACAAGTTAAAATCAAGAGGGGAAAAAAATCATTCCTCTCTGGTTAGTTATATTTTTAAAAATTTTAGAATATCATATACATTCTTTTTTATTATACAGTTTATGTTAGGGACAGGAATAAGACCTGAAACTGGACTTGAGATCTTGCTGAAATATAGAACTCCCCAAATGAAGAAACCCCCACTCCTGATTAGCATCTCTTAAACAATTTATAATCTTAGAGAACTGCCTAAAACAGTGAAATCAGACTCAAACAGAAATGGCTACTAAACCATAGGTAAGTATCCTTGTGGTTGGCATAGTGACTTAGAAAACCACATATTAACATTATCTGTATTTTATTTATTTTGTTAAATATTTCCTAACTACATTTTAGTTTGGTTAAGGCAGCACTTGAGAGAGTTGTGGGTTATAAAGTGGTCCTCGGGTCATGTGTTTCACACCTCTGGTTAAGTGATTTATCTAGGGTCACACAGCCAGGCACTGCAAGGAGTAGAACATAGCTCTCCATGTGATTTATTGCAGTGGGGGAAATTCCTTCAGCTGAGGCAGAGCCACCACTGCCTTCATACTTCATGTTTCAGGGATTTTCCCTGAGTTTCTGAGAGATTATATGACTTATCCACGGTTATGAAATTAGTAAAGGTCGGAGACAAAATTCAAATCTAGATCTCTAACACAAAAGTCAATACTCTTTCTAATACTTCTCTTTGTTGCATACACACACACATATATACACACCCGTATGTATATATATATATATATATATATATATATATATATGTATATGTATATACACTTAAACACACACATATATACACATATATCCTTTAAATTGTCCCTTCGGTTTGATACTCCATCAACTGAATATATCAAAGGATGAAAATATTATTTCTCACAGAAATATTATAGTAATGGTAAATATTATTATATTAGTAATAACCAGAGGAAAATATACTTTTATCGTTGTATTCTTTTAGGATGACTAAAATATAGAACCTTTGTCCAGTTTTTGGATACTTTACACTTATATATATTTCAATACCTGCTCAAACAACCCATATCATTTCTATATCTTTAAAAATGAAAGGGAATGGGCTCTCCTGATGAGGGCACTGGCTTTGGGGTTGAAAAGATCTATACACTATCTCTGATAGTTATGAGTCGCATAACCATGATAAAGTCACATAATTTCTCTGACTCCGACTTTCCCCATCAGTAAAACATGGATAGTAATTCCAACATTACCTGCCTCAAAGGGTTATTGTGAGACACAAATGAGATCATGTATTTAAAAAAAATTCTATTTTGAAGGCCTTAAGAGTACTGTGTAAATGTCGTCTCTTAGGACTGCTGATGTTTATTGAAAATGTGTCAATTTTAATACTGAGATGAACAGACTTCTTAATTGAATTGTCAATGCTATAATAATATGTTATTATAACATTTTTTAGAAACCAGAGACACAGATATTTTAGTCTTTCCTCTTTAAAAATTTATCTCAGCTAAATTCAAGGTATTATTTGAAACACATTTTCCTCATCCAAATAAGGAAAATCTGGAATCATACATACCATATAAATATGATTTATTTTTCCAAGTTGCTGTTGACTTTTCTTAGATCATAACTCCAATTTCCCAAAATAGTTTCTCTCTTATCTTGTCCTATTCTTAGGGATTCCTAGTTGTTAGGCAGATGACATCACTATATGGTATTCAGGACACTAGAAAGAGTTTGCATTTTTAATTTCTTCTATCTGTCCATCTGCATGCCTCTAATCTTCCATGCCTGAAGCAAATTTCCTATAATCTGTGTTCTTCACTATATGCTAAACATCTAGGACAAAAAAAGGAGCATCCTTCTGTGGAGAATAACTTAGCCAAGGCCACCTTACTTCATCTTTATGACAAAATGCATATTTCCCATTAAAAGACAAATCTGTTCTTTTTAAAAGGGTGAATTGGATGGTGCTTTAACAGTAATTCCAGCTGGTTAAATTCATGGCACTAAAAAAAGTCTAGTGAAAACGTTCTCCACTTTTGCAGTATTTTTTCCTTTTACTATATTGTGAACTGCATATATTTTCACTCACTATAAGCCCTTTATTCTTAGTATCTGATTCTTCATAGTCAAATGAATTTTTAAGATGAATTGGGCTCAGTAATATTGCTTTTATTACTTAAAAGCTCTATTTCAGTACCATTAATACCACATAAGGATGGTCTTGGATGGAACTGATTCCTTCTCAGTAATTATGCAAGAACTGTTGACATTTCCCTACACTTTTTTTACCTCTTCATGTATAGTCAGCTTTCTTTTCTAGCTCTGATGAAATTCTCTTATAAATTTTCTCTTCTCCTCTGAAGCTGTGACTCTTTTACATGAAAATTACATTTCAGTCAACTTGATGACTAATTATATTATAATAAAAAACCACAAGTATGTTGTACTATATTGCATGCAATGTGTGCTCCTGAAAATGTGGATATAGATAGATGTTTTAAAAGTAAATCAGGTGTTAGTTTAAATTAAGCAAGGGAGCATTTAACTTGCAGGAATGGTTTTCTTGAAACAAATAATCATGTCCTACAAAAATAAAAGGCAGTATGTCTTAGTGGCTAGAGAACCAGCCTTAAAATTGGGAAAATATGGGCTCAAGATTTATCTCTGATATAGTTGGCTATGCCAACAAACACAAGGCACTACACCTCTCCTGGCCCCAGACAATTCCTTAAATTCTATAGAAATTATAGAACCAGTACTCATATGTGTATGTAGGGAATGTATCCTCATCTCAAATTTTCAATATCAACATATCTACAGTCTGGTCTGAATAATAGCATTGATTATTATTATTTCTCACTGATGCTTAAATACTATTTTTATGATAAAAACTTTTTCATCAATTGATTTTTCAGCTTAATTTTGTGTTTGCTGCTTATTCAAATCTAATTTTTCCAATCAACTTCCATTAACATACTATTTTACAATTTACACTGTGGTATAGAGATGATTCTTAAGTATCATAAACTACAGTAAGCTTGGAAGTAGAAACTTGGACACATTTTTACAAGAGACAAAGCCTTCAAAAGTTGGGACCTGGTAATGGGCTAAGAGTCTCTTGTTAAAGGGTAAACTAAGCAAAGTTGGAACAGGCTTATCATGGAAATGTCAAGCCATTCAGTGAGTTGCTCTTGGTCACACCAATTTAGGACAATGGCCTATTGTGTTGCAATAAATATAAGTGGTAAAAGCACAAAATCCTACATCCTTGACACATGATGATATTTCATTTTTTATAAAAAACACTCAATCATTATTATTATTAGTTGAATTGTCCTTTAAGTTTGGAGGATTATATTAATAAGTCCTTAAGAGAAAGATGGAAAACTCACTCAGATAGAGGGGGACTATCCTTCCATCATACTCAAATCTATTTCCTTGTTGAGAAAAACTCAACTATAGATTAAAGATATGAGTATGGAAGACTATATAAGTGGTCTGACTGGGGCAGGGGAAAGGAGGAAGAGAACAGAGAAGGGGGAGAAGAACTCTCTGGACAGATAAGTAGGGTTACTTATAAATATTTATAGGCTCTTTTGTGCTGTCTTGCATTTCTTCAATGGGGTAAAATAAAAGATGTCTGGTAACCATTATATATTATTAAATTGAATGCTTGTGAAAAGGTCTTTTTAGCCACATCTGCAGAAAACTAAACATCAGCTCTATTCTGATATTCACAGACGAGTCCCTGAATAAGGTATGAAGTCAACAGTGATTCATGAGAAGTGTTAAGTCCATGTAAACTCAACACATGGGAATTCTGGGAAATTAGTTACTTTTCAATAAAGAGTTCATGTTTGTTGAGAAGGTACATTTGAATACAGAAGCACTGTTCTTCATAGCTATGTTGGGAGAAAGCCCAACTCTATGGCTAGTCTATATATCATAGTAGATACTAAAACTACAAATATAGTGCCAAGAAAAAAAATAAAAAGTCTGTACAAAGCTGACCCTATAAATCTTAGAAAATGAGAACTGTCTAGGTCATGCATCTAGTATAATCTTCCCTCCCTCTTCTTCTTCTCTTTTTTTTAAACAGTAAGAAAACTGATTTGGACATGGTCACAAAATAAGCTAACAGCAGGGCTGGCATGAGGATACTCTTACTGGGATCCCCTATTACCTAGAAAAGAAGTACATATAAAAAGAGGGTAGATTCAGACCACATATAGATCCAGACTTCTTAAGTGATAGCAAATATCACAAGGTTGGAAAGAAAAATTCACCATAAATTCTGATTCTGGATAATTTGTCTTTAACTAAATCCAAGGACAGCTGCAAAAAACCATCGGACTATTTTTTTTTTCCACACTAGTAAGGGCAGAAATTCTTATATGAATGGCTTTTGAAAACTATAACGCTATGGAATTTTTTTTTAAAAAAAAAGGTAAGTTGATGAAGCCAGGGGTGATTCAGGCAGGGGATGAAAAGAGCATATATAATACTCATTTTGATTCCCAAGTATACAATTCTATGATATAAATATTTCATTCCCCCTTTCCCCCAACGTAAATCATCCTATTCTAAAGAAACCTTGCCAATGTCTGGTCACCGGATCCAGATGGCTCATGAGGAGAAAGTGAGGCTGGTGACCTGCACAGCCCTCCCTCACTCAAAATAAAGTCAAGTTCAAGTCACGTCATCATTTCTCTGATGGCATGGTCTTCTTTGGCAATGAAGGACAAACACAACAATGAGATCTATATCATCTCTGAATACCACAAAAATAAAATATAAATTACAGAAACAAACAGAAATGTTGAGAAGATACATGCCCAGAACAACCACTAGTATTTTAAAGTCCTTATTTGAACTTCTTACTAAATGGAGTAGAACCTTTGGTTCATTTGCATATCATTATGAATAACTCAGAAGACCACTGGGAATAGTTTGTAAGTCACGAATCTTTTGTAAGTTCTGAAATTTTACTTCTCACCCATATATGGTGACTTTTTCTCACCCAGGAAAGACTATTGTACCACTGAAGAGTACTTAGTCTAGCTTGCTGGCATACAGCCTAAGCTTTTATTAGTATTTAAAAAAAAAACCTCACAGATCATATAATCTGTCTTTTGATATGCTGGTTCACATTTTTCAGTATGTTTGTATCTCTGCCAAGGATTGCCTATTTAGGTCAAAATACTCATTTTAACAAGACACAATAGAAGAATTTATAGGTAAACTTGAAAGCATAGTGGAAAAAATACCTTTCTTTTTCTTAAAACACATCTTACACTTTGTTTTCAAGAAACATCCCAACAACCTTATAACTTCCTTCAGTGCAAATGCCCATAGGTTCATAATTTATTCTAGTTAAATTTTCAGTATACATCAGAATGAATGTTATGATTATTTTCAACAGCATTCAGTTTAGTTACCAATCAGGAGAGTCACTTAGCAATTCTGCTCAGAAAAAACAAGGGGGAAAAGCAAGGAGACCGTTTGATTTGCCTTCACTAATAAGGGCCATAAATTATTTACTGAACTTCAAAGTCTTGAAACTGGTGAAGTGCACTGGGGCAAAAGTAGAATTTGTTTGTTTACAATCAATTATTTATGCCATATGTTTTACAATGGAAAATGTGTAGAAAAGGCAGAATCCAAAGCAATAGTACAGAGTAAAAAAGAGCATTATGATAATTCAAGAAAAGTTCGATACATCTTCATTGAGATTCCCAATGTTGTATTGATGAACTTTTCAATAAAACTCCCAATAATTCCATGCACCAAAAAAGGTATAGTATTTTGAAAAGAAATAGGTATGTGAGACTGTCCATAAATGTGTTCCTCTACCTGTGATAGAAGTATTTTATGTTTATATCAAAGAGTGACATTAAATTATGGATGCCAATTCAATTAATAACAGTTTTGAAATGTAGATTCACAATGCTAGCAGAACTAATCCAAGTCTATCCAAATCATTCCTTGTGTGTATATATAGGTCAGCCAAAAAATAAATATGTCAATCTTTCTAATCAAGCTGCCACTTCAAACTTAGTTTAGTAATTATGGATAAAAATGTTGGTCAGATTAAAAAAGCAACAACCCTGGGATTCATGGAATGTAGGCCAGGAAGCCATTGTTTTTAATGTGCCTTAGGTCAAATGTGGTAAACTTCACACTTTTAACTGATGCTGTTTGTAATAGATTGAATGAAACAGGTCTACAAAAGAATCAATAAATGTAAAGACTGGAAAGAATTAGAGAGGCTTGCAGACTTGTACCTATTGTCTGGGGGAATTAGATGTCAGTTTGAGTATTATAACTCTGACAAAGGTTTCCGAACTTTAATTTACTTGAACATATAATGGGCGATGGAGAGTCTGGGAAACACTAGTCAGTCTGAATACATTATTTAACAAACACTTTAATGAATGCTACACACATTTTTATACTCCTGCCATATTCTGTGTCTGCCCATTCATTTTTATTGAAGAACCTTGTTTATCAATGAAACACACCTCTCTAAAACAATCTCCTGTTACATTCCTTAAATTCCTGAACAGTGATGGTATACTTGGTGCTGAATATAGCACATTCATGGGAATAGGCTAAATTTCCCTAAATACGACAATCCAAGAGACACTTAGACAGAAAAATGGATTGCCCAAACTTGCTAAACAAATAGGATAATGCCAGCAGACTTAAATAAGTAACTCCTTGTTCTCTCTCTGTATTTGTATGTACATGTGCACACACACATATATAACATATAAATATAAATATGCATATACACAGAAACCCCATATACACATAGAGACAAACGTAAATCAATAATTAAAACAGCTAACAATTATGTATCAGTTACTCTGTGCCTACATACTGTGTGTATGTATATGTACACATACACAATTTTGTGGTTGTCCAGTCATGTTCAAATCATTTGGGGCTTTCTTGGCAAAGATACTATAGTGGTTTCCCATTTCCTTCTCCAATACATTTTACAGATGAGGAAACTAAGGCAAGTGACTTGTCCAGGGTCACATAGCTAGAAAGTGACTAAGGCTGGATATGAAACCAGGTCTTTCTGACTTTGAGTCCAGAAATCTATCTACTGTGCCACCTAGTTGCCTATCTAATGTGTGTGTATTATGTTATATTATGTTATATGTAATGTTATATTTTACATATAATTATATATTATATTACATAGTCATATATACAAATATGTGTATGTATATGTGTGTGCATGTATATGTGTGTATACGTGTGTATACTTAAATAGTAAATATGTATATTGAATCAGAATTTCAGAGGCATTCTGATTAGAAAGAGTCTAAGAAATGCTCTGTGTCCGGCATCACAGAAGGAGATATTCAATACCTTTTTATTTATTTACTTATTCTTACCTAAAGCCCTAAACTTAACTGCACTTAACTCACAAAGCAGTTGTACAGCCCTTGTAGACATACTGATGCAATTTAGATAGGATGCATCCCCCCACACTTATCTTTGGAAAGGAGAAAACATTCCATTAATCAAAAAGTAAAGCATAAACACACCTGGGAATAAATGGAAGCCACATTGTGAAGTGAGAATTAGTGCTCTCCTTGTAATGTGAAAGAATGACGTGTTAGATCATTACAGACAGATAATTATAGACAGATCCCCCAAAGCAACCCTAAAACTGAGGGGGAAGATATTACTTGGTTGGGTACTCTCACTACAGATGAGTCAGCTATGGAAGGTTACATCACTGGAATTAGAACACTGGAGACAGAACTCAACCAAACAGCCCTGTTTTCCATTGTTTCAGTAGGGCTGCACTTTCAGTAAATGTAGCAGACCATTATTCTATGAATATTTACTAAGCACCTATTAAGAACTAGAGTATTCTGGAATATACAAAGCAATTTAAAGCATCTTTGCCTTTAACAAAGTTGAAATCTAGTCAAACATTCTCAGGCACTCTGAAATACTGAGAAACCTAGATAATGGCGATGGTTGTAACACTTCACCCAGGCAATTAATCAACTCTGATTTATATGAAGAATGGCAGAGGGAGCCAACAGACAGGAAGACCTGGGTTTAAGCCCTGCCTTGGGTACATATGAATTGTGTGACTCTAGGCAAGTCACTTAACCTCTTAGTTGTGGGGCAGACAAGATTTACACAGGTATTTTTTTTCCAGTGGAGTGAGAAATCAAATCCCAAATCAAACATGAATGAAACCATAGTGACAGCCTCTTTCAAAAAAAAAATCATTGTACTAGATACTGTAGGTAATACAGAAATATTTAATTCAATTCAATACATCTTTATCCTTTATTATCCATCTCGTATGTGCAAAAAATGCTACTACAAACTGTAGAAACAAAGACAAAACTGAAACTCTTCCTAAGCACTAGAAACTTATTTTCTTTTGAGGGGATATGACATATGCACAGATAAAGATAAGGCCAGTCCTTAGCAAAAGAGAGAAAGAAGAGATAGAGAGGTAGGAAAAGAGAGTATGTGAAGGGGAATAAAATTTCACATAAAATTTGAAATTGTTGTCAGGTCACATCTCAAAATTTTCCAAGTTACAAAAAAGGGACACACACACACGGGCACACAGAGAGACAGAGGGAGAGAGATACACACAGAGGCAGAGTGGGACAGACACATATACACAGAGATGGACACACACACATGCACACAGAGTAAGTTGGGGAGGGAGAGAGAAACATACAAACAATTAGGGAAACTAGGATACGTCTAGTGTAGAAGGTGTTGCTTTACCTAAGTTGTGAAAGAAATTAGACATTTCAGGATGTTGAGATGACGAGGGCATGAATTCTGGGTATGGGAAACAGGATGGAAATCCCAAGGAATGAAGGAGGGAGATGTAGCATCATGCCTAGTCTGGACCACAAAGTGTGAGAAGGTGAATAATGTGTACATTTGACTTAATGCCTACTGGATGTCTCTAGCTGGATGTCCTACAGACATCTTAAAATCAGAACTCAGCTCACTCTCTATCCTCCCTCAACTCTCCCCTCTTCCTAACTTTTGTAGGCTACCATAATCCTTCCAGCCACCCAGTTTACAACTTAGGTATCATCCTTAACACCTCAATCTCTCTAACTCCCCGTGGTCCAAGCTGGCCACCAAGTCTTATCGTTTCTACCCTCAGACCATCTCTCATGTATACCCTAAATTCTCTCCTCTGACACCACCACCATTCTGATATGGGCTCTCATCCCCTTAAGTCTGGATTACTGGGGTAGTCTTCTGGTTGGTCTCCTCAAGTCTCGAATCTCTCTCCATTCTGGACCAATTCTCTACTCAGCATAAATTAAAAGGTACAGCCATGTTACGTCTCCTATTCACTTCCAGAATCAAACGTAAAATCATCCACAGGTATTTAAAGTCTATAACCACGACATCTCCTTTTCTTGTCTTCTAACTCCTCCCCACTGGTCCACACTCTATATAACGTGCTGCTTCTTCCACAGGAAACTCCATCTCAAGTCTGAATTTTCATTTCCCATGTTTGATACTCTCTGCCTCCTGACTTTCCTGGCTTCACTCAAGTCCTGGCTAAAATCTGACCTTTTGCAAAGAAAATTTCCCCAACCCCCTTAACTTTAGTACCTTCCCCCCCCACCCCCACAGTTTATCCTGTATCTTTTTTTTTTTAATAGCAGAGTTGTTTTTGTGTTGGGTCCATTAGACTGTGAGCTCCTTAAAAGCAGGAACTGTTTTCTGCTTTTCTTTGTTCACCCGCACCACTTAGCACAATGTCTGCCACATAATATGTTTTTAATAAATGCTAGATGATTCACTTACTATAGGTGTACCTAATATATAAGCTTCTAAGTGGTGTGGGAAAAATGATTAACTAGCATTAACACAATACTCTCTGTAATAATTAATAATAAAGTTAGGATTTATGTAGCACTTCAAGGTTTGTGGAAGGATCTTATTTTATCCCCACAACCACCCTGGAAGTTAGGTGCTATTATTATCCTAATTTTACAGATGAGGAAACTGAGGCTTAGAAAGGTTAAATGATTTGCCCAGGGTCACATCACTAGTAAGTGTCTAAGGTAGGATTAGAACTCAGGTCTTCTTGACAAATGCTCCAGGATTCTGTCCACTGTGTCACCTAGCTGCCTATAATTAATTCTGTCATACTCTGATAAACGTTCCTGTGTTTCTGACATTTTACAGTGCAATATTAATTGCTCTTCACATTTAGATAGCTTCAAGGTTTATCCAACTCTGTGATCAGGTAGGCAGTGATTCTGTACTGAGAAAAAGGAAAAGATCCCCAAATAAGATAAGAATCAATGTTTCTGGAAGAGACAAGAGAGGATAAAGTAGGAGTATGGAAGAGAGGAAAATGGACAGTTTTGCAAATTAAGGGAAGGAGTACAAACTTTGGTAACGAGTAAGATGACCTCATCCTCTGATAGTACAAGAAAATTTCTTCCTTTTGAATCTACTATCTACCCAACTGCCATTTTCAGTTACACCTGGCTGTAGAACTTTCCTACTTAAGAACCTACAATGGCTACCTCTATTGCCCCAAGCATAAAAAAAAAAAAAAAAAAAATCTTACCTTGGCATTAAAATCTTTCATAGTGTAGCTCCAAGATGGCATTCCAGGCTTTAAGTACATTAATTTCCTTCATGAACTCTAAATTTGAGTCAAACTGGGTTATTTTCTGTTTCATGAACTTGGTATTCCATTTCCTATCCAGGAACTTGTACATAGACAGTCTTGCCCCAAATGAAATGCACTACCTTCTCACTTCTGTCTCCTCAGAATCCTCAGCTGTCTTTAAGGTTCATCTCATGAGTCCATATGAGAAGCATGTCCCGAGTTGTTAGTGTTTTACTCTTTCTTAAATAATTTCATCTATCATCTCTCTCTGTCCTGTCTCTCTCTGTCTCTGTCTCTCTCTGTCTGTCTCTTTCTCTCTGTCTCTCTCTCTGTCTCTCTCTCTGTCTCTCTGTCTCTCTCTCTCTCTCTCTCTCTCTCTCTCTCTCTCTCTCTCTCTCTCTCTCTCTCTCTCTCCCTACCTACCTACCTAAAAGCAAGGTTTAAAATAATTTATTAATGAGTTACTATTTTCCGGTCACTGTCCTAAGTGGAAGGAATACAATTACAGCCAGAAACAAAGACATCCCTTGCTCTCAAGAAGCAAGATCTAAAAATGGGGGGTAGGTGGAGACTGAAGGTACGTTGTGCAGGGCACAGGGACAGTCTTAACAGATGAGTCTGGACTACAGTACGGAGAGGAATAAAGACTTCATTGACCTGACCCTCCTTAAATTGGAGCATCCTAAAGGTTCCAGTCAATCAGAGGGAAAGACTGAAGAGGCTGGGGGTTACTTCCAATCTAACCTAACATAACCTTTTTACAATCCACCTTCTCTGAGTAAGCTCCCTGAGGGCAGAACATTTGATTTTCTTTTTCTAATTTTTTGTTTCTATCCTCAATAACTAGCAGAGTGCTTTGCACATAGCAGGCACTTAATGAGTGGTTTTTCAGGAGATGGTTTGGAATGGAAGGAAGAGAAAGAACTGAAGAGGAAATTGAGAGGTATTGAGGAACTGTGTTTGTGCCTGTGATTTCAATCTTCTCAATGAAGCAAAATAAATGGCGCCTACTAAGATGAAAGTGGTAGGATTGAAAATGGGAGATTTGGAATAAAGGTGTGTCACAGTCTTCTTGTCAATGCTCAGCTTATTAATATATATATTAAGAAGAATTCTGGAATGACCAGAAAAACGAAGCCAGAAGGGACCTTAAAGGTAGCCCAGCCCAAGTGTCTTCTTTTCACCAATAAAAAGAGCCTGAGAAATTATCTGACTACTCAATCACACTACTAATAGGGTGCCATATCAAGTGACTGCCTATACTACAATCCTGCATTACTTCTCACTCATTAAACAGATATAATATATTTGAAAATATCTCTGGTGTTTTACAGCATGTGTCAATCTCCTCTCCCCAAGTCTCTCTCCCTCTTCCCCCATCCTTTCCTTCCTTGTCTTTCTCTTTCTATCTCTCAGCCTCTGTCTGTCTGTGTCTGTCTGTCTGTCTCTCTCTCTCTCTCTCTATACACACACACACACACACACACACACACACACACACACACACACACACACACCCGGCTGTCTAGGCTAATATACCACATGATGAAATGAAAAGAATGTTGGGTGAAAAGTTGTGAGGATGTGTTTGAATTGCAGCTTCGCCACTTAATATCTTCCTGTAGTTGTGCAAATGATCTATCCTCTCTGGGTCTCAATCTCTTCATTTGTAAAATTAGCAAGTTGAACTAGATGGCCTCTAAGGTCTTTTCCAGTTCTACATCTAGGTTTCTGTAAATGATTTCGAAATGATCTTTCAGCATGAAACATCAAGCTTTGTCTGCACCACTGCGAAGGAAGAATCAGCTAAATTCTCGGGACTGTTTCACATAGGTTGTTGTGAACATGCCACAAACAGCCGACACTTAAAAATACTGTTTAATTTTCTTTAATCCATTTCGTTTTATGGATCTAAAATGGCCATCAGACAATAATAGTGCAGTTTCCATAAGGAATAAATTGTTACTGCTTGACAAAAAACTCTTTTTATGCCAGAATAGGGAAATATAAAAATGTCTTTTTCATATAATTATATTAAAAAATGTGTTAGCATGTTCTCTCATATTACAGCTGTTAGAACCTTTTTTTTAAACAACTGACTTAAGCGCTTTCCTTTCCTTCCTCATTTTTTCCTAATTAATTTCTGTTCAACCAAAGAATTCTTTCCTTTTATGGCTTCTGCTATCATAGCAGCGCCTCCAGAAAATGAGCTAGTCCATTTTGGAGTCCTACCCTTCCAAAAAGCAGGTTTCTAATGAGGATACTTTCCCATGTGGTTTTGTTATTATTTTACATTATTTCACAATCGGGGAAAGCAAGCAAGTGACTGATATTATGCTATCCATAAATTTAAATCCTTTGCCATTCAGACACAATCATCTTCAGGAGCTAGGAGGGAGATCTCACTTTCTTGTATTTCCTATTCTCTGCCAGGGCAATAAATTTGGTCACTGAATGAGGAGGAGAGCCACGTTGACTATTTAGCATAATCAATGCCATGGCTGGGAGCACTGTGAATCTAACTTAGGCTGCCAATATCATTCACTAACTCTTACATTAATGCATTACCTAGTTAAAGACAATCTTTTACTTCAAACAGATCATAAAATTTTCTTATATTTCTTTAAATTTTGTTTATACTTGAAAATACTAAGATTAGTAAGATTTGCTTGTGTGTTTCACAAAGCTTACAGACCTTTGTTTTCTTTCCTTTTAGGTTTTGAATATGTATTCTCTAATCTGGATAAAAGGGAAAATGTATTTCATTTAATAACGTAGCTTCTAACAAATTAGATAGAAAAGCCAAGACCAATGTCTAGAAGTTCCATTTATTAAAGATAATGACAAGAAACATTGCTGTCTCTATTGCTACCTCCTTATGCCTCATTCCTCTCACTCACCACTATGTGAAAATTATGAATTCAAGGGAGAATAAATTTAACAAATTATTCAACATGGCAAAACTATATGTGACAATGTAGCCCATACACAAGCAAATATTTGCCTTTGCCAAACTCCTTAACCAAGTGGCCCCCACACAAAAAACAGTCTTCATTTCATTCACTTTAGCTATACCATCAAAATAGATCGACAGAATTAATTCAGCTAGAACGATCAGTATTGATCACCGATGATAGCTGAAATGGACAAATTTGCTATTTTGCAATCTATTTTTGCTTTGTATGTACAGACATGATTTTTGGCATTGTATTGTAATAAGTTTAATAAGATATATTTGAAAAATAACTCTTTGAAGTAATTTATTATTGTTAGAAAATCCAAAACCATTTTTCTGCGGATATGGATTCAATTCTATTGGACAACAAAGTGTCAAGAATTATTTTAAAAATGAAGTAAATTGATTTGTTATTAAAATAAAGAATGAGAAGCAGAATGGTGTAGTAGATGCTAAATAAACCTTGAAAGCATGAAGACCTGGGTCCTAGTCCTACTTCTGACCCATATTGTTGTGTGATGACAGACAGCGGTTCTAGGTCAGAAACTCTATAAAATATATGTTACACAGATGGTAGTAACCTGGATTGCTACAAGGTTTCCTCATCTGGATGATGTTCCCTATAACAATGCAGTCTCTAGGAATGTTGCAGAGAAGATGCTCATCAGTACTGGTAGAAGGGAGTCCCCTTAAGAGGGGCCAATACAGTTTCTGCTTCTATTACTAGATGATTACAAAAAGTGAAATTTTAAGAAGTTAATGTATATATTTTTAAAGTGGCTGCCATGCATTTTATCCAAAGTCTGCTCTTCTTTCCCTTTTTGCTTTGTACATTCAACATTTTGATCTCATTTTTCTTTCTACCTCCTATACGTTTTTTGTTTTTTTCCTGCTGTTCAGTCATTTTTTCAGTCGTGTCTGACTATTTGGGGTTTTCTTGACAAAGATACTGGAGCAATCTGTCATTTCCTTCTACATGTCATTTGACAGATGAAGAAACTGAGGCAAAGAGGGATAAGGTATTTGTCCAGGATCATACAGCAAGTGTCTGAAGTCAGATATGAACTCAGGAAGATGAGTCTTCCTGACTCCAGACTACCTCTGTTCCAATTTTATCTATGCATAAGATAAGACACTTGCTAAAATTTGAATATGAATGCATTGTATCCTCTTATACCACGGGTTCTTGACCATTTTTTTTTTGTTTTGTGGACCCCTCTGACAGTTTAATGAAACCTAAATCTCTTCTTAGAATAATGTTTTTAAATTAACAAAATTAAATATATTAGACTACAAAAGAAATTATGTTGAAATATATTTATCAAAAGGTTAAAACAATTTAACAGACCTAGGTTAACATCCTTTGCTTTAAACCACACACACACACACACACAAATACAAACACACACGTGGAATTAGAGACATAAAGCAATTAGCCCCAAAATTTAGGGTAACAAAATTCCCGTGACTGGAGAAGTGAAATAAGGAAAAAGCTTTTTTTCCCCACTTATCATCTCTATTTCACTTTTCAGTTTACACATATAGATTTTACCATACTTGGTGTATGAAACTAAATTTTAGGCTACAAATACACTATTTTAATTATCTTAAAGTTATTTTAAAAGTGTTATCATACAGCAGTTAAAACAGATTTATGCATTAAAGGATGACTTTTTTGTTATTGTTTTGGGGTTGAATTTTTTGTTTTGTACTTCCTACATACCACAAGTATTTCATTTTGAATTACTGGAGTGCATTGTGAAGTATACACATTATAACAAGAGGTCAAATTTCACTCAGTGAATCAATTCAATATGAGAAACAGAAATCTCCACAGAGGAAAGAAAATTGCCTAAAGTCAGTTGACATCATTTTGCTCCAGCTTCTGGCTCTGAGTGGTTGGACCCAATACATCCAGGGCTCTATAGAACTCTGTGCTCCTTTGAACAGTATGCAGCTTTAAGGGCTGTTCTGAAGAATAATGATGAAAATATAACTGACGAGATTTTCGTCTTGTGAGACGTCTCAGAGAAGACAGCAATCGCTAAAAGGCCTTTGTTGTTTAGGTAAGAATGAAAGTACTTTTTGCCTTTTTTCCCCCCACTCTAAATTCTGTGCTCAAATGCTGACCTTATATTCAGAAAACCCAAGAATTCATTCCGACTCACATTGCCTTTGATCAGATTTCCAATATAGTCTAAATAACAGATCACTGTAAAGAATATGTAAAACAGTTTCTGTTCAAACAGTGGTAAGTGTTTGAAAAGAATGCTCTGTTTATTCTACAATGCCATCAACTTAACACTTTGTTCAGCTGCTGATCAGAAGCCAAAGATGGCACTGAAGTTAATGGAACTGAGAGAATAGGTTATATAGCTTGGATGATTAGAAAGATAAAAGAAAAGGAGTAAGTTAAATTCTTTTAAAACAAATGGAGGATATCCCAACCATCCTTAGGACTCTTTTTTTAAAATCATCTCCCTTTCTAAATCTAATCAAAATACAATGCTTTCTATATATTTGAAGCCAAAGAAAGAAACTGACCAAGAGCTACTCAACAATTCACTTGAGAAACATTTATCAAATACCTACTATGTATGTGCAAAGCACTATGCTTATTATATTAGGTAATTAAAGTCAATACTATCTCTAGGAGAAAGGCAATGTGGAAGAGGGTAGCTGATAGAAAGCTGGCCTCAAAACCAAGGTCTGGGTTCAAGTTCTGCTTCTGAGATACAGTGTCTATGTAACCCTAGACAAGTCCCTTGACATCCCAGTGATATAGATGGCTCCTTGAGAGTCCAAAGTTTCAGAGAAAATATTGATTTTTGTTGGTAGAGGGAATTTTCTCATTTGGGAGTTTCTTTTATCAATTAATTCACATCTCCAATACCCAAATCTGAAAGAAGTTGGATGGTCAGCTACCTGGGATAGGCCTCCATAAACATTAGAGTATCTAAATGAAGTCATCTTGGTCATCCTAAAACACACAGACAATAAATGCCTTAAAAAGCTACCTTGGCTTCAGTACGAGACTACAAAGAACATAAAGAGCCATGAGAAGCTACAACTGAAGAAATACTTACTATGAAGCTAGACTATCCAGATTTAAATCCTGCCTCTCTTATTTATACCTCCTTAGGTCTCAGTTTCCCCATCTGTAAAAGTCAGAATTGGCCGAGAATGACTTCTAAAGTTCCTCCCAGCTCTAAATCTATGACCCAACAGGATTACAGTTACAAATTCTAGGATCCTAAATTACTATTAGAAAAAACAATCTCTATGTTCTCATTTCAGTAACCCTGCATCACTTGTATGTGTCTACAGTGAGATTTCTAACATTTCATCATCATCAAAAAAGCTTTCTTAGTATGACATCCTATCAAATGTTAGTTCTTTTGTGCTTTCATTTGACTTTATCGTGTCCTCCCATAAAATCATAAACTCCTCAAAGGCAGAAACTTCCTTTGTAACTCCTCGCAGGCCCTTGCACAATTCTTTGCATACTTAATAAAGAATTGTTGATGAACTTCTAATCCAGAAATGATGGTGTATAATCATAGAGTTATAAAGCAACAGAGTTGGTATAGTCTTCAAGAATAAGTTGCTTAATAATCTGCAGTGAGAATAATTTTTATAATGTCTTAATCTGGCTCTATAGTTGCAATTTGAATGCATTTTTAATGTGTTTCTAAGCCCACTAAGACTTAAGTAGATGGAAAGTCAAATGGGTGATGAGTGACTCTCATTACTTAAATATTAAAAGAGGATGACGTGAGTTATTTTGAATAATCACTACAAGTAAGCTCACAGTCTTCTGTTGGAGATTCAACAGCTATATAAAATTAAGGTTGGTTTCCCAATAAACACAATTAAATGACACAAAAGTTCTTCTGGCCTTCCAATGAACTTCCAATGATATGGCACAGAGTAGTATGGAAGCAGAAGAATGGTTTGGGTCCTGGCTCTATGTAACATTTTTGTGTAACTGTGTCACCTTCATAAACCTTAGTTTATTCATCTGTAAAATATGAATAATCATTGAAAACTTTACCTACTACATGCCAAGAGCAACCTCCATCACAATTCTCTTGTAATTTACATCCTCATAAACCTCAACATGTTTTTAAGACAATAAAACAAGGTCTTGAGGCTGCTATCCCTAGATATTCAGAGAGATATTTCTATGTTCATTCTTCGAGGGTTAGGACAGATCCTTGGGGAACACCTATACGTAATAAACAGGAGGTAGTAATATTCTACAAAGGACACTGAAAAGAAGTGTTGATCAGCTTTAGGACCAACATCTAAAACTAATTTCTTCTGAACTCTGGTGTTACATTGCCAGCTGTTTGCTACCTATCTGTTCCCACATGCCTCACCAATATCTTAAACTCAACAAGTCCTAAATCCACCCCTCAAAAGTCAGACCTCCAAGTTTCCCCATTTCCCCTGATATTACCACTGTCGATCCAGGTTTACAACTTTTAAGAGTGAGCAGATTCTTACCCGTCTCAATTCCTATACTCAGTAAATTGCCAAAGTGCAATTCTATCTCCTGAACATCCCTTACGTTTGTCCCTTTCTCCTTACTCATATATCTATTATCGAGATTTAGATCCATGGTTCTCAAAGGTGAGAGTTTCACTAGATGTATCATGAAATTTTGGATATTATGCTATTGCAGATAAAAGAAAATTCATCTATTTATTACAGATTTTATTTTCCCAACCTATGTATTATGAACAAAGCATTTGCAAAACAAAATTCTGTTTCCTTCAGAAACTTGCCTCTTCTGAATTCTTTGGTCACACTTTACAGGCCCCCTTCTACAACCCAGTGACAAAGGTCTCCTTCTCACTCCTCACTCATAACACTATCAGAACATTGACTCAGAACATTTTAATTGGCTATCTCCCATACTTAGAATTCTCTCCCTCACCTCTGTTCCCTGCCTCTCCTCAAGTCTCAGCTCAAATCCCACCTTCTGCAAGAAGCCTCTTCCCATCCTCCTTAGTGATAGTGACTTCTCTCTGCGGATCACCTCCAATTTATCAAAGAAATATCTTGTTTGTACACAGTTGTTTTTATGTTGTTTCCTCCCTTAAACTTCAAGCTCTTGGAGAGCAGGAACCTTCTTTTGCCTTTATTGGTATTTCAAACATTTATCACAATGCCTGGCACACAGTAAGTGCTTAACAAGCTTTAATTGAATGACAGATTAAATAGCACCTATTACACCTAAGCAAAAACATCAAAATACTTCAGTCCTTGAAAAGACAAAATTTATTTTTTTTAAAGTCTCTTCTTATTGAAAGAAAATTGCACACATGGGGATCTTAATTCTTATATAGTGATTCCAACTTAAACATTCAGTTCATCACTATTCCTCATGGTAAAGAATATTGTGCTATTTTTTTAAACTATGAGGACACATGATTTAGATTTCATAACTTTTATAACTGATTGACCTCCCTGCTTCCAGGCTTACTCCCTTAGACCTCATTAAAGTTGTCAAATTAATAGCCCTAATAAACAGATATGACTATGTCACTCCATCTTCAGTCACTTTCCACACTACTGGGCACATTTCAACTTTGCATATAGAGCTTTCCACAAGGTCTCCCATTTATCTATCATTGCACTAATTCTACATTATTCGATATTACCTCCCTTCAAGTGCTGTACATTGCATTCAAAATGAACTGCTTACTCTTCTGTACCTTTCCGAGTCTTTCCTTCATTCCCTCCCTCCAGATTTTCTCCCCAGGGATTTTCCTAGAATTCCTGACTTCTGTCAAGGATTAGCTCAAGTGCCACTAGCAATGTGAAAACTTTCCTGTAACCTCCCCAATCAAAATTCTTAGTACTTTCTCCTTCTGAAATTAATTTGTATTTATTTCTTTTGTATACATGATGTATTCTTTCCTTCTCCCTCCCCAAATATAATACAAGTTCCTTGAGGTAAGATGCTATTTTTTTCTCATATCTCTGTATAACAGACAGCTGAATAATTTTTGTTGAATTGAACTGAAACAAAAGAAATTTCTTGAAGAAATGTCCAAATGATCTACTTTCCAAAGAAGATTTAATATTAACCAAAAGGATAGATATTTCCTTTAACTCTGATGTTTTTGCATTGAACACCTTATTTATTCCCTGCCTAAGATACAAAAACCTCCAAAAAATTCACAATCTAACGTGGGAGGCAATTGCAAACAACTACATACAAACAAAATATGTACAGAATAATTGAGGGGAGTCTCAGCTGGAAGACACTAGCCTTAAGGCAAATTGGAAAAATTTCCTAGCAGAAGAGGCTAGTTAAGGACCTAGCTAAGACTTGAAGCCAGAGAAACCAGCAGGAACAGATGAGAAGAGAAAAAAGAGCTCCAGGAATGAGGAACAGTCAATGAAAATACAGAACTGGGAGATGACGTATCTTGTGGAAGGAACAGCCGCTGCATCACAGAGTACATGGAGAGGACTCAGCTATAAGGTTAAAGTCTGGAAAGACCAAAAGGGGATGTTATAAAGCGTTTTAAAAGCCAAATGAGAGTTCTTTATTTCATCTTTAAGGTAAAAGGAAGCCATTATAGTTTACTGAATAGGGGAGTGACACGGTCAGACCTAGGTTTTAGAAAGATCACTTCGATTAGTTGAATGCAAGGTGGTCTGGAATGGGGAGACACTTGAAGTAGGGAGACCAACCAGAAAGCTATTACAACAGTCCTGAAGCGAGATGATGAGGGGTCTATACCAAGATGATGGCAGTGGCAGAGAAGAGTAGGGGGTATATACAAAAGATGTTATGATGTTAGGAAGGTAGAAATAACAGGATTGACGGTGGATTGAATATGGTGTGTGTTTGCATGTGTGCATGTCTAGAGTATAATGAGAATGACCAAGGAGCCAAGGATGACACTGAGGCTTTGAACCTTGGTGACTAGTGGTGGTACCCTCAACAGTGGATAAAGAAGTTAGAAAGAGGGACCAAAAATCATCAAGAGTCCCTGCTGTCAAGGTATTTGCATGATTGTGTCAGATTAGAATTTTGTTTTCTTTTAGTGCTGACTTTATTTCTATTAATGTAGACACTATTCATTTGTTCCTTATGTCTCATTTTGAGATATTTCTTTATTTCCCTGAGATTCTTCTTCCTCTTTCATTCCTTAAGGTACAATAAAATCACACAAGTCACTTAACCTCTCCAGGGCTGTTTCCTAATCTCTAAAATAAAGACTTTGAAGTAGATGACCTCTGATCAGTGATATAAGTGGAGAGAACACTCGCCTTGTCACCAGAAGACTTGAGTTTGTGCAATGAACTATCTGTAAAATGGGAACAAGAATATTTATACTACACATATCACAAAGCCATTTTAGAAACTAAATAAAATTGTGTATGTGAAAGTTTTTAAAAACCATCATTTATTATATAAAATACATGCTAGCATTACAATGCGTTTGCTTTTTTTAGGGTACCTGCTTATAGCAAAAAAAACACATTCATTAAACTACATAACTTCATTTTCAGAGAAAAGTATTAATTTTCAAAACATTAATTAATTTTTCTAGGACTATTTTCTATTTACAGAGAAAAATTTTGCCTCTACTAAACTATAAGTATAGTTTTTTCAAATCTAATTTCAAATTTAATCCTCAGCAATTTAAAAACTCAGTTATTATTCTAAATCCTACCCTCTATTCAGCTGCATAGTGTTCCTAAGTAACCATTCAGCAAAATAGCTTCTTATCAGCTCCCATGCTTTCAACAACCATTTATTAATTGCCTTCTGCCTATAAAGGGCAGTTCTGGAAACTGAGGGAAACAAAAAATTTTGATAAGGTATAGTGCTTGCTTTCATAGAGTTTACAGTCCAAGAGGAGTCTATGACCCATAAATCAATAACCTTATTATAATTATCTGATAATTATAATACATAGTAAATGCACAAGATAACTTTATAGCAGGAATCACAGTTCCTTAACTATATTTTTCCTCTATCGTATTCATCATCTGTTTTCGAATTTCTTTTCATATCACTACTCATCTTTTTGATGTTATAGATTAACTGATAAAGTATTTCCTTGATTCATTTTCTCAGCTTATGCCTTTCTTTAGATATTCCTTTAGTGATCATTTCTATTTCTTCTTTGCTCTCAAAGTGAAAATATATTGAAGAAGAAAAACCAAATAGCATCAAGAAAAAGCTTATATAATTGGGCCAAAGGGAAACATTTGAAGTATGAAAATCTGATTATGCCAAAAAAATCCTTTACTCTATTTTAGACAAGTCATTGAAACTCTCAGAAATGGGAACAGTATTGATAAAGCATTTTGCAGACTGCAAAGTGCTTTCCTAACTAAAACATTGTAACAATCTCAGCACAACTAGTATCACCTCATTTATTACACATGAGGAAATGGAAGTCTAGGGAGGATTAAGGACTTCAGAAGATTTCCAGAAATGAGACTAGAACTCACAACTCTGGATATCATCCCCACTCTCTCTCCTCCGACCTTGTGCTTCTCTACAGAACATCAAGAAAAGTCATTTTAGCGTAATTACAGTTGATAAGCTTATAGTTTAGAGGGACTAAGATGGAATTCTAGCACTAAATTAGCTCCAGCTTTCTAGCGCCAGCTAATTACTAAGTCCTTTATTATTTTGTCAAGTAGCCATCTCATTCACTTTTTTATTGTCGAAATTATTATTTTTTTAGACAATGAGTCACAAGTCATATATTCCAAAGTTCTTCTCAGTATTCTGGATCATTGTTCTTTCTAGGAAACTTACTAAGATTTAATCACAGTTAATACAGTAGTGAAGTAGACGTTAGAATAAATAAAGGTTTTTGTTCTGAGCTTTACCTATCTAATATTGCTGGACAACCAATTATGGTTTACCTACATTGTATATCTCCTTAATGGTATTTAGTTCACATGCCTAAATTGGTAAAAATAATTGTTTCAGAAAAGATTTTGCATAAATCTCTATAACTGAGGGTCTACTTATGTTTATATAATGGGGTAGGGCGAGAAGAAGGTAGAGGGAGTATTTATTTCAGTTTGTATTTTTCCTAGCTCCGCTAAAGAAGTGCTGAGTGAGGATTTCTCTGATTCCTTATGTTGCAAACTTGTTTATCTGTGCTCAGGGATGTCTTTTGTGCGTGCTTTTGTATATGAATTTATGTAACTGTTTATTTCATCGAATCACAACGTATGAACAAAACTCTGTTTTTAAATTTTTTGTAGCTAATCATTATTTACACCTCTATTTCTTATTTTTGTAATCCTAGGAGCATATATAGGCACTTAGCAAATGTTTTTTAATGGACCTGAATTGAATTAAAGCAATCTCCATTTTCTTTTCCATTGTAGTATTTGCTTCATTTAAAACCTATATTTGGAAATTTATTTTAAACTCCTTAATTTTGCCACAAATAAGAATGAAACACTTGCAATAAGTCATTAAATAAAGTATTTTTTTCCTTATGTGATTTCTGGTAGCATCTCACGTGCTGTCATTGTTTTACAACTGTACCGAGTATATGAAAATTATAGCATTGAAAATACATGTCCTAGGTGGATATAATATTGCTTACAAAAGTACTGGCAAAGGGATTGCATTTGAAAGATACGCATTCACGCTCTGGCTCTGTCACTTATGATCTGTGTGATGTCAGGTGGGTCATTTAATTTGTGAGACTCAAGCTATTTTCATCTGCAAAATGGGGTGATAATAACAGTGGCAGCATTCACTCCACTAGCACCATGCCTGCGCTAGCCACCTATTAATGGTAAAAATTCTAATTGTGAGATCAAAGATACTGACGTTGTGCTCACAGGCTATGTCAAATGAGATAAGTGGTTTGACTATTTTGCCTGCAATAATAAAACCAGATTAAAACTGATTGATCAAATACTAAAAGACTAGGATAAGGAAGGGAAACAATTGGTATTTGCTAACTCATTTTTGTAAAATATTAGTTTATTTCCTTTATAAAGCTGCATTCTGCTACTTTATCCATCTTCCCCTTAAATAGATCAATTATCCTTACAAAACAGTAGTCAGATTCAGATTTGGTTTGGATTTTCCTGCTTAAACTGGTTTTGTGAAGAAGCTGGAACTCCTAGCCTTCTGTAGATTACAAAGAGGAAAACAATTAAAGACTCCCACAGGAGGGCCCCATCTCTCAGCAGAAGATTTGGGTAGAGTTCATTCATATCTAGTCACACTCAAATTCGGGATCCTCTTAAGGGTCTTAGTCAAGAGAGCCAAGGCAGGACTTTGGTTTCCTATTATTCTTTATCCACAGGTTTAAGGTTCAAGGGGAATGGGAGAGGAAAAAATAAGTAGTCTTGATCAATTTACTTACACAAGAAACCTGACTGCAATTTCTGATTATGTTATTTCATTCTGTTGAGATTTGAGTTTCTTTGGCGGAATAAGGTTAAATCTAAATATCTGAAACCTCATTTGTAGATGTCAGTAATTTCTGGGTAAGAAAACTAGGCTATTTCTACTGAAAGTTTCCCAGATATATCAGGAATCCCAGCTTAAAGTCAGATTATGGATAAAGAGTAAAACAGTAAACATGAAGTGATTTGTGAAAGGAAAAAGGTACTTCCAAAGGGTTTAAAACATAAAGGAAGGACTTTTCTAACTTTAAACAAAATAAAAAAATATATACTTCTTTTAAATTGATCCCTACTTCAAGAAGCAGAGTGAGACATTTCTCATTTACAGTTTTCAAAACCAATTTTGAGATATGGAGAGCCTAACCATTCATTTGAATAAAGTTAACTCGCAAGATCCATCCAACTCAGTGACATTTCAAAAATGTTTTATTCAGTATTTTGTATTAGCAGGTCCATGGGAAGAGGGAGAGATTTTAATCATTGCAAGGAATCCATGTTAAGGAAAAATTTAGAAATAGATTTCAAAAATATGGCAAAACTATAACAATAGATAAACAACCACATTAACTGTACTCCTAAGGAAGCACACCAAGGCAAATAGGAAAAACACACCCTAAAAAAAATAGGACTATAGATCAGCATAATCAGACTTAAGTCACGTAGAGTAAACCCAAGGAAAATAAGTACGTAAAAGGCTGACCAAAAACAAAGCAAAGCACCACCGACAAAATAACTATCCCAAACCACATTATTTCAAAGTTTACAATTCTTTTTGGATAGAAATACCTATTTTGTCATAGTTGTTTACTGCAAAAGCAAGTTCTATTTATTTAAGGTTCTAATATGTTTGTAACAGAACCTCTAAAAAACTGTATTTCCACACTGAACCCTGATAACCTTATCTCTGTGCCAATCCACCACCCAAATGCTCTGGGAAATAAAGGATGCCAATTTGTCATATTTGGTGAAGTGGATTTCTGCCCATAAAGCTAAGCCAAACTACTGCCCAACCTTCTGGCAAAGGAATTGGCAGGATTAGATAGGAGATTTGAAAAAGGGAAGGCTAGGGTTTGTTTCCATGACACTAACAAGATCACTGAACACCCAAGGCAGACCCCAAGTATTTTAACCCACCCACAGTCTTTATCCCATAACATCAAATCCGACTTATTGACATAGAAATTTAAAGCACTCGACTGCACTCAGAAAACAAAACTCTCACATTGGAAAGCTTCAAATTTCACAAAAATGCTGCTTTTTGAACTTGAATATAGTATCAAAGGATTAAGTCAATGTATTCAGTGGGAGAGAACTGATCGCTGTCTGCCCGGCAGAGACCACTTTGAGGTTTGCATTGCACTGGGCTTTGTTGTACTGCGGATATAAATTATCAGACTGTGTTCTGTGACCCTGAAATGCTCAATAGATGGTAAGAGCCTTTAAATCCTTACAAAGGTTTATATATAAATATATATACATCTAATAGATATTATAGTCCTTATATACTAATTGCATGGTTCCAAAAATTCTTTTTCACTGTGTGTAGATGAGTCTTCCATATGTATATAATTATACATGCATAAATAAATACACATATGAATGTATACACATGTCTATGGACACATCTACTTTGATCCAGCTGTGAAAGGGGTTTATTTTTAAATTTAATTCGGTGAAAAATAAGACCACGCACTACTGACCCAATAAGGTTTGGTTCATCTTGGCTATACATTCCAAGTGAGTTTAAAATGAACAGGCATTATGTAAATAGGCATTGCTAAATAAAAGGCAGCTCTCATGTATTAATCCAAGGCCTGGGGTGCTTTTAAAGCAGGCTGGAGACAATCCCAGACACCTGGCTTTTGAAAGACCACCAAGGGACCAAGTAAAGGGGGTCCTGAAAAGCAGTTTGAAATTAAACCGAACTAAACTTAAGATCTATCTACTTTCTGAGCTCAACAAATTTTTTTAAAAGTTTTAGTTATCTGATGCTAAAATAGGCTCTTTCACCTCAATGACACTATGCTGACAGTGATACGTTATTAAAATCTGTAAGAATCATTCATGGAAAACAAAAATTCAAACATGATTTTTAACATATCTATCTCACATGAGAGGAAGAGAAAAGCGATCTACTAACACTACCTTGTGTTCTTAGATTTGGGGAATTCAAAATGCACAACAATATTGTAAAACGGTGAAAAAATAATTTTTCTCATCTGCAGAACAAGATAGTTGGCAGAAAATATGTTAAAATTAAGAATATTAACTGAATTAAGATAAAATAGTAATAAGCCATTTAGGAACTATGGGGAAAAGCAATATTTATCATTTTCCTTTTTTAAGGGTCCTTACTTTAGTTATTCAGAAGACCCAAAGGTCCAATATATCTAGTAAATCCAAAATTTACTAAAAAAACAAATTCCATCTTTAATTTCCATAATTTAGGTGAGCAATAGAAATTGATGGCTAGGTACTATACTGTGACTCAAACCCCCTGATGCCCAAGAGCTGGTTTTTATAATTGGCTATAACCAAATCACCTGGTGGCCACGCTGGGGAAGAGCCCTCCCAGGATCAGCTGAGACTGGTCAAAACTGAAGCAACTGGGGCTTGGTGGAACCTATCTAAGCTTGAATTTTGAGTATTTGGGAATGGAGAACATAAAGTCACCTTGGAGGCAAGAGGAAGAGAGAATTTGAGTGTGTGTGGGGGATGGTGGTAGTTTGTTTTTACACCCAGTGACTGTGGAATAGCTTTAAAAAAATTATGGTAGGCAGATGAAAGAAATACCATTATTCCATGAAAACAACAAGTATGAATACAGGAAATCATGGTGATATCCCTATGAAATAATGCATAGCAAAAAAGAATTAAAATACCATACTTCTGAATATAATCATAAAAACCACACAAAAATTTTTATGTACAAAGAAAAATATATTTTAAGAGTCCACTGCATAAATGTTGTTCCTTTCTTTAAAATTTCTATTCTCATTTTTTGAAAAGGTAAATAAACTGGATGCTTGGGTTTTTCTTCTGCTCATTTTTGTACTTATTAAAGTTATGATAAAATATTTACGTAATGACTGTTTATTTTGATACATATTTGTATTTGGCTTCAAACTATAAAACTGACAACAATCTTTGCCTAATAAAAACTTTGCTGCTAATTTTAGAAATTAAATGCCATCATAAAAAATAGTAATCAGAGAAAAAATGCCTAATATGCTATTTTATTCAATTTGAGTAGACATATGGGCTTATAGTGTTTTAATACTTTGTCCAATGAAGAAAATGTGCCAATCTGTGTTGACTGAATTACTAAGTATAAAATGGACCAGGAAGCAAACACAGTATTGAAGGTAATGATGTTGTATTGCTCTCTGAAGAAACGGTTGTAAAACTTACTAGAAAAATTTCATCTTTAATTTCCATAATTTAGGTGAGCAATAGAAAGTGATACAATCTAGCTAAAAGGAGAGAAGTCATTTGGGTTATTCAGTTATCGATTCAATTCAGCTCCCAAGGATGCACTGTGTACAAGGCAATGTAATAGCTGGTAAGGATATTAATATGAAGCAGCATATAATCACTGACCTCAATGTGTTTATGATCTATTAATATTGTTATCAGCAACAATAATAATAACTGTAACAGCTAACAATTATATAACACTTTGTGGTTTGCAAAGCACTGGACTTATATTAATCCCTTTCATCATCATTATTATAAATCTTATTAACCTGGAAGATGTGTGCTGTTATTAGCCCCATTTTATAGGTGAGGAAACTTGCACAGAGTAGCTGGACAGTATGCCCAGAGTCACACAGCTACTAAGGATTTGGTGGCAAGATTCAAACTCAGATCTTCAAAAAACTCTGTGAAGTAAGTGATATTATCACCACTTTACAAATGAGGAAAATTAAGCAGAAGTGATTTGCCCGAGGACATACAGCTTAATAAATGTCTGATGCTGGATTTGAACTTAGGTCTTTCTGACTACTGACCTGGAGCTTCATCTACTGGGCCACCAGCTGTCCTGGCAGACAAATATATAGGGAAAAGAACATTTGAGATGTGGAGCATAGAGAAGGCTAAGGTAAAAAGAACAAAACAGAGGAAGGAGTTGAAAGCTTCAATTCTGTTGCCATTGGAGATTACATCTGCTTCTCTGATCATTTCTTGTGTTCACCTTTGATAGGTCTTTGTCCATCTTCTGCTCCCTGGATACTCATTCAGTGAAGTTATCCAGCAGGTAGATCCAGAATTGGTGGGCTTAAGCTTACAGAAGAGTTTGAAATAGTTAACTTGGGGTCATATGCATAGAAGGGATTATTGAAGCCACAGGAATGGATCTGGATATCACCAAATGAAAAAGAAAAGGCACTAGAAGAGAGGCTGAGGGTCGGAGTGCTAGATAGATGTAGACAAGGACCCGACAAGGACAGGAAAAAAGGAATGATCAGAGACTTAAGAGTAAATCCAGAAGGAAAATCAAAAGAATGAAAAGTCATAGAGAAAATCACTTTGACAGGAATGAGCAGGATAGAGTGAGAAATTTGAGACTAATTAAGAGGCTGCTGCAATAATTTAGGTGAAAAAGGATGAGGGTTTGTACTTAAAGTGATAGCTATGTGTACGGTCAAATATGAGAGATGTTATGAAATTAGAAAAGGCAAGGTTGGAGATAAACCAGGAGGGAGTAGTCCAATGGAAAGAGTATATAGGAGGAGACATGGTCAGCAGTGTCAAATGAATCAGCTGGGCAGAGAAGGACCTGGACTTAGAACAGGTCATTAAATTTGAAAATTAGGAGACCATTGATAATTTGGGAAAGAAGAGTTTCAGGTGAGGGGTGACGTCAGAGGTCATACTGCAAAGAGATAGAGAAGACAAGGGAAGAGACATTCAAATTATGAGGTATGGACCAGATGAGTTGGGGAACCTCACTGGAAAGTTCCAGTCAGGTACGATTGTTGAGCGATATTGCACTGAAAGCACAGTTGGGACTTTAAGGGCAGTTGGAAAAATTTTCAGTGGTTACTATGATGAGTAAGCTAGGCAGTGAATAAAAAACAATTAAGGAGTAAGAAAGCCTAGTTAATATTTGAGAACATGAATTCATAGTAGACCCTGTAAAAATTTCAGGGTTTCCTTCCCTAGTAGAGAATGAGGAGAAAGGGAAGATAGTGGAGGTTTTTCATGGTTAGGGAGTAACAATAAAGGAAGAGAGGAATGAGGGAACAAAAAAATGCAAAGAGCAGAGGAGAGAGTGAATTTGTCCTTCATTTTTAAAGAAGACCATGACATCAGAGAAATGATGACATGACTTGCACTTGACTTTGTTTTGAGTGAGGGAGGGTGCTGTGCAGGTCACCAGCCTCACTTCTCCTCCAGAGCCATCTGAATCCAGTGACCAGATATTCATCAGGATGACTGGAGATGACCCAGGATGAGGCAGTTGGGGTTAAGTGACTTGCCCAAGGTCACATAGCTAGTGAGTGTCAAGTGTCCGAGGTGAGATTTGAACTCAGCTCCTCCTGACTCCTGCACTGGTGCTTTCTCCAGTACATTATTTAGCTGCCCCACCAGAGAGAGTAAAACCACAGTGGAATACCACTGGGTTGTAACCAGATTGAACAGGGGTGAAACAATGAGAAAAGGGATCAGAAGTTACTACAGAGGCAAGGATCAGAGCAAAGGAAACAGAGAAAGTGGACTCTCAATTCTCAAGATTTTGGAGGAAGCTTGGTTTCATGGAATATTTAGACTTAGCATAAGCATTTGCTACCACAGTGGATTGAGCTCCAGGTCTGGAATCAAGAAAACTTGAATTCACATCTAGTCTCAGACATTTACTAGTTGTGTGATCATGGACAAGTCACTTAACCACAGCCTGCCTCAGTTTCCTCAACTGTAAAACAAGGATCATAATAGCACCTTGTAACAATGAAATGAGATATTTGTAATATGTTTAACCCAGTATTTGGTACAAAGTGGAAACTTAATAAACACTTGTTTCCTTTCCCTTTCTCAGAAAATTGGTAAAATGGAAACGCAGATCGTGGGAAATAAAGTCGAAGAAATAAGGTCCAGGGTGTTAGTGTAATCCACAAGCATTGTGAGGTTGCTGATGGAATAGGGCAGAAAGGAAGTCAAACAGCCAGGTCATTAATGTATGACTACACAGAAAGGAACCTAAGAGTATGTTATAGTCAGTTACTTAGTCAAAACGTTCAGGGATTTGGACAAATGGGAGTATTAAGAAACCCTTAGTAAATCAATCAGTTGATAAGTATTTACTCTAAGCCTACATGTGATATGTAACAAGTAGAGGGCTAGGCTTTAAGTAAAACTGAATGTATAGTAAGTCAATTTCTTCAGCCCAAATTGAAACTGATCCACAAGGTACTTAGGATTGTGGTGCCATATTTGATCCCTCTGGTTGATCCCTCTCTTTCAAGCCTCTTCTCACCCCAACAAAACTTCCACCCTGCTGCTGAGTTGATTTCCAAAACGCAAGTCCAGCCAAATTCTTCCCCTCTCCATAGTCAATGATCTCCAATGGCTCTCTATTACCTTCAGGATCAAATATACAACCTTCTGGTTGCCTTTCCAGTCTTCTTCATTCCCTTCTCCATATTCTATGATCCAACAACAGTGTTGTTCTTCCTTACACACAACGCTCCATCTCTCTACTGCGTCTTTGCACTGGTTGTTTCCCATGCCTACAATGCCCTCCCATCCTTAGTTTCTGTGGCTTTTTTCCATACTTTGCTCATATACCACCTTCTGAAAGAGGCCTTTCTTGGTCTAATCTCCTCCCCACTCCTAATGTCTTCATCCTGGGACTATTGATTTACCATGTATGTGTCTCATATGTACTTATTTTTTGGCATGCTCCCCCCATACCTTGAGAATAATGGCTGAGTTGTTCCCTTTTCCATTATATCCCCAGCCCTTGGTACAGTATCTGACATACAGTAAGAGCTTAATAAATGCTCACTAATTAACCATATCCTAAAATGGCCAAACAAATGCATGATTCTGGCAATTCTCCCAACTTTTCGTTTTCCTCTCTTTATCCGGACAGACTCTGATGTTCCTGCTTCTGGCATGTACTTTCTATATGATTGGGGGCAAATCACTCTCAAGTAACTCTAGAAAAATATTAAATTATACACATTGCTCCTCTTCACTGATGTAGGGAGCTTTCACACCAGGATTTCCCAACAATGAAACATGTCTGGAGAAACAATAACAAAAAAATAGGTCATTATTAAAGCCCATCAATTCCCAACCCCTAGACATGGGAGTAGGTGTGATGGGGACAAAGAAAACAATTTTCAAATAAACGTCTTTTTTTTTTTCCAAAGCTACACAACTCAGGCTTTTTATAATCTGATGTTCTGTCAGGCTCTGAGGTGACTGTTATATATATACATATATATACACATATTATATATATATATATAATAAAAAAGATGCTAATCTCCTTAAACTCTTTGCTGTGAGGTACATTTCATGTGGTGTGAAATAAAGGATCAAAAATGCAAAGTGATGACAACTCAAGAAAAGAGGCAAAATCCATCCCAAAAACTATTAATAATATTTTATATTTACTTAAATCAATTTTTAAATGAAAAATTCAATAAACAGATAAGCATTGCTTATTGAACCTGACGTCTCTATTTGCTTCAAAAGCTGCTAATGCTACTGAGATCCTTAAAAAAGCAGCTTTATTTATATTACCAGAGAAATTCATTCGATTTAAACAAAAGACAATACAAAAGAAGTTATTCATAAATTACAAAGAAAATAAATGTTAATGCATAATACTTTTCTTAGGCTATTTCTATATGTATGTAAAGCTTAGCCAGTTCTGTCAAATATAGAGGTTGCTAAGAATATGCCAGAAACGTTGATCGAGATTGCCAGGTCTAGGATCAGTTATTTGACGGACTTGATTCATCAAGCTGGCTGTGCATGTCAACTCAGCCTCTGTCTATTTTGTCATTCTGTTTTGAAGCATTCTATATGCAACTAGGCTTCCCACCAAGTCTGGGTTGTTCTGTGTGCTGCTGACATGGAGAAGGAAATGTGACTGCATGGCAGGCTGGCTATGATGCTGTATAAGTAAGTAAAAGACCTTTGAAGCTCCAAAGCTTCTGGTTTGAGACTCATCGGAAGATATGAGTAGAGAAAAGCTACAGCCCTGTAGGGGAAAGTGATTTCTGAAAAACTTTCAACCTGCCTCCTTAAAGGCTGCAAAATGGACCACAATGGGAAGCATGGGTTTTCTCTTATGGCTGCAAATTTCATCTTGCTCCCAGATAATGAACTTATTCATTCTTATGTAGATTCTAATTCTGGCAGGTTCTAATCTGTAGAACTCTGTTTCCTGTTTGCTGTTTTGATTGGATAAATATAATATGATAAATATACTTGCTATCCACTACTTGTGAGTGTGTGTATGGGGGGTGTGTGTGTGTGCCCACGTGTAAAAAAGCATTTGCAAAAAGCATTTGGTGGGAAGAAGCTAAGCTGGTAAGTATAACCTAAAGAAAACTATCTTCCTTAAGATCAATCAGAGAAGCAACTTCTGTTCTGAACCTTTGCCACCAGCACTGGGGAGGGGATATAGATAATGCTAATTCTAACCTAATGTCCCCTACTGGAGATAGCAAAAGGAAGGGAAAGTGCTCAGCCCTGGCCATTCTCTTGCTCATTCCAAGGCAGAAATTGCAGTTTTCCTTGGAAAATGATTGGCCTGATTCCATGAGCCATGTCTATACAAGGAGATGATCTGCTTAGATATATTTACCTTATACATAATTAGTGGAATATCCATAATTTATAGCACATAGAAAATATAGCATAATATATTTCACAATATACATACAAATTGATCTTTGTAATCAATAAAATGTCACTTTTCAATAAGAATATGTGTATACACACATTTTTAATGACAGAAAATCTCACTCTTCATAGTGCATAGTTATTTGTCATGATATGTTAGATGAGATATTAGAGTGAAAATTAAAAGCCTCCAGTGGGCAGTAACTGAGGGTGGTGGGTTCTTATATCCCAGTGTAAGGAGTAAAATTTTCAAACCTTATCTAGAGTACGATTGTCTTGTCTCAGCTCTAATGCTAATGCAAAAGGTCACTAATTTCATTTGGCTTATTGAGAGTGGCCCATATAAAACCAGTCTATAAAAACACATTTGTGTAAACACTTTAATCAAAATGATTACATTCTCAAGACCATTAACTAGAATCACAGGCACATAGATATATAAGAACTGAAATGACTCAGAGATTGCCTTGTCCAATTCCCTTATTCTACTGATAAGGAAACAGAGGTCTAGGGAAGTTAAGTAAACTATTAAGATCAATTGCACCTGCATCTATAAAATTGTAAGTATCATCTTCATGAATTACATTTTTATATTTAATACAACATGCCAAAAATTATTTTATCCACAAACTAAGTTAAAACAACATGTTTTCATGATTTTGAACTGTCAGTTACTTTTGATCTATAAAGGAAGCATATTATTTTTTTAAAGATATCCCAGAAAGATCATGTCTTATTTTCAAGCAATTCTAAATATTTTAAAATGTCTTTGATAGAAAAAGAATATTTTGAAATTTAAAGAATTCTATAAGCATCCTTGTGATGTGTGTCTGAAGAGAATGCTATGTAAAGGTATGTAACAATAAACCAGCTCTTAAATATCCTCTACAAAATGCCTAATAGGTCATATCTCAATAAAGTACAAGCTATTTGTTGTTTTATCACCAAATTCATTGTTTATCACTAAAGTACTGATTTCCTGTATAGAAATCTAATTGGCTGCTTAAGTGGTCAAAGCAACTCTGTCCACAATGCTTTGGTGCAGGACGCTTTTTAAGTATCGGGCACAGTTGGACTCTCACAGCTGCTGAAGCTATCCACCAACAAATTTGTAGAAATTCACAGCCAAGTAGAGAGCAAAAACTTTATTAGCTCTATGCAGAAAATAAAGAGATAGAACATAGAGAGATAAATGGAGTTTCCCATAGTCAAATCTGATAGTTGTAGCAAACTTGAACCCAATGGTACGGCTATTTCTGTATCATCAAGGAATAATCATCTTCAATGTAAAATATTATTGCTCTCCTGAGGCACATTCCTTTCTAGCATGAGCTACCCAAATAATAGGACCAAAACAAATGCAGTAAACTTTCTTGATCATTCAGGAGTCCTTCTGGTAGAAGGTAGAAGAAGGTCATTCTGAGAATTTACTTTTTGGTCCTTCTTGTTAGATTTTCAGGAATTTTATTTTATCGTGTGACACTACTTTAATATTTTTAGGGATTTCAGAAGCATGCTTTTAAAATCAGTTAATTTTTAGGGATTTCAGAAGCATGCTTTTAAAATCAGTTAATTTGTCATTAAGAGAAACAGTGTCACTGAGTAAAAGAAAAATAGGCTTGAAGCTAGAAAGAAGTGGGTTCAGGTCCCACCTCTTACATACTGTGATAATGAACAAGACATTTGCTACTGACGCTGTTCAGTCATGTCTGACTTTTTCGTGACTCAATTCGAAGTTTTCTTGGAAAAGATACTAGAATCGTTCTCCATTTCTTTCTCCAGCTCATTGAGGAAACTAAGGCAAATAAGTTTAAGTGACTTGCCCAGGGTCACATAGCTAGTATGTATCTGAGGACATTTTTGAACTCAGGAAGAGAAATCTTCTTGACTCCAGGGCCAGCACTCTATCCTCTATACCACCTAACTTCTCAGTTTCCTAGAAGTTCTCTAAGACTCCAACATGTAGAGGTGAAGCTAACCTGCACTGTTAGAGGGAGCTCCTTCATCCAGAAGTTAACTCTTCTAAAGAAATCACAGATGCAGTCCCAGTCCCTAGCCCCGCCCCTAATCTCTCATTCAAACAATTTGAATCACCTCAGTACCATGATGTAGCATTAAAACAAACACATTAGCTGGGAAGTAGGCAGGCTGGAGTTCAAATCCTGGCTTAGACAGACGACTTTATCCTTCTGGACCTCAATTTAATATTAGTATTTATGAAGTGCTTCTGCATCTCATAAATAAATAAAGTGAATGGGTTGAACTAGACCATCTCTAAATCCTTTGCAGTCTTAGAAATAAACCAACCTATCTCAGCCCAGATTATTCAGGGTTAGGAATGAACAATAAAGAAAGAGAAGGAGGTGGACAAGGAATGCAAAGGGCAGAGGATTTTACATATTTGCTTTATGTTACCAGATCTGCTAGTGAATTTACTAACCTATAACACTGTTTTAAGATTCATTTAAAACAACAACGACAAACAAAAAACAAAAAAACAAAACAAAAAAACAAATCCACTGGTTACAAACAGATTGTTTGCGTGACATGAAGAGGAACAGACAGAAGAGAAACTTTTTAAAGGTTTTTTTTTAAAGTGCCCCAGTGTTTAGCACAGTGCCTTGATGTTAACCAATGAAAATTAAAATTAATTACAAACATTTATAAATGTGTACTTTGATCAATTGATTGAAAATGAGAGTTTGCTATAATTCTTGCAGTAATATCGCTATGGAAACATGGAGTTTTACTTTCAATATCAGATTCTACCTTTTGTAGCTAGCTCTGTCAGGTCAATTGAAAATATCAGGTAGTTTGTCATTTTGCAAAAAAAAGTTTAGGTGTAAGTAAAATGATCATAAATTACTTGGAAAATATAAATTGCACTATAATGCTCACGATTTTAAAGTATATGTTTATTCTGTGTTTGTGTGTGTGTGTGTGTGTGTGTGTGTGTGTGTACAGTGCTCTTTTAAGCTGTATTCTGGACCAAATCAATTCTTGCCTTTGTAAGTTACCAAAAATAGATTTAATTTTCCTTGTTTCTTGCTCCTGTTTCCTCTAACAAGCAGAATGGTCTTTAAACTGGGAAGAATGCTACATAATTGGTTAATAGGAAACCAATAATTCAGATAGTCTGGAAATAATAAAACAGTACCAAGCTGCCCTCAGTAATAACTCACATTTACGTAGCACTTTTCCAAAATAGCTTCATGGAGCATTATCCTCACTGCACAATTGAAGAAACCAAGGTTCAGTAAAGTGACTGGCTCGAGATCTTACAACTGAAATGTTTTAGGGGCAGACTTCAAATCCATATCACTCCTAACTCTTATAATGCAGGTCTTTCCTGACCTGTTAATTTGCTCTTTCTCCATACTCATACCTCCGCTCGTGGATCCAAATGAATCCAAATCAAGGAAACAGAATGAACGACATCCCAGGATACTAAAAGAATTTACAGTCAGGTGTGCTAAAGTGCTCAAGGTGATCTTTTAAAAACTGAAGAATGAGAAGTGGAGAAGGGTAAGAGTCTTGAGTGACATAAAAGGAAGAACAAATACTTTAAGTGACAGGCCAAAGAACTCTTAAGCTGATACCTAGCAAAACTCTAAAACAAATACCCAAAGTCATAGAAGGGAAAGAATACTAGCTATGGAGAGAAAACACTGAGAATCTACTACCAAAATCACCTGTAACAAATCTCTTCATTTCCCTGGGCCTCAGTTTTCTCCTCTGCAAAATAGTAACAACTCTAGGATTATAATTCTAATATTATGATTATAATTAACAGGATCTAAAATTATAATTACGATCCTAAAAGGACAATTTGTGAGTTTTTAAAGGGGAATTTCATAAAGTCTTGCACATTTTTAAGCTTTATTCACTTAGGGCCTGTCAGTATGTTTAAAATAACCCCAAAAAGCATACCAGGGGAAAATTATTGACTTTTCGGACAACTATAATACCCAGTAATTTACCATAATATTTATTTTGGACTTTCTTCTTAAATTGGAGAGTCAGTATGACATATAGATTAGCACAGAAAGACTAGGAGTCAGAAAAACCTCCAGTTCAAATCCCTCCCAAGACTTTTGCTATGAAATGGCCCTGGGCAAATTAAGTAACTTGTCTAGGGGCCTGAACAGATTCATTAAGAAAAGAATGAGACAGAGATCTGTGGCATCCTACTAAAGACCTCACTTTCTGTTCATCACTGCGGTCTGGGTCCCCTGGTTCAATCAGTTCGAAAGCCACCCAAGTGGACAAAGATCACATTTTTCAACTTATTCACAGGAATATTACTGAAATCGAATAACATTAGGTCTAAAGTATTCTTCTGATATACCAGTCTAGTAACTGCTTAAAAAACAAATGCATCAGGTGATTTCTACCTCTGCCATCACCTAGAGACCACATCAGACAGATGGTCTTTTTGTTTTGTTTTGTTTTTTTGGCTTGTGACTATCAGTCAACAAGCATTTATTAAGTACTGACTGTATACAGTCTTGAGTTCCAATTAAAGGCAAATGAAGCCAATGTCCTCAAGGAGTTCATTTGCAGATAACCAAGCAAATTTTATTACTTTCAGATTCAGATTACTTTTAAGAAGAAAATGCTAGAATATGGCAGTCACTAGAAAGTCACACTGTTCAGCTGTTTTCAGTCATGTCCAACTCTTTGTGACCCATTTGGAATTTTCTTGGCAAAGATACTGGAGAGTTTTGCCATTTCCTTCTCTAGCTTATTTTTTACAGATGAGGAAACTGAGGCAAACAGGGTTAAATGACTTACCCAGGGTCATACAGTCTAGTAAATATCTGAAGCTAGATTTTAAATTCTAAAGATGACTCTTTCAGACTCCAGGCTGGGCGCTCTGTTCTCTGCACCACCTAGCTGCCCCATACTCCCATTACAAATTTAAGAATCAATATTCTGGGCCATGTGTGTGGTATCCTGATTTTGTTTCTTAGAGATGAATCAATCTCAAGCAAGTAACTAGTCAAACAAGATTTCTGAACCTGGACAGTTAAAAGCCAGGGGCCAGAATCTGGACCTCTGGAACTCCATCCAGATACAGTCATCTTATGAGAAGCAATGTGAAAGAGCCTTTTGATTTTATCCTCTATTAAACACAATCATATGCTGTTCTGCATTTTTAGGGCTTTTATTGTGTGTTCCTCCACAGATAGCCTGTGTTCCTCACTATAAATTGAGGTTTCATGAATTGATTTAATTTTCAGATAGTGTACTGGAGTTGATTATGATGTGTGTGAGTATGGACACACCACTTTATCTGTCTGTGCCCTGGGTCTCTCTCTTGTAAATGGGCTAGATGACTGCTCTTCCAGTTCTAAACCTATAATCCCACCATCCCTAAGTAGCAAAAAGTAGAGTTCTTAGGGGCATGGGTTGTTTTTCACTCACCTTTGCTTTCATCAGAGTGCCTAACACAATTTTAGGAACATAATTGTTGCCCAATGAATGATGAATTTTAACGTCAATGTAGATTGCCATTCATGGAAAAATGTAGGTCCATTCCCAAACTGTGAATTATCCAGTTTTCAAAAGTATTGGACCCCAACTAACATTTTCACAGTATTATAAATATTTATAATTGTTTATTGTAAAAGTCCATTTTGATGTTCTACATAATTTTTTATTCTAATATGTAAATATTTTATGTGGAATCACTTCTCATCTTTCTTCATGTCAAATGGAAATGATCAGAACATGGAGAGTACCATCTGAAGTTCAAATAAACCTTCTATAACCCCAAATGATTATGAGAAGATAATTAATCAAGCAAAATAATTCTAAAATGTTTTTGTAAGTAAATTAAAGAAAAGCTAAATTAAATTTATTAAGTAGTCTTAAAGTTCCCTAAACAATAGGCCAGGCAAAGTATTTCATTCATGATTCAATTAAACTATTATTTATCGAAGAGGAAGTATGGGAGCCATGTATCTAATCACAAAGACTTGTATTCAAATCCCATCCCTAACACATACTGGAATTAGAATTCTAAGACAAGTCACAGGCCACAGAAAACTAACTCTCTAGGATGGTAAGTTGTACACCAGTTGCTAATATGCACTTAAAGAAGGAATTTCTTCATCTAGAATTTTCTATGCAGGTAATTAAGGACAAATCCATACATATATAGGCAGATAGTGGATAGACCACCAGGCTTGGAGTCAGGAATACTCACATTCCTGAGTTGAAATCTGGCCTCAGACACTTACCAGCTGTGGGACCTTGGGTAAGTCACTTAACCCTCTTTGCCTCAGTTTCCTCATCAGTCAAATGGGCTAGAGAAGGAAATGGCAAACCTCTTCAGTATTTTTGCCACAAAACCTCAATTGGGGTCATGAAGAGTCAGACATGACTACACAACAATAAATATACACAATTTTTATTTATATTTTTCCAAAAAATAAAAAATAAGCATGTTAAACATGAAAGCATACCATGCTATTTTAAGAACAAATTTATACAGGGTGTCCCAAAAGTCTCAGTACAGTTTTAAGCTTAAGCTTTAATGTCTTTAAAACTGTACTGAAAGTTTCAGGACATCCTATATACTTTCCTGAGCTTGGAAAAAATGACTTAATCCTTGAAAGGGTTCTACATAGTTCTCATATGCAAAACAAGCACTTGGAGAACCCAGACCTACAAAAACACCGGAGGGAATTGAAGACAAGTGAGGTTTGTTGTGGAAAATTGTCTTCTCAACTATGGGGGTGCATTTAGTTCAAGATACAGAGCCAATTTAATATACCTTGTGACAACTTATGAGGGATGCTTGAGGGACATGTGTCCTTGCAAGTCCATAGATCCCCAATTATATTAGAAATCCTTACCTCTGAGAGAGTAATACAATTATTAATACAATAAATAATAATGCTATTATTTGTTGGAAATTTTAGTAACTTCCCAATGTCTTCAAAAAAAAGCAGGTAAACTAGGTGTGGTGGCGCACAGCTGTAGCTCCTCCTACTGAGGAGAGAGATATTGGCGGATTGTTTGAGCCAAAGGGCTAAAACCATTAGAGTAATGTTCGGTACCAATATGGCGCACCCCGGAAGCAAAGGGGAGAACTGATTCATATCACGAAAATGCTGCATGTTTAATTTTTCCTTAAATCGGTATTGTAACTGCACCCCTAAGCGGACTTTGCACATCCAGCCTGGGTGAGATAGGGAGACCCAGTCTCCAAAACACCAGCAACATCAACCACAAAGGATGGTAGGTAAGGCAGTGGGTTCCATTTGAAGAAGAGTTGCCTAAGTGGGGCCCTGACAGGACATGAATGGAAGGGGTTGCCTTCCATTCATATATATATATATATTTTTATATATATATATATATATATATATATATATATATATATATATATATATATAAGGAGGAAGAAATGCAGAAAACACCTTCACAAGGGAAAAAGGAATGCAAAGGTAAAGCAGTATTAGAAGCAATAATCAATTGTTTTTAGTTAATATTGGCCTAGATTTGAAACACTAAATATTTTCTACTTAAAATATGTAGTCTGCTTTGCTTTTTTAATTACACAAGATTATGCATAATTTACTTTTTGGCATTTCTTTTCCATTTATATTCAAACAAAGCATCTTTGCATGGTGATTGCAAGTGATATATCTATCCACACGTGAATCAATTAAGGATTATTCCCTAGTTTTAATTCTGGAATTTTCTCACATCACTGAAGTAACCCTGATGGTCACAGTTGTGTAAATTTTCTAAGGAAAATTGTAATTTTAATCCTGTGATGAAAAAGAAAAAGGACACATTTGAAACTGAAAGCATCTTTTTAAAGTAAGTACGTTATATTACTTTTTCTAATTAAATAAGGAAAAATCCAACAAAAAAATGTTTCACATACCAGGACAATTTGGCACACGCGCAACATAAATGAAATTGGACTTCGCCATTTAAAGTTTTAGTTGGTTTCTCTAATGCAATTGGCTAATAAGATTTCATTATTGCTATTGATGGTATAAATCTAAGAGAGGGTTTTTCTAAACTTGGAAAAAGATCAAAATGCTTGCAGATTTTTAGATTGCTATTAGACATAATAATTATACACTAAACTAATTACCACTAAACCAAAACCTGACTTACAACTAATTAAATTTTATTACCCCAACATAAAGCATAGTCTTTTAATTTAACACTAGGCACAACCATAAATGTAAGAACCTATCAGTCTGTGTATTTATTTCAAATAAAATGTCTAGGTCACATTTATAAAGTATGAACTTGGCAGATTTTGTAGACCAACCTGTCAGTTTTTTTTTAAATCTACTAGTTTATTCCCCTCTAAGATGAAAGGGCTACTTATGTTTCCCATAAAGTTAGCTAAATGTAGAATGCCATATGATTTATACAAAAGTTAAATGTATATTAAGTAAAGAAAATCTCTATGTTAGAAAGAGATTATGTGGTTTAAGGAACAAAGCATGACATCTGAGTCAAGGCCTGGATTTTATATCTAACAGTCCACCAATCAAGGAACATTTCCAAGATGTAATTCTGAATTTGAATTCTGAATCCCAGTTCTCAATATCATTTCTAATCCATCACATGACCTTGATGAACCTTAGTTTTTCTATATAATAGAAGTAATAACTGAGATTCGGTCAAAAAATATAGAAAGTATCAAAAAGTAGATTATTTCCTCTTTCCACAAAGTAAAACTATACATATAGACTCACCAGTGAGGAAAATGCCCTTTTTAATTGAATATGAAAGCCACTGCAGATTAAGAAGTGGCATCAATTTATAAAGGAATAAGGCATCAGAAAAAATAGCTAATATAAAAGACCCATTTTGCCTTTTAATGAAGCAGTATTTAAATTTGTCATTCTTATCAGCTGTAAAGTATGAGATTTATTTTCTAAACTTTAATTTTCAAAAAAATGTTTACTTTCTTCCAGATGGTAAGATTAAATTACATAAACACTGTCAGCAAGTTGAATCCTCTGATGTATTCATTCCCACCACAGAAGCTTCAAAACCTGTCTATAATTTTGTTACTGATGTTTGGAAACAGCTGTAGCTGACACGGCTACATGTTCTATATGTCAGCGTTAAAGGATTAAATATTCTTAACCCCCAATGGAGAGGGCTTGTGCTGTTAGCAAGAGCTAGTGTAAAATATGCCGGCAGTTATCACTACAATAGAATTGTCTCATTAAATAATTGGTAAACAAAAAGGTTAAAAATGCTGTATTTAGCAGCATCTCTGGAGATCTGACTTAGATGCAGTTTTAAAAATTCTTAAATTCATTGAACTTTCTGCTTCTGAATGTCTTATGTGAACTGTGGTTAAAAAAAAATAAATCTCATTTGAACGTCTTTGTTTAAACTTAATTCCATTCTAAAAACCCTTTATATATATCTTCACTAATCTTTTAAATGACTAAAGCTTATATTATTTTGTCTCCTTAGAATAATTAAAAATATCCCCAATTTCTGTTTTGCTCAATCTCTTAGTCTGACTTTCCAGAGAATCCTGCTGGCTCTGCCATTAGGATTTAAGTAAATCTTCAGACTGAGTATTCAACCCTGATGGTTAAGCAGCAGGATCTTCTGAAATGTCATGCCCAAAAAAAAATGTAGTCAGTTAATCCACCTCAAAGAATAATGTTACTAACTGACGAGCTAGACCAAAGACCATGGAAATATTTTCTCTGTTCAGAGATTCTGAATTCAGCACATATACTTTCAACAATCATGAGTTAATGACCCTCAGGGACAGAAATGAGAATTTAAGAATGTAACTTGTTTGAGCCTCAGTTTCCTCACGTGTAACCTATGCATAGTAATAAAAGCTATTCAATACTGATGTCAGAATCAAACGAGAAGTATAGAAGTTCTTTTTCAACCCTCAAAAAGAGCTATACAAATGCAGGATATTTTTATACATCAAGAATCTTTCAGATTACTGGAACAACATAGTGGATTAAGAGCTAGCCTCAATAAGGAAGACTTGGTTTCAAATCTTGCCACTGATTATACGGGCATGCTGACACTGTGTGAGTCACTTGTCCCAGGCAACTAAAACTGTACATTGTAGTGCAAGTTGCAATCTTATTTAGGGGAGGTAATTTCATCACAGGGAGTGAGTGCCTTGTAACAACAAAATCATGGGTCCCAAACAAAAAATAAAAATCCTTCAATGCCTAAATATAATACCAATAAATAATCTTTTAAAGCAAAAGCATGGGCTAAATTTAGGACCAACATACTATACAATCATATAACACATGTTCTAATATCAGAGCCTTTAAGAAAAAAAAAAACTATTGTAAATGAGAAGACAAACTGTATTCTCTGGTTAACAGAACTAAAATTTGTATCCCCTCATTACCACAAGGACATCAATTGTTTCTTTTGCACCTGTAGTCTAAGTTATTAAAGTTTAAAGTTACCACTTCAGAACTCAAAACAATATAAAGACTTTATGAAGAACTTGCATGTATGTATAATCCCTGGAGTTCAATAAACCATTTAAAGAGAAATACAGTGCAATATAAAATGTACGATTCTATGTGCTTTCACAAAATTTGCTCGAAGGTAAGACTGACAACTTTCCCATTAAAAAATATAGGCAAACAACTTGCCTGAAGAAGTTATGCATAATTTTACACTTATGTTATGCCCTAAGATTATCATGCAACTTTTCCTCAAATTATAGATGTTAACCATGAAGCAATATAATCTAGTAAGCACTACAAAATTAAACTCAGAGTAAAATAAATTTAATTTAGAAATAAAGATTAAAAAATTAAAAGAGAAGATGCATAAGCCATATTAAACTTAAATTATTTTCCTTAACATTTTTCTTAATTAACATTAAGTATGTGAAATATATATTTGCCATCTTAATAGGTTCAAGTAGTTTTTAAATAAATGAAATATATCATTTGAAGCAGTTTAAAAAATTGATAAATTCTTCATAGATGTCTTCATTTGAACTACTTGATCAGTATTCTAATTCTTCTGATTTTATATTGAAAGAACAGAAAAAAAGGGAGCTTGCGGAAATTTTGAGCCATTTAGTTTGAAATACAATCAAGCCTATTATAATGAAGATAAATCTGCTGTTTGAGATCAGTTTGGAACCTGAAAGATACACAGATAAAGTCATTCTACTTGGGAACTTCCCGGGAGAACAAGAATAGTTCAGATCTTTTTTTTCTCACTTTAAACATTACAGATACTTATAAATATTATGAAACCTTGAACAAACATAATGTAATAAAATAATGAATCATGAATTTTGATTCAAATTTAAAAATCCATGTAGGCCAAAGGAGGTGCTAGTTCCTGGCAGATCTCATATGGAACATTAGGTTTAGTTATCTCTTAGAAGAGCATCTCAAAATCATGTTGTATTCATGTCATGCCCCCATCTACATGATACTTTACAGTTTATAAGGCATGTGTGGAAAATATTATCATCCCATTTTGTAGATAAGCAAACTCAGATTTAAAGATCTAGAGGAGTAAAGACCAGACGTGGGGCTTGAAAGCATGTGTTTTGTTTGAAAACTGGCTCTTTTCACAGAAACAATAGGAGAATCTAATGAAATTTGTCATAGGGAATTACAGATTTTTCAGGATTGAAAGTAACATTAGCGACCATCAAGCCAAACCTGCCTCAAAAGGGAACACCCAGTTAAGACACACCCAGTATTTGAACATCCAACCTATGCCACAAGACCTTCAATAAATGGGGAAACTCATACCTTCTAAGGCAATGAGTACATTTGCTGTGGCATCAAGCTTAAATTTTCCTCCTGAGAGTTTCTAATCATTGCCCCTCATACCGCCCTCTAGTGATAAACAAGACAAATCTAATCTAAGAGGTTTTGAGTCATTCAAAAAAGGGATTGCCTTTATTCCGTTTGTTCCCAGAAGGCTTTGCTCAATTTTCAGCTCAACAGAGGCTACTTCTCAATGGAATGGGCAGCTTTAAGAGATAGCAAGTGTCCCTTTGATGGATGTGTTGAAGCAGACCAGACACCCACTTGTAAGGGATGTTGTCAAGGAAATTCATGCAGCAAGTGAAGCTTGAACTCAGAGACTTCTAAGATCTCTTCCAACTCTGAGGTTCAATGATACTACAACTCAAGAACATTAGAAAGAATGTTGCTGAGCCATTTCGCGTTTCTAAAGAGCAGGGACTTAGGAAGCACATTCCACCAAATAGTCGTCCTAGAAGCTGCAGATATAACACAAAACCTGAGAAATTCAAGGGTTGCATGGAAACTGTGCTCAGTTAATCCATCTAAGGCAGAGACAGCCCTGTGTGGTACTTTGCAATGAGATGCTCAGCATCCTAGCACTGATGGGTAAGAATATACAGAAGGCCTCCTCAGCTTGGGAAATAGGGTTGCAGCATCCTTGTCTTTCAACCCTGATCATTGGGGAGGACTATAGCAGTGGTGACTGCACAAGAAAGAGCTGCGGAAATAAATCTCCACCTTTTCTCTCTTTATGAGGAATGTTGTGACTGTGAGACAAGAAACCAGGACCAAGATGCTGCCACTTTGCTATCAGTATATGTGTGTGTATGCATGTATGTATGTGTATATATGTGTATGCACGTATGGCATATATGTATGTATGGTACACAATACATTTGGTCTATTAGCTGTGGCATCTTAGACACTAATGCTATATGTGCCTGCATTAAGAGGCAACTACATTCCTATACTAGTGCAATAAAAGGAAGTTACAAAGGAATGGTCAGGTTGAATTTTAAACTGTTTACATTCAATTTGCTCCAGTAAAATAGAACCAAGAAAATGAATCCAAACACTTGATAAGTTCAAACCTCTAAGGAATTCTGAGGCAGTCGACCATATCAATTGCCTAAAAGCCTCCTACTTGAGAATTATACTCCAAAACTGGATATTTAAATCTCCAGTGTGGTAGCTTCAGCAGAAGATGGCTCTGGATGCCAAAACACACTGGTGAGACATGATCTTCCATTTCAATAACGATAGAATATTCTATTCAGTCAATGAATTCCCCAAAGTATCCTCTAACCACTTAGGAGCACAACTCTATAGGTAGAAGAGGACTTTGTTAAGATGTTAAGCCTACACTGGTATCTTTCAGAACTTTGCCCAAATATTAATGTTGCCTATAACAACCTAAGCCTCAATTTCATCATCTGTAAAACGGAAAGGCTGAACTAGGGGGATCTTGAAGTTTCCTTCCAAATGTAGTGTCTACCAGCACGTTAAGAAAATTCCAATCAATCAATAAGAACTTACTGAGCACCTATGTACCCCAAATCATAAGAGAAACTATAAGGCATGTAAAAAAGAAAAAAATGATGGTCCCTGCCCTACGCTAACAAAAGTTGAGATAAAATTAAATAAACTTGAGGAATAGTAGACTTAGAGTTGGAAGCCCTATCCTTACAACTTATGTGACCTCAAGGAAATCACTGAAACCCTCTCTGGACCTCAGTTATCTCATCAATAAAATGAGGATGGTAGCATAAGACATTTGAGGTCTTCTCAGGTTTAGAATCCATGACCCCAATAGGTTCTAAAATAGGCAATGTCTTTTACAGGGGGTAGGCTAAGAACTGAGTTTTAAATCATGATCAGAATATAGCTGTACAGAGGGAAAATAAGAATTATTAGAAAAGGGAGAAGCAAAACCATGATACATGAAGAAGGCAGTAGGATTACATGCCTGAATGAACGTAATGTGTTCACATTGGTGAGAAATCAGGTCCCTCCTACCTAGTCTTCTATCTCTAAAATGCCTAGTCTCTCATGCCTAAAAAAGCTTTCAGTTGACCCCATTATCCCCTCAAGGTGGCGTTCTCCATCTCTTCTCCCTTTAACAATTAAACTCCTGGAATGAAGCCATCCACTATCTCCATTTCCTCACTTCCTGCCCTTCAATTCTTTGCAATCTCCCATTGAACCTCACTGTGCCACTTAAACTGCTCTGTTAGAAGTGGTGTCTTCACTTCTAAATCCAGTGACTTCAAGGTCTTCATTCTGCTTGACTTTGCTGAAGCTTTTAACATAGATATATACCCCCTCTGCCTGCATCCTCTTTTTTTGCTCTACACCTGTGACATTGCTCCATATTGATTCCCCTCCTTTCTTTCCAACTACTGGTCAGTTTCTTTTCCTGAATTGTCATCTACCTTCTTCCCATTAAGTATACATATTCTACGAAGTTTTGTTCCAGGCTATCTCTCTCTCTCTCTCTCTCTCTCTCTCTCTCTCTCTCTCTCTCTCCTCGGTGATCTTATGAGGTCCTAAGAGTTTCAGGGATGATCCCTATGAAGACAACTGACAATTTTACATAACCTTCTTTAATATCTCTCCTGAACTTCAATTCCACATGGGCAATTGACTGCTAGACAACTTTAGATATCCCGGAGATACTCAAGCTCATTATGTCTAAAATATAATTTGTTATATTTCTCCTAAACCTGTCCCTTCTCCAATTCTCATTCTAATAAATGGATATGAGCCTTCCACTCACCCAGTTTCTCAAACGTAGAGACTTCATTGACTTGTCCCTCTCCTTCACTCCCCCACATCCTTGCTATGTCTTATTTCTCCTCTACTTCTCACATTTTCCACCTACTCCCCCGCTTCCTTGTGTCGCAAGAGCCACTACCCTAATCCAGACTTTTGACTCAGTGTTTTGGAGACACTCTAATCTTTACATTTAGGCCATCTAAAGGAATTTTCTTTCTTTTCAACCTGACCTGTTCCACCCAGCCATCCCTTCCTCCTTTTCAAAGAGCCAGTTACCAGTTTAAGGGCAGGACATGAGAAAGTTTGGGCTATATGAACAAGAAGATTTATTCTGGTGAAGGGGTTAGATAGCTCTGAATGTTTAAAGTGCTACAAATAAAATCTTTACTGTACCTACTTCAAAATGAGAGGGCTGGACTCAATGACTTCTGAAGTGTTTTCAAGATCTAAATCTATAATCCTGTAATACAATTTGCAGCTCTTTTCACTAATTCTGATTCTACAATTTGATGCTTCTTTTGAGGTGTTCAGTTCAAGATTCAGCATCCAGATAGTCCTTGAGTCATTCCATGGTTCTTCTCTCAACACTATCAATTGTCATTTTTTTAGAATCTACCAATAATACAACCCTAGGTGTAGCAGAAAAAAAAAACAGACAGGGAAACAGAAGTCCTAGCTTCAAATCCCAGTCTTTAACTTATTAGCTTCTCAGCTGCGGCAAACAAATCATAGAGTTAACTTCCCTGAATCTAAGACTCCCCATTTGCAGTGCATACAGAGTCTTGACCTCTCAGAGCTGTTGTAAGGAAACTTTCCATATAAATATGAAGTATTGTTATTATTAGCCTCTAACAGTATTCCCCCAAACATATATATATCTTCCTCCCTCCCACTCTCCCTCTTTCTCTCTCCCTGTCTCTCTTACCCTCTGTCTCTCCCCACAACTGCCCCCCATCTCTCTTCAAAATCTTAATGTTCCATTAGGTGGATACAACCAAAACTTACTCAAAGATATGTGTTAATGAAAAATTAGTAAGCTCTGAGTGGGGACTTAAGATGAACATAGGCTTCTTTAACAAAGAGGTTTAGCAAGGATTTAATGGCAGTTAAAGCAGAGCTCAAGGACATTTCTACTTTTAAGTCTTGGGATTTGTTTTGAAGGTTTGAGGTTGCCAGAAGTCTGACCTTCTGAATAAGGAGAATATATCAGTATTCCAAATCCATTACAATACTTGAGAGGTAATGTGGGATGATGGCTTTGGTGAACCATCTTTGGTGTCAGGAGCACTGGGTTCAAGTGTTGCCTTTGACACATACATTCTATCTGTCTGGCCCTCGACAAGTCTCTCAATCTTTCTTGGTCCTAGGCAGCCCCATAAGGCTATAAGTTGCCCAGTAGGTACCAATCTGCATTGTTAGAATACATTTCCTTACGGGAATTTCCCTTCATCTGTAAGATAAAATGTCTAATCCAAAAAGTCTAAAGATGGTACTTAAGTTACTTGTGATAAAAAAGAAACTTTACATATAATCAATCTAATCCTATGAAATTGCAACAATAAAATATATGCTGTTTACCTTTATGACATGTTCCATAACACCCCCAATCATTATCTCTGTTCAGTTGTGACCAATTCTTCCTGACCCCATGGACTATATAACACGAGGCCCTTCATCGTCTCTCTCCCAAAGTCTGTCCAATCTCATGCTTGATATTTCTCCATCTCATCCTTTGCTGTCCCTTTTACCTTTTGCCTTCAATCTTTCCCAACATCAGACAATTATACTTTCAATGTAAAACAGGGATAGAATACCAAAGTAGAACATTGGTCCCTAGTACCCTACAACTTTCCGTAAATCTTCATTTACATTTTATATTTTCACAGTCTGTTAATAACATGCAGATTTGGACACTGAAAAATGACATTTAGATCACTTAATATTTCTAAATCATTCACCAATTCCATTACGTTTAGATTGAAAGTTAATTTTAATGAAATCTGCATTGTGTTTGCAAGAAAGAAAAAGGAAATTATTTCTCATCGAAAGATATTTGATTTTTCTTTCCTTTCAGATTTAGAGTTGGAGTTCAAATACATTTAATGTGAGAAAAAAGGTGTAAAAAGTTTTCAGAGGACTATGATAACTTCAGGGAGAATGGGCCCTCAAAGGAGTTCATCAATCCTTTTTTTTTCTCTTTCAGAAATTCTTCATTTCATTTCTCACAGTAACCAATCCAAAAAATTCCACTCCTCTGAAGATACCAACCCCATCCCAGCATCTCTTACTCTCTGAGAAGGACCTTAACACATATATAAATGAGACTGCTGAGATGACCAGATGGGAGTTCTGTTAACATTTTTTACTCTTTACCTTAAAATTTCTGTGTCTTCATCCATTCTCTCTCTCTTCTCTCCTATCTTGAGTTTCTTTTCTCCTTTCCAAGGTTACTTGTTTTCCTGATGTCCTTGATCCCATCCCCTTTTAGTTTCTATTTTCATTCTCTATTCTCATTTTCGCAATTAGTCTATCTTTCTCCTTTGTTTTTCATCTTTCCCTTCCATGTATTTGCTCTTTGCCTACAACATATTACAGTCTTCCTTACCTAAGAAAACCTTCCTCGAACCTTGCTACCCACTCCAAATAGGATCCTTTACTTATTCTTCACTTCACTAAGTGAAGCTTCTTTTAAAAAAGAGTCCTACAATGAATACCTTTACTTCCTATTCACCCACCCTACCAACCCACCTTCTACTACCATTTTAATGAAACTATTCTCACCCAAGTCAACAGTGACCTTATAAGAACCAAATCTAAAGCCTTCCCCTGCTTTTTTCCCTATTTCTCATCCTCCTGTTAATCTGACACTGTTGACCATCTTTTTTCTTTGGAAATTCTCTCCTTCCTTGGATCCTCGAACACTGAACTTTCATGGTTCTTATCTACCTTTCTGACATTTTCCTCTCTGTCTTCTTCACTGATGTATCTTCTTCATTCTATTCTACTAATGTTGATGTTTCCAAGGTCTCTCTTCTTGGACATTTGGTATTTTCCTACCTTCACATCTCTATGCAGATGACTCTTACATTCATATTTCTAGCACAGCCTCTCCTTGGAGCATCAGATCTATACCTTCAGTTATTGTTGTTCAGTTATTTTCAGTCACATACAACTCTGTGTGGCCTCATTTGGGATTTTCTTGGTAAAGATACTGGGGTACTTTGCCATTTTCTTCTCTAGCTCCTTTTACAGATGAGGAAACTGAGGCAAACAGGATTAAGTGACTTGCCCAGAGTCAGATCACTAGATAAATGTCTGAGGTCAGATTTGAACTCACAAAAATGAGTCTTTGACTTCAAGTCTGGTACTCTATCCACCATGTAATGCTTCTGCCACCCATAGCTCCGACTGTGTACTAAATATGATCTCTACCTCGATGTCCTAATAGAATTTCAAGCATAATATGTGGTACAGTGGATAAAGAAGTGATTTTGCAATAAGGAAGACCTATGTTCAAATCCCACTTTTGACACTTACTATCTGCTTTACTCCAGATACACGCTAAACCTCTCTTGGGCTCAGTTTCTTCATCTGTACAATGAGGGGGGTGGAATATAACTTCTAAGGTCTCTTCCAGCTATGATCCTTTGAACTATGTCTAAAACTAAGCTCATTATTTCTCCCTCAGATAGTCTCTTCTTTCTTACTCCTGTGTTTCTGTCAATGACACTGCCCTCCTATCAATCACTCAGTCTTGAAACACCAGAATATCTATTTTCAAAATCACTAGGTCCTGTCATTCCAACTGGTGCAATATCTCTCACATCTATTCCTACTGCTCCTTTACTGCTTTAAGCCCTCCCATACAATCTCATTCCAAGCTGCCTTTCTAAAATCATCATTGGCGACAAAACTCTCAATTGTCACTATATTGTTCTACTTAAGGGATATTTTTCTTTCATATTTGACACATATGCACAGCATACCCACTGCCTGATGAGTCTTTTCCATCAGCATTTTTTTCCCTAAATCCTTCCCATCTACATAATGGATCAAGAAGATTTCCAATATCTGTTAAATCCTCGATTTATACCTCTCTCCTTCAGAAACCCTTCATTTAAGTTCCAGAAAGAGATTCTTTCAAACAAGTATTCATTAAAATTATCCTAGGTCCTTTAAGAAGAGGAGAATGGAAACAAAAGAATGTTCTATCATCTTTGACATCTATGTAGGGGATACACCATTAGGTCAGTGTTTGTCTTATATTTCCTAAAGTATGGGAATATATTAATCCATTCCTAAGAGTTTCAGTTCAAGTGTGGCAATAACAGAAAATACCAAACATAATGCAAGTGAAGCATGAACCCAAATAAGGAATGAAAAACTAGAAAATTTAAAAGTTAAATAAATAAAAATCCAAGTTTTTCCTTTTCAATAGTACAAATTTTAAATTACTGAAACTGGATAAAGTTTCTAATTTTGCCCTGCTATATTTCTGTGGCAATATAATTGAATTGGAACTTTCTCCAGGATGCTTGCTATATTTGTTTTTTATATTCTCTCATTAAAGCATCACTGGGTATTATTAAGTGACTATGCATTGCCCACCATCACCTATCAGTCTAAATACAAGGGATTAATCAAGGAAGATGCTGATAATTTCAGTATTCTATTCAATATTTCTTTCTTTCATTCTCTCTTTTCTTTCTTTCTTTTTCTTTCTCTTTTCTCCCTTTCGACTTTCACCAAAATGGGCTTCTCTGTATAGTGGAAAGTAATAATAACTTATGTCTTTGTTTAAAAAAATCTTTTCTGTCTAGGTTTTTAGAAAAATATTTATGAATATGTGAGATTCACTGTATTTGATGGTATTTTATTACAAAGTACATTTTACTTTGCCAATGGGGAAGTAACGTGTTTTCTTGCTTAATGGCAATTAAATTTAAGGCATAGAGCACTTGCATGTGGTTTTTAACTTTCAAATGATATTTCCTGAAGGCTGTAGATAAATCACTATTTAAGAAACAAATAGTACATCCCATTGATGTCTGCCTGGCACAGCCAAGCTCTCCTTTAACCCTCATTAAGTAGGACATGTAGGAAGTGGTCTGCACAAAATACATGAACTTGTAATTACAATTGAAGAGAAATCCTCAGCCAGCTGTGGAGAAGGGAAAGATTAGAATATGATAGTGGCTTAAAATAATGAAGGGATGGATTGTAAAGCTGATGAAAGATGAGGGGAAAAGAAAACTCTCCTTCAAAATCCTTAATCTGTATTACCCATAACCCAAATTAAATACAAAAAGCGCATAAACTACATTGAAAAAAAAACTTTCTAAATGTACTTTCTTGCACAAATACGACCCATAGGAAAGTATTTTAAGAAGTGTGTCAATCTGTATTTTATTCTCTAAGATTTTCTAGTAATATATTAGCTATTTTGACAATACTATTTATAGCCATATCCAAAGGCATTAGATTTTCCTTTAAGAATCTTGTAAAATGCATCAAAATTTGTGATTTCTAAGACAGTTTCTAGCTGATTTGACTACTTCTAAAGGTCATATTTATCTGTATCATTAAAAAAAACCCAAAATCTAATTGTGACTGAATTTAAATTGTTTAGTGTAAAGCAGTTATGAAAATTACAATGTTTAGTATGCTAATCTTTATAAAGTTTTCTAAGAATGAACATTTTGAATCTACTACTTAAGAAGAGTATATTTTCTCAAACCCATATTACTTTTATGTTAAAATATATCAGTAATATATACATATATATAAACATGAGCATAGTGATCCACCCTATTAACTTTGAACATAAAGTTGCTTGTAAATGACAGTTTTAGAGGTCACTCTTCTCTCAGTATGCATAACAATAGCAGGATAATGTTTTATGTGTGTAAAAAATTCATTGATATTCATCCTAATCATTTCAGTATTGTTTCTTCAAGATGATTAGAATATTTGATAGGTATCAAGAACTCAATATTTGCTAAATATCAAAATCATCATTTTACTTTCATAATAAGGGGAGGGGACTTGTCAAATATTAGCCAGTTAAATAATTTGTTTAATATGAAAAGAACATTAATTAGCTTAAATTTTAATAATTTGGGCAATCTTCAAAAAAAGTTTCATTCTGATCCATTGACCACATTTTGCATGAAAAATTGATTTAGTCACGAATAAAAGCATTCCCTAAAAATGTTTTTTTCCTACTTTGTTAATTGTGACAAAATGAAAGATTTTGGATGCATATAATATACTCTAATTAATAATATAATCATATAATACTCTAAATCTAGAGAACTGACCATGCGCTCCTTTATATAATTCCTCATAACTTTTCAATAACCAGTGACAGGTTTTATAGCAACATGATGCACTTTTATACATCCTCTAGGCAGGTAATTGTTCATTAATAAAAATGGAAAATAATCATGTGTCAAAATGTTCTTTGATTAAAAAAGATAAGTTTAAGTATGTTTAATGTTCTCACTATCAAATATTTCGAAGAAAATTAACTTGCTCACATACATGAGGTATCTTCATTTTTTAAAGTCACATTACATTTCTGTCTCAGGAAGCTTTCAATATTACTAATGAAGGAAAAGATGGCAAAAAACTTCCATCAGTCCACACACACTAAGACTTTTTACTGAGTAGGCAAACCACTTAAAGGACTGAGTGCTCCTGCAATTATCAATTCACTAGTCATCAGGCAGAAATGTAAATGTGTTTGAAGAACTTTCCTGACTTCCTTATCTATCAACGTTTTAAGTTTTGAATTTTAGAAGTTGAACCTATTAATGGCCAAAAAATAAATTTAGACTTCATCTCCTTAATAAACATTAGATTTGTAAAATGAATCTATTAATTCAAAAAATAATGAAACCATGGCCTTGTTAGTCTAGTGCTACTTGATTTGTTTTTAAAAGACAAAACGAAACTATTTTGCAATGGATCCTGGGATCACAGATTTAGGGAGGAATGAATAATCCTTCATCAAAGAGCAGCAGCTTATCCACAAGGCTTCCTATTCCCTATGGGATATTCCTTTAAAAGTAATAACAAGGACTTAAAAACTATGTAACACTCTCTCATCTAAATTAGCCACTTATGCCAGAGCTTCCTAATCATAAAAGAACTAGAAACACACCAAGAAAGTTTTAAGACATTTTCTCAGGGAACAATGCAGGCTGTGAGTTCATAATCCAGAATCAAAATTGAATTTGAGGGATAACTGAAGAAGAATGCGGCATCATCTTTAAAGCAACAATTCATGAAAGAAACCTTAGCATAAAATTAAAATGCCAAGGTTTTCTTGACCCTGTAAACTTTTTAAAAGTTTGTCTTCATCGCTATGCTAAAGATTTTGTAAGTGAAATATGATCTTTTACAAGCTCAAGTGTTATCAATACAAATTTCCTATCTTAAATACATGGCTAAAATTAAATTTCTCATTTACTAGTAATCTGTACTTAAGCAAATCACACAAATGTTCTTGCTTTTGGTTATTTCATTATTCAATGAAATATAGTTCCAAAATTCTCACTTGCAATATAGTGTATTTAAATTATTTTTTCCAGGTAACGCATGAAGAAATTAGCTGATAGCAACTTAGAAGAATTGTTTTACCATTTCTTTCAAATTTCTGATTTGTTACATGATATTAAACACTAGTATTAAACAACCAACAAATTTTCATTTGAATAAGCAGAAGTTTATGTAAAACATCAGAGAGATATTAAGGTTCAGCCACTTTTTTATTTAATGAGGACTTGCCTTTGTGATTGATGTCATATTCTATGTGGGAAATGCAAGTGTAAACCCTACAGCTTTATTGGAATTGTCTTAATTAAACACTAATCAAGGGAAGATGTTTTGAAAATTTATATCTATTTTAAAAATCCATTTGCTTGTCATGATTCATTGAAGACTTTACCCAAATACTATGACAATACTATCCTTTAGGGACAGAATTAACTACTTGTTGAAGTGATAGTAAGCTATACAATTCCTGTCTCATTTAGAAAACCTGACCTACCTGATCTTTGCAATTATTTTCTTTTAAATGTATAAATTATTTTCAATTTTTCCTTTGTTTTTTACTTAACAATTAAAATACTCAGAATACAATTTTCAACAATAGTAAATACATTAATTAAGGTAGTTAACTGACTCATAGAAATAAACAAAAGACCAGTGACAGGTAAATGTTCTGAAATAAATCATATTTACATTTTCACATCTGTAGCAAAAGATTAATAAACTTGCAAAAACTGAGAAAGGGTGTTTTATTGTATAAGAAGTACTACTATATTGTAAATTTAATTAAATTCTATAATATAAATTCTATTAATAACCTAAAATTTTTTTCAGGATATGTGAAATAACTCAAATTTTGATGATAAGTGTCAAAGGCATTTGCATTTGGAAAATAAGATGTAATAGCTTTAGATATTTTTCTTCACTAAGTGACTGTTGCATTAGAATATTCTATAATCAAAATATAAGAAATGAAGCCTACATAATACATTTTACTTAAGCTTTATTTTTTATTCCCTTTTATTTTGTTCTACCAACTCATAATAACTGAAAAAGTAATCTTACCTGTGGACAAAGATAGCTTACCAGTCTGGTTTGTCAACATTTAGGGGTGCTATAGTCTTCTCTTTCAGAGAATACTCAATAAAAGTGAACATTTGCAAAGTATTCCTTGTAAAAACAAAATTATAATAAAATATAGCAGATCACTGCTGAGATTTGGCATGGCAAGCTATACAGGAAAACTGGGAAGTCATTCTATAACTAAGCATCTTTTCTTGCTTAATACCTTAACTGTGTCATGAAAATTAAGTTTATTATATTTCAAGTGAGAATTTTGGCACAACATTTCAATGAATATTGAAGCCAAATATTAAGAGTTGAATCTAAGAGAACAGTAAGACTTGAATAATTTGGATTTCAAAGTTCACACTCTAGATATTTAACTTCAATTGTAGATTAAATAAAAGCCTTAAAAAATAGTTATTTGCTTCACAGAAAAACACATGCATAAGTTACAAATTAAGTAATAATACTGATTATGAATGTATTACATGGGAAAAAATCTTGCTTCTTGTAACATTTGAGAGAGAGCATAATTAGTCTCTATTTGGCAGGTCTAATGCTTTCATTAAAATTTGAAGTATAATTATCTAACACTTTTTTTGAGCAATGAACATAAATACTTTTTCCCCTCCTGAATAAGAAGTTCAACATTTTCAAAATAATTTTTAATTCTTTATGTGTATTATGTGATAATATCATGGTGTATGACAATAAGTGATTTTCAGTTATTTTATGGAGACTACTGAACATCTAATATAAACACCACCTTCCAATCAAGTTTGGTACTTTAAATTAGAAGAGAGATCATCATAATACTGTGACAGTAAAAAGAGTGAGCATATTTCTTCATGCTAAAACTTTAAATAAACTTACTTGATATAGACATGCACTTATAAGGAATATTTACCTAGATCTCTAGTTTAATTATGTTTTTTACCCAGATCATTTGTTTAATGATCCTTAACATTTTAAAATTGCCGAAACTTATCATTCTCACCTTGTCTCAAAACCAAATTTAAAAATGAAAGAAAATGGATTGTGAAGTCTAATTATTTCTAGCATATTTTCATGTTTGTTCATCTAGCTTATATTGAAAAACATAACATGACACTAATGTCTTTTAAAATTTTGGCATTTGTTTTTTTTTAATTCACATCAAGAAAAAAATTATTGTAAACATAATCTTCAGGAATTTAAGTTCTGAAAGGCTATTTCTAAACTTGTAAGAACATAAAGATCATAAGTAAAATAATAAAATATCTTACTTTTCTTTCAACAACTGTTTAAAATTAAAAAAAAAACCTAATGCATTTATTTCATTGCTATTTAAAACAATCATCCCTTTGCCAATTTCTTTAATTAACATCTGGAAAAGAAATTTAACTACTAATTTTAATTATTCAGAGATTTAGGTTGAATATTATTTAGCAATATATACTTACAAAGACTGTGGTCAATCAATATGTTTGTTTCACGATGGAAACTAATCATTTTACTAAAGTAATCTAATTTATATTAAGCATGTCCAATATTCATATATATCATGCAGGCAGTCAGCCCATTACAAAGAATATAATAAATTTTACTTTGGTAAATGGAACTAAAGTAAATTAATAATTTTTCGAGTGTCTCCATAACCTACCTTTAAACAAGGAGTCCAGGAATACTAGGTCTCATTAGATAATCATTCCAGTATAGGAGTAACATCCTGGAACACAATGGAGATTGCTGTGGTAGTTCCTGAGAAAGTACCTCTTCTTTGGAAACGCCCCTATTATCCAAGAGACATCTCTTTATGCTGACACCGGGTCAACAATTCCAATTATAAGAACTTAGGGTAGTTTCACGTCACTGAAATTATAGTAACAAGTTCTAATAAAGGGTAAAGTATTTCCTTTTATAGCAAATTATGATTAGCCTCTCATTTGGAGACACTTAAGATGTTGCCCAAAGAACAGTCCTTTAAAAAAGACAATTTCAAAGGTATGACATTCTGAAAAGATACTGGGAAATGGATTTCAGCAAATGAAATTATGATATTGGAGAAAGAGTGAAATTATTAAGTTTCACTGAGAAAGAGTCAAATCTTCACAGATCAATGATCTCTTTAAGTTACAAAACAAATGCTCTTAGGAAATAAACCTGAGAGGGAGGTATATATATATACACACACATGTGCTCACATGCATACCCACACACACATACACACACACATGCACAATTCTCCATACAAAAAAATATCAAATTCCTTGAATTTAGACCTATACTCAGAAAGGCTATGTATGTACTTATCATTTTAAGGGTACAGACTTCTTGAAATATTTACTTTTCCATCTATAGGAGAGAAGCAAATGGATTATTTTGAACATTTTAATTTAATATGGGAAACTAATATTGCTAGTCTTGTTCTATTGTACCAATTAATAGCCCATCTATTAATAAGTCATGTTTAAAAGTAAACTAAACTTTGCTTTGTACTTACACAGTAAGTGTCCATGATCAAATTTGCAGAGCATCTGTTAGTAAAACACACTATTTGTGGAAATACAAAATAAGTTCAAAGGAATTCCACTCATGTAAAAGATATAACTCTACTATTTAAAATTTTCATCCAGAGACACACTAGAACCATGTCATTGTTAATTAAATGTAGATTGTTGACAGGTCATTCAAGTCATGTCCCCTAAATACAGCAAGATAACAATAAAATGTCTCATATACTAAGGTAATTCTATAACACAGGTAATTAACTCTGTATTAACAGGTTTATCATACAATGCATTTAGCATACTCTAATATGAATAGATGAATGAGTGTATTTCTAAATAAAATGAAATCTGGGAGCTGGAATTCTCAAAGCAGTTCAATATAAGAAGACAAAATCCAATTTTTCTTACAGTGTAAAACAGGAAATATAGAAAAATACAGAGACAGCAGAAAAGCCCCCATCAAAGACCTTGCACAGGTATATAATAAAGAATATAATATATAATATATGTAATATATTATATATAATAAAGGATATAATAAAATAATTTGTGATCATAATGTTATATAATAGCTATATATTCCACAGGAATATAACTGCACTAAATATATTAAAAGAATGTGTTATCTCAGTGGAACCAAATAATTCAGAGTTAAGAGTGCCACCTATCACTTACTTGTCTGAAAAGTCAGTGTTACATAGTTTGGCCTTTTCTAAAGTCTTCTAGTAACGGCAGGAGGGAAGTCTTCTAGCTCCAACTCAGAAACACCTAGTTTTTAGTTTCTTATAATATTTTTTTAAAAATAATTTTCTAATATAGTGGCATTTTATGATCAACGAAACATATTTCAAGTTGGATAGGAAACCCATTACATTGAAAGGACTAGGTAAAATGATATTGTTTACAATTAAGGCATAAGTTTTAAAATTACCCAGACATCTAGATCATTTAACCCAATCTTACAGATTAATTTGTGAAAAATATTTTAAAACAATCAAGACTGAAATAGATATTTCAGGATTGAGGAGTATTTCCTGAGTGGTAGTTTCCCATCAGAGAGGACATGTTATTATTTGTTGATATTTTATATTCAAAAGTTTATCTAGGTAAAATCTTTCAATATGTCTCTAATAGCTTACTTTAGGTGTTCAAAATGATTCTGAATTATTTCAATCTGAAAGGCTACCAAAATATTTAATGTAAATATCCTATCTTACAGAGAAGCAGATTAAAATATAAGTAAAAACTGAAATCCTGCCAAGTTTTAGACCTAAGTATAAAGAAAAATGTCACAGTAGGAACTTAACATGTACCATAAAAACAGAAAACTACCTCTTAAAAAAATGCCTCACATACTCTGTCTATCTAATAGTATTTACCTATTTTAATCTTGCCTTCTGTGTTCTTAATACCTCAAATTATTTGAACTGCAAGTATGTATCACACTAAGCGGTGCAATATTAACAAGAGATCAAGAAAATCTTAACATGGTTTTCCAGAATAGCATAAGAGACTGATAAATCCATGTCAGATAATGTACAAATAAGAAACAAATGCAAATATCACAGTAGGAATGATAATATCCACTATCTTTCCAGTTTCAGAAGAGGATACAGATTTACCTCCACATGGACTTGCTTTTTTTCATTGTCAGGATTACACCTAGCATCTTATAAAGTAAACTTACAACAAAAGCATGAGATTTATATCTCCAATTCTAAGAGTTTCTGGAATTTTCAACTTAAGGACTGATGTAATTATACTAAAAAAAACAGATTAAAAAATAGTTATGATTCACACAATCCTTTGGTAGGTAAGAAGAGATAACCTAAGTCTTTTATATATAGAAACAAATTCTTACCTTTTCATGTAAAAGCTTTACTTCATACAACTCTTGTGTAAAGTTCTAATTGGATCTCCCAAAGTAGGTATTAAGCATGAGACCCAGCATTCTAAAATTCTAACATGGTCTAACAATTGTTTTGAAACAAATGACTTCTCAAGATTGTGAGGTATTACTATCAATCACCAACAAGTTAATTCTACATAATAAGGCAGGTTTGGATGCAGACTGATCCATTGTGGAATGCTGTATCTAAAATTGATTACAACAGCACTCAAAATGAATGCAACCGTCCAAACCACTTCTTTGCTCAGAAACATTAATCTCAATTAGAAGGAGAGCTTCATAATGGTAATGCCTGGTATGAAAAAAGTATGGAATAAATCAGGTTTTATAAGACACATCAATTAATCAGTTTTAGAACTAAGAAAGCTTTTTTAAGGCAAATTTTTAAAACCAGGACTGTTGAAAGCTCAGGCATTCCCCAAACTTCCAAATATTTGTTTGCTCGCTTAAAATTATGGAACATTTTCTCAAATGATTTTTTGATATGGCTCACAAAAACTTTTACAACATTATACCACTGAGTTATTCTTTCTAAAATATTTTTTTTCAAAATTTTGAATGCTTATGTGAAGAGCCTTCTCTCCAAGAAAAAACGTTCAGGTTTAGCAAGCATCTAAGAGCACTGAATTTGAAGAATGATTTCAGGAAGGAATATATGTTTTTCCAAGGACAAGAGAGATTATCAGACTGCTTGTTCATAATGTTATCAACTTTAAAACAAGTTAAAGAGAGTTCTGAGTCAAAATGAACTCATAATGCTTTTTAAATTATCTAATAAAAGCACATAAGATGATAAGCAGAGTATGAGTTTCCATGCTAATAGGTTTCACTGCATATCTTCATGTACAACTGACTTCCACACCTGCCTCAGATAAAGGGAAAGGAAAGGCAATTTATTGTTACTGCTCTATGCCATGATCCATAGAACTACAGCGCTGGAAAGTTGTATTTTTAGAAATTATACAATTCTTTCAAAGGGTAAAGATAATTTTTAAAAAAGGAAATATATATCCCTAATATAACCAGAATAAATGCTAATCAACTAACATATTTGGGCTTTATGATGCTGCTGGTCTCAAACTTTTATCCTAAGTAAAGCTTTGTAATACAATATGCTACAAACACACCAGTATTTCTAACTATACTTTTATATAAACTGCAATAATAACATTCTCTTTACATCCAATTCTAAGATGTTCTAATATTTCAGATATTTAATTTGGCTCCTAATTATAACTACATCCTCTTCTCTTATATGCTATTTGCTTGACTGTTTGCAGAGAGGATAATTACTACTGGCTCAAAGAGCTTAGCTGAAAGACTAGTTTGAACTTGCTAACTGGATTATGAATGCTAATCTGAGTTTCCTTTTCAAACAAATGTTAAACTACTTACTCTATTTAGGGAGATTCTCCTGTTCTTCCTAAAACCTTATTTTAGTTTTTACACAGAAAAAAAGTTCACTTTCTTCAACAGCTACCCTGTTGCCACACCCTTAAAATCATGACAGGAAAAACCTATATAATTTACTCAGAGTAATAACTTGCTTGACATTACATATCTTCAACAAATAAATAACCATGTAGCATTAATACATATTTTAAGAATAATTACTATTCTGTTTGGGTCCTTTACTTTAAAAAAAAAATTGCAGTGCCCAGAAGGGTCCCAAAATAATGCAGTTTCTCCTAAATAGTGAGTACTGCTCCCCAATTATAATTGCATTATGTTCCATAGCTATCAGCAGAGAAATTGATTTGTCTTTCAAAACCTGAATGATACAAACATTTAAGTTTCACATTCCTCACTTTCCAGTGAACTATTCTGGGTACTTAAAATGCTTAATATATTTCATGTATAATTTTGCACTGATAACCCTAGGATTAAAATTTTATATAGGAATGAAACAAGGCTTTTAATGTCTACTCAATAAGAAAAGAAAAGAACACAATCTTGGAAATACATTCTGTCATAAATTAATGCAATATATGTTCAGTTACTTAAATGAATTCAAAGATGCTTTGTAAAATTTACAAGTGACTTTTAACTATCAATCAGATATTTACAATATTTGGTGAGACAAGTATTGTTACTGGGCTGTTTTCATTGTAACAGGACGGACTGAATATTTTCTTTGCATCTCGAATCACTAATTTGGAACTTGGAAAGCTCACAGAAGAGACTGTATTAAGACATACAGGGCAGGAAAATTTATATAACTAAAATTTTGATGAAGGGTGGATGTCTTAGTATATTTAAAAGACAATGCTTTTTGAACCAATTTAACTAGTTATTAAATTAGAAATATGGAAACTTGAAGTCCTCATTCACTACACAGACTATAAATACTTAATATCTCCAGGTGGGCAAGGAAAGATACAATGCTTCTAGACAAAGTTACTAAAATAACAAAACGAACCATCCTTAAATTCAGAACTCTTTTAGAGTTATGATATTCGATTTAAAAAAATAACTGGAGTCTTATAAAAGATGTCAGTCCTAATCAGGTCTTTTTCTTTGGTAATAGAAGGGAAAAGTAATACTTGAACATAAATTCTAGTGAAAAAGACCACCCAGTGGATTCTGCCAGTGTCTACAAATGTCTGACACATACATTGTCAAAAGATAAGAAATATAGTGTTATGAAGAGGCAATCTTATCCACAGAGATCAGTTAGAGTTCTATAAGAATGTTCCACAAGTCAAGCTAGGACAACAGCTTCCACTCTCACTCCACTACACAATAAAAGTGCCTCAGTACTTGTATTTATCTTCAAAACATTTGTCTTTATAAAAGAAATAAGTTTGCTATATTAGAATGGGAAGATTTTTTTTTTTTAATTCTTCACTCACGGTGGAATTAAATAGTCTGGAAGTCACCAACACATCTACCTGACAGAAAGTGCTCAACCCACACAACTTACTGAGTTGAAGTATGATCAAGAAAAAAGAATCTTCTAACTAAAGCCCATTCTAATTTGCTGGAGGGAAATATGATGCAGATAGAACACCAGGCTTTTGACACAGGGATTTGTAAACACACAGCCATTGTCAACTCAGTTTATTTGGTGCTGCTGGAGTAATTCACGGAGTTCCCGGATCAAGTTTCACCCAGGAATTGCCACTTCCACTACCTCCACCCCTTTCCAACTTGGCTTCCTCGGCAGTTTGGGAAGGATGTTCGGTACTTTCCCTGGGAACAGTTGACAGCCTTTGGACAGCCTTGGATATGTTTCACGTATCCAAGAAGCCCGGCACGATACTCCCAGAACAGACCTGGAAGAATCAACAGCAGCACCGTAATGAAAAATAGGGGTCTGCGTATGTATGTGTGTGCTGGCTGAAGGGAAATGAGTAAGATCAGAAAAAGTAGCTCTCCTTAAACATCGAGCTTGTTGGGACGGACACCCTCCCTCCACAGCTGCCGGGTCTATTGCTTCCCGGACAGAAGCCTGATGCCAAGCAGGGCATCCAAGCCAGAACCGCCAGGTAAAGTTCCCACCTGAGGGCGGATCGAGCGGTAGCGGAACAGGAGAGAGCAAGCGCTCCAATAGGGGGACCTAGCTTGGGAAAGGAAGCCCAGAAAGAGGCGGGCATGGGAAGTCCTAGCGGCTTGGACAACTTGCGCTCTCCAGCCTTGCTCCGGGGAAAGGGGAGCTGACGCGAGCCCCTTTCCTCGAGGCGCTCAGCTAGCAGGCGCGGAGCAGAAGCGGTGACAGCGGTGACAGCGGTGACAGCGGCTGCGGAGGCGCCTCCCCTCCCCCACTGCCTCTGCCCGGGCACTAGGACCCCAGAAAAGAGCAAAGCGCAGCACTTACCCAAAGCTCTCAGCTCGGGCGCTTCCTCTGCTCTCAGTATCCCGGCAGCACCGTCAAGACTAGCTAACATCACACACGCAGCACTTTGCCAAATTCAAAGGAGAAAAGGGGGAGGGGGGAGGAGGACCACGACGAGGAGGACCAGGAGGGGGAGAGGAACCGGTGGGGAGACGGAGGATGGAGGGAAATGCAGGAGAGTGGGAAGGGAGGATGGGGGGGGGCAGGAAAAAAATACAGCAAGTGTTACAACTTCCTTTCCTCCCAACACCCCTGCTTGCTGCCTGCGAGGGACCGGGAGAGGGGAGGGAAGGAAACCCTAAGCACCAATGAGTTCACTTTCTTTTTCTCCTCCGCACTCTCCCCTCTTCCCCCTCCTCCCCACCCCTACTCCCCAGCCCACTCTAACCTCCACCTCTTCTAGTGGGGCGGGCAGGGAGTTTGCTCTTCTCTCCTTGAAAAAGGGAGGACGGAGAAAAAGGAGGAGGAAGAGGAGGAGGAGGAGGAGGGAGAGGGAGAGGTGAGGGAAACCAAGCTGGTGGGACTGAGAGCAGCATCCAGGACCCTAGTTGTGTGACATGGGGAGCCCCGAAGGGAGAAGCTGCGCAGCGGCTCAAGCCGCTAGGCTGGCTACACAGGCGCACACACGCGCACATGTGTGTGATGGAGAGGGAGAGGGAGAGAGGGGGGTGAGGGAGAGAGAGAGAGAGAGAGGCAGAGAAAGGAGCCGAGAGGAGCCTACCATGCGTTTCCCCCGTGCAAACCGAGGAAGAACCCAATCACAGGGCCATCCGGACCGAGCTGTGATCATTTATAATCCTTGACGCAACCTCTCCACCATTTGTCAAGATGACAGGTATTTTATTTCTTCTTCTTTTATTATTATTATTTTTTAAAAAGATCCTTTTTTTTTTACTGCCTTTTTCTGTCAAATGAGATTTGCTGGACTGAACCACGTTTGCCTTGGCTCCCTCCCTCCCGTCTGTGTTGGTTAATGTAAAGCACCGAGGCTCCCATGCTGTGACCAATCAGTGCGTCTACTACTATTGCAATGATTTAGGGGTCATCCATGAATAACACTCCACAGTGATGAATGGCTCTCTGCAGCTTTCTGCCCTGATGAGGGTGTCTGCACGCCACTGATTGCAAACACTAATGAACTTACAGCTCCATTAGATATTCTCTTACCAACAATGTGAGAGGGAGCGTTTGTGTGTTTTGTGGGGGGCCGAGGAGGAGAGTTCGGGGTGGTGGTGCTGGTAGTAATTGCATTTGGCAAGTGGAAACAGTTTGCCCGTAAAATCAAACCCCTGCTCTTTCTGGGGGGAAATACTTTTTCTGATGTTCCGTGGGGTAAGCACATTAGGTCAGCTGAGTCACCAGAGAAAGTAGGAGTCTTAAAATGTTGCCTAGAGGATTGCTTCTAAGTCTGAAGGGTATAATTAAGGCTTCACACCCCTGGTGGGCAGACCCAGCCTTACAGTAGCTCACGGGAAAAAAAAAAAAAAAAATTGACCAGCGGTGGTTAAAGTCTGCTGTCAAAACTCTATGAGAGAAATACACCTTTTGGCCAGCCGGGGGTGGGGTGTATCTGTGTGTGTGAGGGGATGGAAGTGGTGGGGGCGTTTTCTGTGAACTAATAAGTGAAACACTTAAAATCCTTGAGCTCAGCAGGATGACAGAACGAGTGGTAACCGCTGCCTCCTGACTGGATCGTTTTGTAAACTCAAAGCTGGAACATCATGCCGAAAGAGACCATCCAAAGTCAGTTTTACATCTTGCTGTAACACCTCAGATTTCGAATAAAACTACCAAACGTCACTGAAAGTTGGATGGAGGTGCGTTTTGTTTCCTGTTCTCTCCACCACACTGCCTATCACTTCACATTTTGGTCCCCTTAGTGGGGTGGGTGTGGGACCAGCCAAACATTTTTCTTTCCCTTTTTTCCCCTCCTCTCTCCTTCCTGCAGACTGTTCGCTTGTGGAAGTGTCCAAACTGTCTCAAGTTCACACCGTCTGCTGGTTTTGAGCACCGAGTTACTGCTGCTATGTGGAACGGTTCGCTGGTTTCCCCCGACTCCAACATCTGTCACCTTTTCGGTTCAGTAACGATGGGCTTGGCGGCCTCTCCAGGCTAGGGTGAGTGAGTGTATGCGGGCACCCTCGTGTACAAATGCCAAGTGTCTCCTAGGGGTGAGCCCCGGGGAAGGCAGTGAGCAGCAAGTTCTCGGAGCACAGAAGTTCAGGGGATAACTTTCCCTGCTCAGCGGGCACCACCTCACTCCTCTAGAGCACCCAGGGCACATGCGCGTGTGTTCCCGGGCTACTCTGGAGCCAGGCTGGGGAGTTCGAGGATTCCCTGGGCATCTTTCTTTCCCTCTTTCATCTCTTGCTTACAGGCTTTCCTGCATTCTGGTGATCCGAAAGCCTGGCCTAAGGATGACTCAGAAGAGAAGGAGGAAACTTCGGTGGCAAAGTGAAAGGAGTGAGTGTATCAGGGGAAACATCTAGACGCCGTGCAAGGTGCTTGGGGAGTGAGGATGATTCCCACAGCCCCACAGCAACCTCTCCCCATTCCGCAAAATAAGAATAATCCCTCTGAAATCTTTGGAGAAACTAGCAAAATCCCGAGCTTCTCCCTTCTTATCAGTCCAGGCACCAAAATGCCTTGTACTCCAGAACTTTATTTAGAACGTAATAAAGGGATTAAAATATTGGTAATGACTGAACTTGACCCACCGAAAGCGGTGGGGATTTCATTTCACGTCAACGACGCAAAGAAGCAAAGACATTTTCTGCAAGGGGTTGGGGTTGGGGATTGGGGTGGGTAACAAAACAGTGGTGATAATACTAGCTTTCTGTCACTCTGTCTCTTATCTGTCTGTCTTTTCTCTATTTATCAATCTTTGTCCTTTATCTATCTCCTCTCTCCCTCCCCCTCTGTCCTCTCCCTCTCCTTTTCTCCCTCCTTCACTCCTTCCTCCAACCCCTCAAGCACTGTGAGATGCAGAAGTTGATTTTTTTTTAAAGGGGAGGAAGAGGAGATAATTTAAGTCCTAACTATATTTCAATCACTTTCTCATCTTATTAACTAAAAGTATATAACTATCAATTGACAGATTCAGCATTCACTTGACATGTTAAAACACATAATCTTAAACAATGGTATAAAAAAATCACTTTCTGAGGCTTAGTTTAAATGTGAGCAAAATTGGTGCAAGCTTTTTTTTTTTAGCCCTAAGGTCTCCCCAAAAATCTATTTTTTTCCTTTTAAGCATGAGATCTTTCCCTTAATGACCTTTAATTTTTTGGGAGGGGGAAAAGGATATAACTTGCACACTTAGTAATATACTGTCCACGAAATTATAGTTTTACCCAAGAGTCTTATAATGTTAAGGAAATAAGGTGAGTACAGATTCTGAAACAGTATAAGGCAAGCAAGGAGGAAATGAGGAATGACCTGCTATAGGACAGACATAGTATTAGGTATTGTTGATAAAGACAAAAATGAAATAGTTCCTTCCTGTCCCCAAGCAGTTTACATTCTCAGGAGACAATATGTACACATAAAAGCCTATACTAAGTGCACATACAGGTATATATAGAGAGTAAAAACTACAGAACCGGTGTTGTATCCACCTTCTGTTTTGTATTAGAATCTCTTCCCTTAGTAAAGCCCTTTGGTATTGCCCATAGGACAGATGATACTGATAATGGATTTAAACTACAAGAGAAGAAGATGATTTAGAAGTAACCTCAGAGATTATCTAGTCCCAAATCCTCCATGTTACATCTTCAAAGTGTTCAGTTTGTAAAAGGCAACATTAATATTAAGCAGATAAAAATTAAGGGCAACCCTAGAACCCACTAATATTGCCCTATTTCAATCTTGTTGAACCACTTTTATGTTCACTGTAGTACATCCTGAGGCAGGTAAACTTCTGCAAGCTACTCTATCAATAGAGTCATCTTTCCCTACACAGCTGTCTGAATTTGAAGTGTGATCTTTACAGAGAACTTTTTACCATCCTGGTCCATTAGGAAAAGCTTAAGTTGCATGGTGCCAAATTGCATGACATGTTTCCTCTTTCCAAATTAATCCCTGGAAAGCCAGAAGGCATCTTGCTCTGTGACCATCATGACTTTTTGCCTCTCTGTGGTGCCATGGAAGAAAGGGGGATGCATCCTTACATAGCGCACTGCACCACAATAAAGCACAGACAGAGCAGGAGGTAAAATGCAAGCCATAGCTATGTGCTTCCCCATCCTCTGGTCGTTCACAACAAACTATACCCCATGTGTACTTTTGAGTTAGCATCTTTACACAGCTGGTCTTATAATCTGTAATGTACAAAACTGGCGGGATCTCTCTCTTTCCCTCCTCCCCTCCTCTCCCCCCTCTCCCTCCCTCCTTCCCTCTGCCTCACTCTCTGTCTCTCTCATCCCCACTCCCTATGGATCTACCTTGTCACAAAATGCCCAGCCTTTTAAAAAAGGAAAACATGGCCCAGTTGTTTCCAGCTTTTCTGGACCTTCTAAGTGTTGTCCCTGCTAAGGAAATGGTTTCTAACTTCCACTCACTTTGGGAGGTAAACTAAAATGTACTTTCTTCTTGTAAGATAAAGAAACATTTGTGCTGGCACTGGAGTGGGGCGGAAGGGGAGGGGGTTCAGCACGACTCTTGGAGTTTCTGCTGCTGCCGAATCAACCATCAGACCTACTCTGCTAGTTATCAATTGGAATGGCTAGCAAATCTTGAGTACGTTTTTGCACCAGCCTAAACGAGAAAAATCCCATTCTAATTAGAGTCACGTTTTCCTTTTCCTTTTCTTTTCCTCTTCCAAATCCCTGAGCAGAATTGGCCTGGGACTGAGTTAACAGCTTGCTTCCTGCTCCCCTCAGAAAACACTGGGGCTGCACGGTCTGTCACCTCGCCGCCTGACTTTCTGTGCATGGTTTGCATGTCAGAGCACTCCAGCAGGTCACCCAGGTAGCAGATACTCAACGGAATCCAGCAGACAACCTCCCGACTTCCTAAGTATCCTTTGCCATTATTACATCTGCTATAGCAAACTGGAGTGCCTCTCTGGTTTAGCTGGGGAAGTGTCCGACACTGCAGTCGGTTCCACATTTCTATTGCCTCGTCTCACAGATTGTGACCAGCCTGGCAGTTAGATTCCAGAGAGTGCTGACAAGTGTGGACAGGGAGTAGTATGGGGACAAAGCCAGAGCATTGAGACCGAATCCTTTCCCGCCAGCCCCCAAGAGAAAAGACTCAGTGAAGCCAGCAATACGTACCTCTGTGTAACACCCCGATGATGGGAACCACTGAGAGAGGGGGCAACTTGCCAAAAAAGAGATTAGAGATCTGTGGTGGCTGAGGACGTCCCCAACCAAGTTCGAGACACTAGTCAATGTTGCAGTTGAAAAGTCCCTCCTCAAGGAGCAAGGCATAGATATGGAGAAATGTGACCAACCAGAATACATTGGAATGGAAATCTTTCCCCAAAAGCCCTCACACATCGCTTCAGTTTATTATCAGTGTTTATTGTTTTTTCAATGCCAAAAATAAGTCGTTATTTTCTTTGGCCGTTGAATTGTTGCAAAACTGTAAAACTAATATTCTAATTTCATCACTGACAAAGTCATAAAATAAAATGGCTGTTTGTAGTGGGAAATATGTCCTAATTACTTTAATTAAAACAAGATTGGACCCTACATATATTCATTTAGGAGCACCAAATGCACTGCCTATCATACAAATCAACCTTTAAATGGGGTCATGCCTTTCCACGATATTAGTTTGTGTTCCACTGCATAAACCCTGACTACACGTGAGCCTGACCTTTGGTGAAAAATTATGTACCCAAGCTCAGTGTAACTGCTGACTTGATTTGCTAGAACTTGAGAAAAAAAAAAAAAAAAAACCTTTTAAGTCCACGCAGGATTTTGAATACAAAGGGATCTTTTCACATCTAGCTACCGCCTACATTTGCTGCTATTGATTGAGTCGAATTTCTGGGCTTAGAAACCATCACATTATCTTCTCCTAATCATGTGACATTCACAATTAGTGGCTTAATGTGGAGTACCTTTAAAGTGTGGCATCTGCTTTACAAACAGGATTTAGTAAGAAGTTTGCTGAAGGCTTAAACTGTTGTTGTCAAGGATTTGCAAACTTGAACTGGGACAAAAATTTTCTAACCAAGTACTTTGAGAGAGCTAACCACAAGCCCTCCACATAAAGAAGCTTCAATTTGTTAGGGCACAGTCTATGATCTATCTCATGGGCACAATTGCAACTTGCCAGGCAGACATGAAAATTTTGCACAGAATAAGGATTTAGATATGTTCACTTATTTTTGGTTCACATTTCAAGAAAAAAATACTGTAAATAAGGCTTGTATTAATAAACTTATTTAATTATTAAAAATTTTTGCCTCTCCCGTTCTCCGCATATACTCATCCCTATAATCTGATTGGAATGTTTGAAAAATTTTAAACATCATTACAAGCCTGGATAACTTTTTTTATTAATTATTTTAACTTACTTGAATTTTCCCATAAATATTATTTGAAAAACACAAACAAAAATGCAAAACTAGGGGGAAACGATAAAAAAGAAAGTTTAGGAAACAAAATCAGCAAAATGTACCACAACTAAAGCCTGGAAAATATGCCACTAATTCAAAATTTGCAGAAAGTTGCTATGAAATTGACACATTTGGATGCTAATTACTTCTTATGTCAAATGCATAAAACTTTTTAATAAAAGAATTCCTGTTACCCAAAATTTCTTTCAAGTTTTGCTGATAAAAATTGGAAGACTCAAGAAGTCTTTTTTTTTTTAACTTCTCAAAGACAAGAGTTCAGCTGGTATTGGGGAAACAATCTCTGTTTGTTCCTCTCTGCTCAGGAGGACTGTTTCTAATTGATCTGGCATGGATTTTAGTTGGAGATGTGTATGTTGCAACCTAAGTGCAGTCTCTATATGCTTTGTAAAGTGATAACCATATGGGCCTTATTTGAAACATTTGAAGATTTTAGTCATTAACCTGGGTTAAATTGAGCCATAAATTCAACTCCAATGTATATGTCCCGATAAATTCATCATCATTTTGAATAAGTTGCATCCATACTCCTCCTCTCAAATTAATAAGGATGATGGTTGCATATGACATATGGAATGACTATGATAAAGGACTGTAATCTACCATTTTGTACTGTTTAAATGCAAATTGTTCATATTACACAGGCATTTTCTGTTGTTATCACTTTCAATAAAATGGAAATGCTTAAAAATGACCTGGGTAAAGAAAAGGCTATATTGTCAAATCTATTTCCTCTTCTATTATTTTCAAGTGCACTTTGCTATCATCATGAAGATTTAATTGAGCAAGCTCAGCCATGCTAAAAGCAAAGCTGTTTGAAGTTGCTACTTATAGAAAAGTATTCAGGACTTATAGAAAATAATTTATTTATTCTTCCTCATTTCGGGACATGAGCTGTTGCTGACGGATTTTTTTTAAGCCCATGACAGAGTTCTAGAGGTTCTTTCCTCATTTCTGAATATCAATTTTATAGCTGCACTTCGTTACAGTTTAATAGTGCTAAGTTATGGATGCTGATGGTCCTTCCTGTGCAGCCTTAAATTGCCTTGAAAAAGATACAGTTTCTTTAATTAAAAAAGCTGCACTGAACTAATCCCTCTAGCTGAAAAAAAGAAAAAGTTTTAAGCAATCTCTTTCTGCTCTGGGAGAGAAAAGCAGACAATACCATAACAGATCAGAAACATAAGCCATAGTGTGCAGCCAGGAGCTCAGCAGGGAACTGAATACTGCTCCGACTGTGTCATTTTTTAATCCCCCATCCCAGTTTTCCCCGTCTGACCTCATGCTGAGATGAAGTTATCACAGAAGACAGCTTTACTCTCACCAATGAATCCAACCCTGGGTCTGTATTATCCTCCGCAGATCAAAACACCGCTTTCATCAAATAGCATTATCTGCATAAAAGGCATGCAATTGCCTGATAATTTCACCCAAACTATGCTATTCATTTAAAGGACAAGAAATGTAATTCATTCCTTTTTTTGGGGGGGGGTGGTGGTAAAGGAGGGGACTAGAAAAGCTAACTTATACATTGCTCATGGGAACTTTTCTGTTTTTAACAGAAGATCTCAAGAAGGGGTCCATTTAAAAGTCCCCCAACTCCTGGGCATTAAGATTAATTGTTAGAACACCTCGGCACAGTTTGAGTGACAAAAGTGTAAGCTGTGCAGAAAACTGGCAGTGAGAAATCCCAAAGCTTGCTGATGCAATTAGCTATGCTTCCATGAACCCCAATAATAACATATCTGGTAAAATTTGAGGAGTATAAAAATTAACCAAAGTTTACTTTAATGTTGCATAGGCTATTGTTCTTAGAATAAATTTTAGCCTATTTCAAAAAATGCACATCATTAATATTTTCATTCATTTCAATAGGAAGACAAAGACATGCAAATTTTGAGCATATGTTTAGAACATCAATATCTAGGAATGTATAAGGAGTAAGCAAATGTATTAGATTTAGAACTTTCCTCAGCTTTTTTTTCCATTTTTTTAGTTTGGAAAATATTATGCACACTTGTATTATGCTTTGTTATACTTTATAATGGGCTTCTTTTATAATGAACCATAGCCTCTTACTGAATGACATCACTTGTTTTGTTCAAGGTATACTAGTTGGTTAGAGCAATCAGAACAAACTCTTTATAGGAAGTAAATGGCATTACTAAGAAGTATTAAAACTCCCATGAGGCTGTGGGTGACCTATCATGTGCATGTTTATATTCTTATAATGTCTGGTACTCATAATATTAATGATGGAGTTTGGAATTGGAAGGCTTTTGCTGGCCCCTTTCAAATTTGACTATGTAGGTTTAACCTGCAAAGTATCTAGCTTAATCTCAACTTTCCATTCCTTGATAGGGGCACTCAGGCATAAAATGTATAGGACCAATTGACAAATATGATCAGAACTAAAATTAAAATATAGAAATACTTCAAATAGAGCCATGGAATGCCCCTGTGTATTAGAAAGGCAGGTGAAGGAATATGGCTTTTCCCTGGAAAGATACCAGTTTTATTGTAAAGTCGTTGTTAACTCTATTATTTGTCATCTTTGACATTTTAATTATATTCATGTATTTTGTAAAAATCTTTTAATGCAATTAACACTTCAGACATACTGTTTTTCTAGCAATAAGAAACAAAAATATGAAGTGCTGAATGGTGACATCCTATGCTGATGTATTAGCTGAATAAAAGTAAAATGGGATTTTATTTTTCCAAAAATTTTGCTTCATGACATTAAAATTATCTTAAATTTAATGTGATTAAGCATTAAACTGTGGTATTTCCTTGAATTTGATGAGAGGACTATTTTCATGTCAAACTACATTACAAGAACTAGCTTTCAAAATGAACTGTTTAAAATCCCAAATCATTAGCTGATCATTTAGGGTTCAGTCTCACAGCGTCTGAGTTGTTTTTTTTCTATCAAATTTACACTGAAGTTATTTAAGCAAAGAGGTGATGTTTGCATTCTTCTAACACGTGTCAGCGATTTTATAGAAATCACATTTATTTCTGAAGGAGCCAGGGTCAGGAATTTTTTTTTATCATTTTAGTAAAATAGCTGTGATATTCTCGACATGAAATCAGTTTAATCTAATTTTATCAATAAAAGGATTTCACATGTTTTCTCATATTAAGGTGTGTGATAACCTGTAGCCATTTTAAAGATAGACAACAACTCACAGCTTTAGAAACTAGAAATCAAACCTGAGATTTGGGTCCTTAGATTTGAAATTTCTTTTCCTAGGTCCCTGGATAATGGCAGATTCTTCCACCGATAGAAATTCACACACCTGAGTTCTATATGGCAAAACCATATCATTCTTCTGACTGCTATTTGGAGGCAAAAGGCATCACCTCATAGTTCAAGGAACTAGAGTTTTTGAAACTAGTAGTGATATAACTTTTTCACCTTCTACATAGTTTTGCTTCCCCTTCATAATGTGACAAGGGGTGCCTGGAAACTTTTCAGAACTATAGTAAAGGCAATTTCTCTATAATGGAATTTTGGATGAACTATACCGAAAAAAAACAACAACTCAGATTTGCTTTATAGCAAAGTTATCTAGGTGTCAAGGACTACAACAGTCCCAGAGATATGAAGCTAGGGAACATGGAATTATAATAAATTTAGAGGTCAAAGGCATAGAGAGTAACTAGGGTGGATTGATCAGAATTTTGTTCCAGGGTATCAACATTTAAAGGGTTGCCTTTGAATGAGGATGCTACAGCCAGACTGTAGATTAGCAATTTTGCTGAGCCTGCCTAGTCTGTTTAGTTTATCTCTAACTCCCTCCCCTCCTCCCAAAGCAAGGGCCTTTCTAGCAGCAGCTTACAGTTGTTCAGGGGGTAGAGAGCCTCGGACCACAGATGCCGTCTCAAAGTTGGCTTCATGCTGTTTGCTTGTCCTGGTTGCATATTGGATCAGTTGCCCCAGACACAAAAATTCAACAGTTGCTAGTTGAGCTGTGGCTGAAAGACCAAAGTCTTTCAGTACTAACTCTTGTGTTTTGGTCTTTCCCATAAATATTCGGTACTGAGTTTAACTTCATTCATAAAAGGGGACCAGGAATGTTGGACGTATCCTGGAGAAAGGCTGGCAGATTATTATCAGACAGAGCACTGGTCCAACTTCTCTCTCTCTTCTCATCTCAGTTCCTGCCCATTCTTAGTATGCTAGTCTCCACAGGAGAAATGTTTTCGTGACTATGAAGGAGCCGAGAAGAAATCCAGCACTTTTAATCCACAAAATCTATGAAAAGCCAGGATGGAACTTCCTCTTTATCCCTGGATAAGATAACTATGGGGAGTAAAAGTAGGCCAGGAGGAGATTATTGAGCTAAGAGTTCATAAGTAGGAAGGAAATTGGTAGAGAGTGAATCTGAGTCAGGGGAAAGGAAAGGGTGACTAGGGAGGAAATAAAGTGAGGAGAGACCACATTTCAGTAGAGGGGGTACAAGTTTATCTCAAAGGGACATACCTGCTTAAAAATATGGGGCTCAGGCTTAGCTTCAAGTGTTACTGGAAGACTCAACTCCATAGTAAAAAAAAAAAGAATTTATTTTCTAGTGTTTATTTGTTTTTACAATATTTTAAAAATGTCATGGCAGAAATTGATCATGCCTGTTTCTTCAAAAAAATGAAACAAAAATACTGAAAAGAATCAATGTTAGGATTTAAGTATTTGCATAGAAGATTTTTTCAGGCATTTAAATTTTATGTAATGAAAAAATGCTTATTTTTTAAAAAATAAAGTTGATTTCCTTGTAGAAATAATACATTTCCACTTAAGGAAGAAACTCATAATGACAAAATTAAAAAAAAATGAGAATATCTGTCCAAAGAAATCCCCCGAGAAAATTCAGTGAAACTACAAAATAAGGCTTTGAGTCATTTGATCCAAAAGCAGCAAAACCAATGTTAAAAATCACAAAGTTAGATAACTTTTTTTAAGTAAAAAAAGCCATGTACAGCTGAAGGATTAAATACTAATATTGATAACTGAACATCAATATTCAAATAAGCTATAAAGTGGGGTGCTTTTAGAAACTTATTAACTTTTCAATATTAGAGATAAAATGAAAATATTCACCTTTGTGAATGACATTTTGTATATATTGTGCTTTTTTATTCTCTGAAATTAAAGGATGTGGTGAATGATAAGGAAGGTAAATTGAGTGTAACTGACTTGTTTAACTTTGACTGAAACTGTAGAATGAACATTTACTCTGTTTAATCCATAAACTAGATGGGCATTTGCAGGTCAGCTCACTAAACTCTTCATAGGATGGGTTTCAGTGGTATTGATCAGGCAGCAAGCCTTTCCATTTTTAACATAAAACATTATCACTGCACTGACATCCCCAGCAGCATTTTCTTCTTCTGAAGCTACCTGGCTTTGAAGAATATCAACACATATATGGGATCCCTATTTTCACTTCTCTACTAATTTTATGTCCTGCTTATAAATAGTGAAAAAAAAATTAATTCAAACATTATCTTTGATCTTATAACTTTCTTTAGCAGAATGATAGCAATAATAAAACCTGATTCACTTATAAGTTATTTTCCATATTGCATATATATCAAAAAAAGAGCAATAAAACTGAATTTAGGAAAAGGAGACAATAATGTCTTTTTAAAGTGAATTGGAAGAATTTCACAAAAAAATTATAAATTAGGTTTAAGGGAGGGAGAAATGAGAGGAAATGAAATTAGTAAAAGTGATACTCAGAATCTTAAAAAAAGAAAAAACCCATAAATTAATTATTTTTAAAAATAACAAAATAGAAAATCAAAAGGCAAATGGGGCAGTTTTAGAATAATCCTGTTATATCTTAGTTGTACAGGAGAAAAAAAAGCAAGCAATACATAATGAGGTGGAAAAGAGACAAACCATATGAAATAGAAAGAAGCACACAGTTTCAGATAATGATCCTCTTTTTTTGTTTTACTTTGCATTTTGAAATGCTCATATGCTTATATTCGTTATGTTCTTAATAAAACAAAATATTAAAAATAAAAGTAGATCTAGTGTTGAAAAAAGTCTCATTTGACATTAAAGAAAAGTTTCCTTTAGGTAAAACTTGGGGTTCTACAACATATTTTTCCTCTCTTTCCTCACTCCTATATCATAAAAATTTTTCAATTACTAGGCAAAGGATAGCCAAATAATAACTCATTTGCAATTCCATCAAGTAGTTCCTTTAAGTGAAATTATTTTTGATTATATGTATTTTTACACTAAACATATATTTTATCCATTGTTTATGATTAAGCTTGTAAAAGTTTTTGTTTATGTGTTTGTTTTTATTCTAGAATGAGTTTCCTTTCTTTTTAAACATAATAGATGTTGAAAGTTATGTGGCCAAGCAAGCCCAAATGGATCAGGAAGATCTGGGTTCAAGTCTTGCTTCACTTGTTTCATAGTTTTGTAATTGTCTACAAGTCACTTCAGATAAATCTAGGAGATTAGATGTTGCAGGAATAGTTCAGTTCTATACTGGACTATGGAATTTTCAGTTTACTAGAGAGACAGAGAGAGAAAGCAGTTTTGAAAAACTGAGGAACTTTGAAGAATATAAATATCTCTGAAGAAGAGACATATACTCCCATGACCTTTAGCCTGCCATAGCTGATAATCTTGCTTGAGGACCGGCAAAGTCAAATAGGATGAATGGTGTGCTTGTTGATGCACGGAATTACATATCACTGAAAAACTGTCCATGAGAACACCTTAGGGAGTAAATGTGGATATAATGGTTTACGTGTGCTTTCAAAACAATAATGAACCTGTCTAATCAATTGTTCTGAATAGCAATAGATAACAGTGGAGGGAAAGATACACATGATTATTGAACCCTTGTGCATTCTGTTATATTTCATTCGTGTGACTTCTGAAGAGTTTTATTTTACATTTAATCTCACAGTGATGGATTAACCCTTTGGGGTTTTTTTCCAATAAGAAAAAATGAACAGCTCATAACTTCTTGTAAGAGTAGGATTTGATAAATAAATAAATGAATGAATGAATGAATGAATAAATAAATAACCTCACAAAAGGAAAAAACAACAAAAACCAGAAATCCAAAGTCTTTGTCTTTTTAAGAATATCATAACACTATAGTAGACCATGTCCTGTGTCACATTAAATGAACATCTTTTTTTAATTGGAATTGATGGAGAATAGAATTTTTATTTTTGCTTTACAATTTGGATAAATATGTATCTTGGACTTGGATCATGAATATACAGGAAAAGTGAACTGGATTATAATCCATTTTGGTCAAATAGATCCTGCAGTGACCTGCAAAGACCAAGCAAACTGTGTCACGGTCTATATGTCACATATCTATTCTACATTCATTATGTATATTGTACATGTACAAACATGACCTGTACCTAGGCTTACAGTACAATCTCAGTACCTGAGGAATATTTCTCTCCTTCTCTTTAGACTCTATAATTGGCCAACTAAACACAGGATAAAGAGATTTAGGAATAAATGACTAATATAGCTTGGTGGACAACATTGATGATCGTGATCTTTGCATGAATGCGTGCGCACACACACATACACACAATCCATATTGAAGAGTGCAGTAGCAAAATTTGATATCAATAGACTAAATTACCTAGAGAGTAATCTGATTTTCATTTTGTTCTGGATTAAATCAGTCTACAGAAGGCATTAAAAGTTATCTCGGCGTCTTTTGTTTCCCTTTCATTTGTTTAACCAATGAATACTCTCCCAGGTTGACACATATAGTCAATATGTTAGCTTAGTTCTAGAATATTAAAACATATTTGACACTGTTATTTGCTGAACTGTTGGTTTGATGATGTCATTTGTATTAAGTGATAAAACAGTCTTTTAGTGTTGTTTTAACCACATGCAATGATATTGATTGTATTTTTATGCCTAACTGGAAAAAGCTGAAATAATACTACTGAAAGAGAAAAACTCAGCAAAAAAAATTGTTCTTCTGATTGTAGCGATATCACCAGTTACCTAGTTTCTCTTGACCAGCAGAACAGATATATAAGATGGTTGACTAACTAGGGTTGAGCATAATACACCTCCTAAAATAGAATTTGAACCAAAATGATCTCATAATAGCATTGAATTTATAAACTAGAGTCATAAACATCTCATTACCAGAAATTGAACTAACAATATCTTGACCTCCCACAACATGTTGATGAATAACTGGGATATAAAGAAAGAAATTAATGTTGTGCTACTTGATAAACTTTTCAATAAAAGATAATACTTATGTTGGGCAGTTTGTGGCAGGGTGGCATTTAAACTCTCCTTGCCTCAGTTTTCTCAACTGCAAAATGGCACACTTCCCAGAGTGCTTAGCACAATGCCTCATAGACTACATAATTTTAGATTCTTCTTCTCTCTCTTCACTTAAAAAAATTAGTAGGCCATAGCAATGGAATTTTACCTTTTCTTTAATGTTGAAAAACAAAGTATCAAGAGATACGCAGTTCAGGAGTTTGCCCAAATACCTTCTCTTCATTAACCTGGGAAAAAGTGTGTTTTTCTCAGATAGGGATATATATTCTGATCTGAATTAATCAAGAGGATTTTACTTGTTAATTCCAAGAGAGAAGTCTCACAAATACATTTGAAAGCCTATTTCTGCTTTACTTAAATATAGACAAAGTACATAAATCTAATGAGCAACAGAAGGGTCACTTGGTTATATACATGTAAAATGTGTTTTTACAGTTGGTCAGACTGGAATAGCCATATCTACTTATGATTAGGTGAAAATTTTAAGAGCTGGCAATAGAACATAATTCTGCAGTTCAGGAAGGTGATATATTTGACAAGAGAATGCTGAATTTGCAATATTTTTCTATGTGTATGAATGTACAGTATTTTTAAAGATGAAATCAACCCAGATTCTTGGCTAATTTTTACAAAATCCCTCTCTAAATAATCAAGTTGAATATCTGCTTAATAATAATACTGAGTTAGCATTTATATAGTGCTTTATGGTTTGCAAAGGACTTTATAACATATGTTATCTTACTTGATCCAAATAGTGAATGTTAAACGTGTATATTTTTACATGCAAAACAGATGAGTACGTTTTCTCTTCCTCTCCATATACTTAATTAGGGCTACATAAATAATTCAACAATATAAAATGGCATGCCATAATTTTATTTTTAATACTGGTATTAGGACTATGCATATTTGCATTTTAGCCCTTTTGTAGATTACTAGATAGGTTTTTTTTAAGTGTATGTCCAAGTGTGACCTCTTTTAATCCAGGCAGAATTTTTGATGTACTTTATAATTACTTGCCACTAATTTTTATTTTTGTCATTTTCCTCACCAGGTAAAAAGTTTAAGAAAGAAAAGACTCTAAATTCTTAAAGCTTAAAAAACACCTTGCCCTTTGCTTTACTGAAATACACATTTTCTTATGATCATAAATGTTCTACAGTAATTAATACATATAAGACATCTCAAATTATATATAACTCAAATTATTCCTCTCAGTATTTTTTACTTCTTGCATCATTTACCTTTTTCATGATCATTATGATTTGAATTTTGATAATTTGAATGTTGATAATTGAAAGTTATTTGTGAAGGGTAGTTGTCACATGAGAATAACTAATTATTAACACTACTTTTTTGTAAGCTAGAGAGCAGCTGAACTCAAAGTAAGGAAGACTGTATTGAAGTACTTTGCTGTACGTTGGCTTTAGGACTAGCCATATCATTCAATATCTTTGAACCCGAGGGAAATCTTGAAGCCTTCCGTAGCAGAGAAAGTGTTGACCAGGTTTGCATAGAGTTAGTTTTCTCACTTACACATTCCTTATGCAACAGGTCAGATCTCTTTTGGAATACTGACACTGTTCTTGGTGAATTTTTCAAATTGAGGCATTCTCTATCCTTTCCCCACCTGTAATGTTTCTAAAATAATGTGGATAATTGTTATGTCTGACTCAAAAAGGCCATCATATTTTACTTGAATTGCTTAATTTTATGAAAGCAGATGTTAAAAACAGATTGACTTCTAACATACTAAATAAATTGTCTAATTCAGGGTTGTGAGGTCATGATGAATTTGAGAAAAATAAAACTTTTATTTAAGATCTCTATTGGAGGCATAGATTTTCAACATCCCTCCTCTCCAAATATGGCACTTGTGTTGTTATTGCTTCATAAAATAAGCATATTCCTTCTCTCTAGAAAGGTGAGAATTATACCATTTTTAGAAAAAAAGAAACAATTCCTAGAAGGGAGGAAAAAATATCAAATGTATTCAAGAGACAAATTTGTAAAAGCCTGTTACAATATAATGTCAGAGAAACCTTTAAATATTCCTAAAACCTTTAAATATTCCTAAAAATATAAATGAGGTGAGAGATGTATAGCATCCATTACATAGAAAAATGAACAAACCCATGCTATATAATTTTTGTGTGTGTTTTTCCAGGTTTTATTTAATTCCTGTTTTGATCTTTAATAGCATGAACCACAAAAAGAGCTTTGAAATGAGTAATAATATAAATTGGACATAGCAGGATGAAATACAAAAAAATTAATATGATTATTTGCAAAATAATCTGTCATTTGGCTGTTGGTTGATTGCCTATTTACTATGACACAAAAAGAATGTTTCTACTTAATGCTATTTAACCTTAATGTAATCTGCATGTGTTGAGTATCATATCTCATTTATCATACCAACTCCAGTTTTTTATTCAACTTTTTTTAATAATGTAAGTTAGTAATAGATTTTTAAAAAACCTAACCAAGACTACCAAGTAACACAAAATTATGAGTCAACTTACTAGCTCCAATTTTTTCTAATGAGGCTGAAAGTCTTGCTCAACAAAACCTAGCATGTCTTCACCAAACATATACTAACCAATATTATTTCAAACAAAAGTTCAAAACAAGTGCTTGCTTTTGGGAAAAATAGAATTTTAGTAAACTTCATCCTGTTCAAAGAGAATGAGGCTCTCTTTAAAAGTGTAGCTAATCGTTCAGTATGGCCTTTGTTTTTATGTTGTGTTTAAAATGCTAATGGGGGTAAATCTGCAATCAATATAATTTATTTTGGAACTTTTCCCTCCTGAACAGTGCCTTGTAAGAATAGTGACATATAGGCAAGTTCTCTTAAAGAACATGCATCAATTCATTTCCTTTTTGAAGCTTATTGCAAATGCCCTCTAACAGGGCATAGCAACATTACATAAATCATCTTATATGAAAAATTAACATGACATCAAATATTTATAAATATTAATGCGTATGTTAATATAACCAAAGCTGTAACAAACAATCATAACCTTGCCAAGTTTCCTAGGACAGGCGCCGCTGATAATGATATCCATTATCTCTGGAGGAACGCACAATTATGAAAGTTATACACAGGATGCTATGTTCTTATCGGCTTTTAAATTCATCCATTAAACATCCATCTTATATAGAATATTAACTCCTAACCTGCACATTCCTCAGCAGCACAAAATCATCTGTGGATAGATTTTTAAAAAATTCATCATCTTTTAAAATTGTCTATGTGGACAACCCCTTGAATATAATTGATCTTGTACTCGATGGCCTCTGAGGTCCTTACAACTCTAGAGATACTGTATGATAACTATATTGTCGTTAAACATTATGATTTGTAGTACTGTAGATGCATAATTTTTAAGATTGAAATCCTTAATTTATTACATTTATATTTCATATATATAATATAGTAATAATATGAAGATTATATATATGTATTATATCATCATTCTATATGGTTATAAGTATATGATAGAGTGGTGATAATTGCTACTTGTTACTGATTATGCTATCATGAACAGAAAACCTCTTCTGAATTCATGGATTTTGATTTTTGTCATTTCTCAGAACACCTCAGGTTATATCTTCCAACAGCAGCTCTGTTTTCCTGAGATTTTGTAGTTGAAGGACCATTTGAAAAATTGCTGGAATAAGAAGAATTGAATGGTATGTGATTGTCACACAGATTATAAATATTCTGCTTTCTGGAAGATGATACCTGGGTATATACTTGGAGGAGGCAGCAAGCACACCTGAAAGTCCCTACCTCAAAAGTATGTCTCGCATGGTGGCCATTTCCAGTCATTCTTATCTATATCTTGATACTGGACCCAGATGGCTCTGGAGGACAGAGTGAGGCTAATGACTTTGCACAGCCCTATCTCATTGAAATCCAATTCATTTGAAAATCATGGCATCACCTTCCTGAAGTCAAAGTCCTCTTCAAGAACAAATGACAAACAAGGACAATCTCTTGCATGGTTTGCACTATGTACAGATCTTTTTCCTTTTTCCCCATCTAAATCATGACAAACAGCCTCTAAATAAGACAATCAGGGATTGGTCTGATTTACTAAGAAATGAGACATCATTGTTGAGGGCAAAGAGTACTGAACTTGGAGTGCTAAATTTGGCATCACGAGACTTGAATTCAAAAAGGATCTCTACTTGATAGAATGTATACAGGGGATAAGTGTGCTTTGTGGTAGAGACATAGGTGGTCTGAGTAATTTTGGAATGGCAAAATACTTAAAGCTTCAATTTATCCAGTGTCTTGTATAATTAATTATATATAGCACTGGTATTTATAGACACTTAATAACTTCTACTATTTTGAATACTAATGCAGATATAGGTTTTCAAAATGGCCAAATTCTATACTTGAATTCCTATCATGCATTAGAAGCCCCAGATAGAGAGGAATATGAAAAGTGAAAAGAGCCAGGTCAGTTTTAGAAAATGAGGCAAAGCAATTTTTGCTCAAGGGCAAACTAATAGAATAAGTAGAAAGAACTCTATATTGGAGGTCAACCCAAATAATTTTAAGAAGCATTTATTGAGAGCCTACTATGTGCCAAATACCATACCAAGTGCTAAAGACAAGTAAGAATGGCCCTTCCCAGGTTCCCTAGCCTCAGTTCCTTTCCTTTAAAAGAATGAGTTCATTTATTACATAGGTATTTATTAAGAGCCTACTATGTGCCAGGAATGGTAATAGGTGCAAGGGGTGGGGTGAGGGATGACAGTCAATGCCATGAAAAAATTCTTGTCTTTAGTCTGCTCACTAAAGTTTAGATCTGAATTTCCCCAATCAAACCTTATCTTTCCTCTGCTGAAGCAGGAGGGGAAAGCAAAAAGGAAAGGAGAAAGAGATAGAGTAGTATATGTGGGTATGAGAGGGGTTGGGTCAAGGAAGGGAAGGAGAATCTGACTGCCAGAAGGGATTTCAGAAGCCAGCCAGAATCTGAATATGGATTCTTCTCCCACCCACTCTATCCATAGGTTCCCAAAGTGGGCAATACCGTCCCTTAGGGGGCATTGGAATGATCCAGGGGACAGTAGAAGCCTCAGATAAGACTGGGGGACATTGAATAAAAATAATGAGGGGTGGAAACATAAAAGAGAAGATATAAAAATTTTGAAAAACCATTTATATGTGTTTCATCTGTTGTGTAACAGAGTTAAAGTTGTACTGATTACATTATTTTCCAAATAAACAAACAAAATGTAAGTTATACCCAGTCAGCGGTCAAGTATGCTGGCAGGTCTTAACAAGCAAGTGTTGGCCAGCATATTGCACATTGTCAGGGAAGTCCAGAATACACCAGCAAGAACATGTTCATGTAATGACATGTTTACAATAAATACTATACAGTTACATGACACAATGTTGCATCACCAAAATTTTAATGCAGGAAAAAACCTACAAATTTACAATAAATTATGAAAGTTAAGATTTGTCACTTAAAAAAATATTTTTTTGAAGTGATACAGTTTTCAAACCATTAAAGTGTTAAAGAAGGTAGATTTCCAGGGAGTGCTGAGTAATTGTTTTTAAAAAAGGGGGCAGTAGGTAACATAAGTCTGAGAACTTTTGCCCTGTATAGTATGTTGTGTATGGTGTGTCCTTTGTTTTCAAAGAGAACCATGACATCAGAAAAATGATCCCACAATTTGCAAGTTAATTGGATTCGAGTGAGGGAAGGCTGTGCAAAGTCAATAACCTCACTGTCTCCTCTGGAGACTTCTGGGTGGAATGGCCAGATATAGATCAGGATGACTGGAGGTGGCCCAGCATACAGTGAGAGATCTTGGCCTTTTTACCCTAAGGTCTTTTTGAGATTTCACTCGGGCACAACACTGCATATTGTCACGCAATATATATTCAAAAGAAGTTTGTTGGGGCTATCTCCAGTTGTCTTGATCTGTATCAGGCCACTGGACTCAATTGGATCTGGAGGAGAAAGTGAGGCTGGTGACTTTGGACAACCCTCCCTCATTTAAATCCAAATCACTTGCAAGTTATAGCCTCACCACCCGGACATCACGGTCCTCTTCAAGAATGAAGGACAAGCAGTCACGACATTCAAAGGGTGCTTATAGAAGATCTTCCTTTGCTCCACTGCCAACCTTAAGTGACTTCATCCTAAACCTAAAAGGTAGCAGAAGAAAGGGAAAGACATGCCTGAAAAAGATTGTCAAGAGATGTGGTAGCCTTAGAAGAAAGCAGTGCGGGGGGGGGGGGGGGGGGGTGGAGTCAAGATGGCGGAGTAGAAAGACTCACTTATGCTAGCTCCGAACCCACAGCCCATATATTTCCTACAAGAAGAACTCCCCACGAATTCTGGATCACTGCAAGGTGCGCAGAAACACAGAGGAAAAGATTTCCGTTCCAGAGAGCCCTGGAGAGCTGTTCCCAGGGTCCGTTGTGCCCCGAAAAGTGGAGCCCACCCCAGTGCTGCCCTGGCCACGGCCCCAGAGGAGCAGATCCGAGCAGGCTTCAGGGACAGAATCTCTGGTGGCCGGGAAGGTCCCTCCACCCACAGACGCTACTGGTCAGTGAGAGAGACGTCTGAGCTGGCCGAGAGGGGAGCGGGGTGTCTCCATGACTCGGGGCCCCTTGGGAGGAAGCAGCGGAGGCAGAGGCAGGGGCAGGAAGTGGTGGCAGTGGCGGCGGCAGTCCGGGACTCCCCGAGCAGCAGGCAGGATCTTCATTACTGAAGGTCTCTGCATAAACCACCTGAAGGAGCTGAGACTGGGAGACGGCCCTGCCCCCACCTGCTCCATTACTAAAGGTCTCTGCATAAAGCCCCTGAGGGAACTGAGCCTGGGAGATGGCCCTGCCCCCACCTGCTCCATTACTGAAGGTCTCTGCATAAAGCCCCTGAGGGAGCTGAGCCTAGGAGATGGCCCTGCCCCCACCTGCTCCATTACTGAAGGTCTCTGCATAAAGACCCTGAGGGAGCTGAGCCTGGGAGGCGGCCCTGCCCCTACCCCAGCACCAGAACTTAAGCTCACATTGAATAGCAGCCACAGCCGCCTCAGAAAGCCCATTTGAATCTCAGAGCCCGAGCACTAGCTGGGCGGATCTAGGTGGGGGTGCAGAGGAATCTCAGAAGTCAAGTAACTGGCTGGGAAAATGCCCAGAAAAGGGAAGAAAAATAAGACTATAGATAGCTACTTTGATGGGGTACAAATGTTCCCGCCTTTCAATTCTGATGACGAGGAACAATTCTTACCATCAGGGAAAGACGTGGAGGTGGGAGCCTCTGTATCCCAGACATCCCAGGTGGATGTCCAGTGGGCTCAGGCCATGGAAGAGCTCAAAAAGGCAGTTTTGAAAATCAAGTTAGACAGGTGCAGGAAAAACTGGGAAGAGAAATGAGAGAGATGCAAGAAAAGCATGAAAAACAGGTCAATACCTTGCTAAAGGAGACCCAAAAAATGCTGAAGAAAATAACACCTTGAAAAATAGCCTCACTCAATTGGCAAAAGAGGTTCAAAAAGCCAATGAGGAGAAGAATGCTTTCAAAAGCACAATTAGCCAAATGGAAAAAGAGGTTCAAAAGCTCACTGAAGATAATAGTTCTCTCAAAATTAGAATGGAACAGATGGAGGCTAATGACTTTCTGAGAAACCAAGAAATCACCAAATAAAACCAAAAGAATGAAAAAATGGAAGAGAATGTGAAATATCTCATTGGAAAAATAACTGACCTGGAAAATAGATCCAGGAGAGACAATTTAAAAATTATGGGACTACCTGAAAGTCATGATCAAAAAAAGAGCCTAGACATCATCTTCCATGAAATTATCAAGGAAAACTGCCCTGATATTCTACAACCAGAGGGCAAAATAATTACTGAAAGAATCCATCGATCACCACCTGAAAGAGATCCAAAAAGAGAAACTCCTACGAACATTGTGGCCAAATTCCAGAATTTCCAGGTCAAGGAGAAAATATTGCAAGCAGCTAGAAAGAAACAATTCCAGTATTATGTATATACAATCAGGATAACACAAGATCTAGCAGCTTCTACATTAAGGGATTGAAGGGTGTGGAATAGGATTGAAGGGTGTGGAATAGGATATTCCAGAAGTCAAAGGAACTAGGACTCAAACCAAGAATCACCTACCCAGCAAAACTGAGTATAATACTTCAGGGGAAAATATGGTCTTTCAATGAAACAGAGGACTTTCAATCATTCTTGATGAAAAGACCAGAGCTGAAAAGAAAATTTGACTTCCAAACACAAGAATGAAAAGTAGCATGAAAAAGTAAACAGCAAAGAGAAGTCATAAGGGACTTACCAAAAGTGAACTGCTTACATTCCTACATGGAAAGACAGTATTTGTAACTCTTAAAACTTTTCAGTATCTGGGTAGTTGGTGGGATCACACATATACACACACACACATGTACATGTGTGCACGCACACACACATACACATGCACGCACATACAGAGACAGAGAGCACAGAGTGAATTGAATAGGATGGGACCATATCTTAAAAGAAATTAAGGTAAATGGTGAGAGAGAAAGGTAGGGGCAGGAAAGAGGGTAAAATGGAATGGGGTAAATTATATGTCATTCAAGAGGCAAGTGGAGACTTTTTAGTGGAGGGAAAAAGAGGGTAGCTGAGAAAAAAAACAAGAAGTTTACCCTCATCACATTCAACTAAAGGAAGGAATAAAATGCACACTCATTTTGGTATGAAAACCTATCTTACAATACAGGAAAGTGGGGGAGAAGGAGATAAGCAAGGGGGGGGGATGATGGAAGGGTGGGTAATGGGAGGAGGGAGCAATTTAAAGTCAACACTCTTGGGGAGGAACAGGATGAAAAGACAGAATAGCAACAATGAGGGGCAGGATAGGATGGAGGGTCATTCAGTTAGTCTTACACAACATGACTATTATTGAAGTCATTTGTAGAACTACACAGATAGGGCCTATATTGAATTGCCTGCCTTCCCAAAGGGAATGGGTGGGGAGGGAGGGATGGGGAGAATTTGGAACTCAAAGTTTTAGGAACAACTGGTTAGTATTGTTGTTGCTACTAGGAAATAAGAAATACAGTTAATGGGGAATAGAAAGCCCTACAGGACAAAAGAGAAGATGGGGACAAGAGAAGGGAGGGATGATAGAAGAGAGGGCAGATTGGTGATAGGGAAAATTAGAATGCCTGATGTATTGGGGTGGGGGGAGGGGATAAAAGGGGAGAAAATTTGGAACCCAAAATTTTGTGAAAATGAATGTAAAAAGTTAAATAAATAAATTTTTGTTTAAAAAAAAAGCAGTGCATATCTACCAGAAGATGAAAAGATTATGAGAAGTTGTAGGACCAAGTGAAGTTTGTTTGACAACAGAGAACTCCAGCAGAGACGATGGAAAGGGAAGACAAACAAAGAGGGCTTTTGTTAGGCTATGACTGAGTTTCATGTTAATATGGAAGGAATAAAACTACCTGCCTTTTGCTGTGGATTTCCTTCTGATCCTATATTGATTCTGGGTAAACAGTATGGCATGGGTCCTGGTGGAATGTTGGAGGCAGTGAAGCAGTGGGAAGGGAGACCAGGAAACAGAAACGACAATGAGAGTTTAGTGGCCAAGGGACTTGGTGAGAGAGTGGCTGGTGCTCAGTGGTCGAAGTATGCCTTATCAAGATGTTAGCAACCAGGTCAAAACTCCAACTAGCCCATGAAAATTAACTTTTAGCTCCAGCATGTCTTTTATCCATTGGAAGGCAACCAGCAAATCACCCTCAGTGAACTTTCATTTTCTTGTGGACTTTTCAAAATAATGTTCACAATGATGCCAAGGCAAGTACCTAACAATTTGTTCTGGGGAACTTGTTTTATAGATTGTAAAGCCTCCATCAATATAAACCATTACAATAGGCTATTATAATCCATAAGCATCCCTTTTTAACCAAGAGTAATCATGCCTAGATTTGGGAAGAGATTTCACATAGAAAAAAATGTCAATGGTCCATCAAATGGTGTCCCCAGAGAAGCAAGACCACCGCATTATAAAGCAGTTGATTTCCTTGTGGTGTCTGAGATGAATGAACTTGTAAGTACATTTTTTTTTTGCAAGTGGTGAACAAGGGGGATGGTTTAGACTTTTATTTTATCATTGTTGGGAATTGCCAGTGTGGAAACAACCTCTCCTAATTCAGATCAGTATCTTTTGGTCTGAGAGATTGTCTGGATTCTGAGATTAAATGACTTATCCATGGTCCCATAGTCAGTATGTGGTTAGACTCACATCTTTGTGACACCTCTGTCTCCTATAATACTATGTTGAATCTCACAGAATAATTTAATCCTTTAAAAATATTATTACAAAGTAAATACACTTTTTCCTTAATCTTCAGAAGATCCACACAAATATTTGAATGTCAGTAATACTATGCTTTTTATTGTGAAATGTATAGAAGAAATGCACATAAGCTTCCATCTTTTCTAACATTGTTCAATGCTTTTCTCCACCTCACAAGTATGTCTTTCTGACTTTCAGTCTTAGATCAGGCTTCCTAGTTATTTTCTAACTAGCAATAGTATTGACATTATTTTTACAAGTGTGAAGAGCATTTATCCAAAGAGGAATCAATATTCAGCTGAAATTCCAAGGTCTTAACAACTAATCCTAATGAACATCAGTCAAAGAAAATTCTGGGAAAGCATTTAAGTCAAATGCCCAATGAAGGAATCATCTAACCAAAGAGAACCGAAAATCTTGTCCTGCATTTTGGTATTTTTTGTGTTTATGGAAATATAAGGAAAAATGAACACAGAAATAAAAGGTATCCTTCACAGGTGAAAACCACAATAAATAATGAAAAGAACTATTTTCATATGACTAAGAAAAAATGTCACTACTTTTAACATCTGTTATCTATGGGATGCCAATAGTTATTGATCAGCTTTGTTGTGAAGATACAATAAAATCCTGTAATCCAGCTTTAACTTTGAAGTTATGTAAGTCTGAAATATTTTTTTAGAAGTATGTGTTCAGTCATTTCAGTATTGTTTGACTCTTTGTGACCTTATCTGGGGTTTTTTTGGCAAAGATCCTGGAGTGAGTTGCCCTTTCCTTTCCAGCTCATTTTATAGATGAGGAAACTGAGGCAAATAGAATTAAATGACTTGCACAGCTAGTAAGTGTGTGAGGCCAGATGTAAAATTATAAAGATTATTCTTTCTGACTATTAGGATGATAGAATTTAGGACAAAAGGAACCTTGAAGATCATTTAGTCCAACTCTCTCATTTTACAGTAGAAGAAATTGAGTCAGCAAACAGTTAAGTGACTTACCTAAGATCACATATATATTAAATAGCAGAATTGTGTTTGGAATCCAAGTCTTATGACTCTAAAGCCATTACTTTTTTCCACTGCACTAAGTAGGATAAGGGTTTCTTAATTCATTTTCAGAGGATACTTCTGTGCTAAAATCTATGCCACAATGCAGTGAAAGGTAGGTTTTACTTGATTATACATACTGCTGAGGTAGTGGAACATGAAACACACAGGAATAAGACACGCCAATTTTTCCTTTTTCCTCTTGTTGAGTGGGGTGAGTAGGAGATAGATTTCTGTTCACTAAAATTCCAGACTTAATTTTTAAAAAAGGAACAGGACATCTCAGTCATTGAGAGGTGGGAAAGAGAATTTAAATTGTTTGAAGTCACACGAAGCCATGTAGAAGAAAGGATTGATCAATATTTATAATTTTATAATATTATATTTATTTTAATTATTTATATTAATATTTATAACATTAATTTATAATATTTATTAATACCCCAATATTTAACAATATCCATTTACTTGGGCATCCATATCCTTCTACATCTTACATCCAATGTTTCTGGCATTGTCAATACAATGCTTGTGCCCCATCTGGCCTTCATCCCTGTGGTATTATATTTTCTATGAAGTGTTTATTTTATTTAGACTGGTTCCCTGGAAAAAGCATCAGCTTAAGTTTTTGGGTTCTTGAACTCACTACTGGGCAAGTCCCTTCCCAAGGCCTCCTTTTCTACATGTGTAAAACAAAGGAGATAGAGTAGATTAGATGGTGTCTGAGATCTCTTCAAAATCTTGATCTGCGATCCTATTTATTTCCATTCCATTCACACAGCATTTATTAAGCTAGTACCATTTTCTAGGTACTGAAGGTGCAAACAAACTTCTCTTGACCACATGCAATTCCAGTTTACCTCCACACCCTGTCCTTTCCACTGGTCTCCACTGTAGTTATCATCTCTACCCTTACTTGGTGGAAAACTGGAATCCATCCTTGGATACAACTCTATTCTTTGAAGGCTAGCTTTGGTTTTATATTTAGTTCTGTGCTTCCTTAGCATTTCCTGACCATCTCCACACCATGCCAAGTGTGTCTATAAGTTCTTTGAGAGCAGAGACTACCTTGTTTGTCCATATTTATATAACTACCACTTAACAGAATATCTAGGAAGCAATAAATGCTTTATCTCCTTCCCTCCCTACTGAGTTACTAAACTACCTATTTATCTTTTTATCTTTCTATCCATCTATCTACTTACCAGCTACCTAGCTACATATCACTCCATGTATCTATTTATTTATGTATCTATTTATATATCTGTCTTTATTTTAAATTCTGTTGGAGTTTCCAAGCTAGGAACTAGAGTACTCCAACATACAATGTAGCTGTTGGAGTTGTATTGTGACCTTTTCCTACATGGACAGACCCTTTAAGTCTGTGAATGAAGAAACCTAAGATTTATATTCTAAACAGTTGACATCCCTTGGAATGACCTTTCCATATGTTAAAAAAACAAACAAACAAAAAAAAAAACAGTGAAAGCAGAAAGACCATGGCCTCTTGTCAGAACATCGTAGGAGCTTGACTGAAGACTATCTCCAGAAATGACAACTTTATTTGGATTCTCCAGTAGTTTTTGAGACTATGAACTTTGTTCCTGTCCTTGTAGACAGTTTGACCTAGTGGACAGAGAGTCTGCCTTAAAGCCAGAGAGACCAAGGCTCAAATCTTGTCTCTTACATATATTGTCTTTGTTAAGTCACTTAACCTCTCAATGCTCTAGTCAAGTCTTTAAGACCATAAATAGCAGAAAACATGTTGACCTGGATTGATAGAAGGAAATTTTTTATCTAGGAAGTCTCTATATCATTAAAATCACACACAGTTTCTGTCCCTATCAATATTTCCTGTAAGGGATCATATGAAAGACCTTGACTTGACTTTCTAGAATTCTGCTATACTTGAGAAAAAAAAAAGGCACCAAAAGATCTGTTATGATTTATCATGACAGTGATCCATGAATTAAAAGTCCTTGATGAGTTGAGACCATTAAGGTTTATTGCATCAGGGATCCAAGTATTAAGGCATGTGAAAGCAGAACTTGGCATCACCAACTGTAATGTAAAAATCCCTAAATGCTGATTTACATGACAGGCTGTAATGGCTTTGAAAGAATGCAGATTTTTAAAAGTCCTGTAAATACAGTTTTGAAGTCATTAAGGTTTTTTTTCTAAGCCCCTTAACAGAAATCTACATAATTTGCATTTGAAAACATGTATAACAGTGTATCTGCTTTTATAAATGAGCACTCAAAATGATTTGTATTCCATTATTGGGTAGACTTTTTCCTTTAGTGGATTTTTAAAAAGACAAAAGAAAAAATGACAACTTTTGCAAACTTTGAAGTCTCTCACACACAGATAAATCAATAATCCACTTCCTTCTCCCATTAGCTGATTTAGTGGCCCCAAGAGGTACAGTTTCATAAAACCATAGGATTGAAAGAACTTTAAAATTAGGGCTTCTAAACTGATTATAAAAATCTTTAGTAGACAGAGTTATGATCATTTAAAGGTAGCTAATACTGTAGGGCCATACCCATCACACTTTAAGGTAGACTACCTAAGTTTCTCACATTCTTGGATGTTTATGCAGTCCTTAGAAAGTTAAAGGAATAGAGATTCTATTGTTTTTGTATGAAAGCATATTCAAATACCTTATACTTTTCAAAGTCTGGATTTATTTTGCTACTGCTGCTTTTGCTACTAGAATTTACACAATGTTTTCAGGCTTGCTAAGTCCTTTATAAATATTCTCATTTTTGTCCTCACAACTGCCCTGGAAAGTAGACGCTTACTATTATCTTGATTTTACAGATGGAGAGAGATAAAATGACTTGCCCAGACTCATGTAGCTCCGGTCTGGGACAGGATTTGAACTCAAGTCTTTATGATTTTAATTCCAGAAGTCTATCTACTGCTGCCATAAAATTCTTGAAATTATTTAAACAAAGTTAGTTTCTTTTCTTAAAAAATTGAACCTATTTCAGAGCCTACTTTTTTCTCCAAGAAAGGGAGGTTTAAGGAGAAACAAATTCAAACAACAAAAAAGTCAGATAACAAAGGCCCCAAATGATATGTGCCACTTTTCCAAGCTGCCCCAAGTGTCACTTTTCACTTTCCCCAAAGTATTACAATTCTAAAAATGAATGTATTCATTCTAAATACCTGTTGTATCTGTGAATATAGGAAATATAAGGAAGGGAATAAGCATCTATGTAGCATCTGTTACATGCTAGGAACTTTGTTAAGTGCTTTTACAAATAGTGTTTGTGTACATTATATATATATATATATATATATATATACACACACACACACACACAAATGTATACAAACGTATATATAATAGATATGTATATACACGCATATATATGTATATATACATATACACACATACATACACACACACATATACACACACAAGTAGCATTTGATCCCTTGAAACAACCTTCTGAGATAGGCACTATTATGATACCCATTTTATGGTTGAGGAAACTAAGGCAGAGTTTAAGTGACTTGTCCAAGGTCACAAAATCTATTGTCTGAGACTATTTCTGAAGTCAGGTCTTTCCAATTCCAAGCCCAGCATTCAACCCACTATACTACCAGCTGCCTCTGAAAAACCCATCATTCTGTACACTCTTAAGCTCTGTTTGGAATCCCTTGACCTCTGTTTTCAAGGCTAAGTCATCTCCCTTCTGGTAGTTTGTCTTATTTTCTGACTTTTTCATCACTTCAAGTATAATCATTTTGTCCCTCACATAATGATTTTTAACATGAATAATTATGGATTTAGTATATGTAAGAACAGGATGTGCATCTTTATGAGTTTGTGGATAGAACTATGCCCATGAGAGCTGGGTATATGCAGATGTTGCCAGCTGTTTAATGTGTTGGCAGGTCAGAGTACCTCCTGAAAATATTTTCAGATATGAACAAATGGCATGCAGAATTAAGGTTTTTATTTTTTTAATGAAAGAACATATTTGAAGTTCATCTAAGATTGCAATAAAGCATTATAGATACCAACAATTTAAAGAGTCCATAAGAGCCTTGAATGAGACTCCCCATAAAAGCAAAGCATTTTATTCTATTCCACTTAGTTGTTTAAAAATAGATTAAGTGGCAATTTAAATATTCTGACTATGAAACTGGAAATCAGTTCTTTAGTTTTATAGTAGTACTGACTGAACTGAATTTGAAGTTAAGTATCATAAGGAGAAATTTAAGTCTACTTAATGAATCAAGATACTTCCTCTCAGATTTTTTTTCAGCTCACTTAAAAAGCCTGTCACTTACAGAAGAAGAAAAGAAAACCATCAACCCACCCCTCCTCATTCCACTCTACCAAGATCATGAATCTGATAGTAGTATGAACTGTTTCATCTTTCACTGGCAAAACAAGTAAGAGAAGAAATGCTGTTATTTGTGTTTAAATAAGTAGAAACTCAGTTAAACTGATGCCAAGATGGACTATGTACCTGCTATCTAGGAACTAGGTTCAGAAACAAAAAAAGGTCTCCAGACCCTTGCTGGTAGGAGGTGAGTGTGTTGCTAAGGTAACCTATTTCACAATGGTGGTATATGTTGTTAAGGGACACATTCATCACCTCAGAACATCCCTTTTCCATGGTGCAACACCCATAAGAAAGAAGGATTCATATTCAATAACCCTCTCTGACTCAGAAGCTCCAGTGGGATATCTTCTAAAGAAAAGGGCAAATGACAAGACAATGAAGGTTATTTGACTACTGGTGCCTTTTATCAAAGAAGAGAGTTTTACTTACTTTAAATTTTTTTTTTTAATGTAAAACTTGAAATGAGTCATTTGGATAGCAACTATTCTTTACTCATCAATGTTCATATAATTATTGTGATAATGATTCGATAATATATGCTAATAGTTCTATAAGATCTTTAATAGCTAGCTCTGATTTCAAGAGGTGGAGGACTTCTGAGGTTATATGAAGGGGATTCCTTTCCTTTGGTGTTACTGACAGCAGACAGCCCCTATAGCTGTAGGCAAAATAAGCAAGTGATGGATGGGCTTGGGATTGCCAGACATTCACTTTGCATAAACAGTAAAGATGTGAGAGAGTCAAGGGTCACCCATATTCCTTTCTACTTTATTTATAATTGTATCTTAAAATCTGTGTTACGGAATCTTATGAACAATAGGAATTAATTGAGTTCAGACTTAATGTTTTCAAGTAGTGGTGAAATTCTTTTTACCAACCTTTAAGAAATCTAAAGATCTCTTAAGGTTATAAGAAAGAAGGATTGATTTTCGCTTTTATTCTTGCCAGGTTTCTGTATTTAAAATATTTATCTGGTGCCTAGGGCAATATTAAAAGTATGTCTTATTTAGGTTTACATTTTAACTTTCCAGGATGAATGCACGAGGCATAATTATATGTCTAGGGACTTTTTGAATAGTGAATCTGCTCCTGGCACACTGTATAGCTATTTATGAGTAGACACTCATCATTTGTATTTTATAGCATGAGTTTATAAATATATGGTGCTCTTTTGGGCTGTGACCAGTGATGATTTATGAATTTGAGAAAATACATGTGTATACATATACATACCTATGTGTATTTAAATGAACCTATATATTTACATGTGTATTTAAATGAACTTACAGTTTAAACAGAGATAGCCATTCTCATAATCTATTCCCTCCCTTTCTCCCCCTTCCCTTTCCAAAGTACAAAATAGGATGGACTTTTGTATAGACACAGTAAAACTGAAAAAGAAGGAAGTGTACACACAACTATAGGACTTTGTTAAATACAACTTGTTTGTCTGTTTAAGATTAACCTGTAGTAAAGTCTACTGTGACTCTGGAGGACAAAAGATGAAGCATGCTACCCTAATGGCCAATAAGAAAATTTGTGCTATAGAATATACATACATACATACATACATATATATATATATATGTATACATATTACAAGAATTTTCTTTTTCCTTTCAAAGGCAAAGAAAATTAATGGTTGTTAACTAAGAAAGAAAAGAAAAGAAAAACTTAAGTCAGGAGCAGGTATCAAAATTTACATGGTGCATCAAAGTAAATTTCTATCTGCAAATAAACAGTAAAAATTTTTAGTAGATCAGGCAGCAAAGATTTTGTATCATCTGGCATATGTGTACTTCTCAATAGACAGTGATTTGAGTTTTATTCTTGCTTGTGGCATTAGACACGCAAAACAACAAGCTCAGTTCTTTGATGGTCCTAGTAATTGGTGATTGGCTATAACCAACCAATCTGTGATTACCTAGTGAGTTCTTCCAATTATACATGACAGTGTGTGAAGCCTTGCTAGAGATTTTTAAAAGTAAAGATTCATCTATTCTCAAAGGAATTTTGATCTAGTTTTGAGAGGGGAATTAAGAGGATTCACATAGAAAGGTTAGAAGATGAGCCATGAGTGATACGTACACTAAGTGTGGTAGGAGTTCATAGAAGTTCAGATCATTGGATATGAGGTAATTAAGAAAGATTTCCTAGGAGAGGATTTTAGCTGGCTTAAAGGAATGGTTAGGATTTTGTTGCCTAGAGAGTAAATGGAGATTCATTGTTGGGGGAAGGAATGGGGGACAGAGTGAGAAATGACTTTGAAGGAGAAGAAATAAAAGAATTTTTAGGAGTAGAAGAATAGACCAGTTTATTTGCAGAGAGTTGAGGTGAAAGGCTCTTGTAAGGGGAAGTAAGGATGGAAGAGTATAAAATAAGATAGTGGAAAATCTTGATGCCAGATTAAGAAATTGGTATCTGAGCAAGGAAGTAACATGAAGAATATGATGCTTTAGGTGAGAAAATTTAATCTGCCAGCTTCATGTAAAAATGGATTAGAGTGGCTGGAGGCAAAGAAATCAGGAAGGAGTTTGTTGCAATAATCTAGGAAGGAGGTGATAAGTACCTAAACTATGGTGGTGATTTTGGCCAAATTTATGTGATTACGCCTTAGGTCATGATAGGAGGAAAGGGTCTAATCTCAGTCCAAGGACTTCAGCTTTATTCAAGGCACCAAAAGGCAACCCCTTCTCCCCAATCAGTTTTGATTGTTTCCAGATGTTTTAACAGAAGAGCTGCAGTACCAAGGTCACCATCACCATCAACAAACATTAATTGAGTGTTTAGTTTGTACAGGGCTTTGCCCAGCTCAAAAAGGAAAAAAAAAAGGATCAGGGACTGGACCTGGAATAGATGCAGAGGTCTAGAGTTTTCAGTTTTCCATTTAAGTCTATTAATAAATCATGCCAATAATAATAACTAATATTTCTATAGTGCTTTAAGCCTTGTAACATACTTTATACATATATTTATTTTGCTTGATCTTCATGACATGTCTGTGAGAAAACAGTATTATTTATTACCATTAGGAAAATGATGAAATGAAGTCTGAGAGGTGGTTGACTTGTTCAGTCACATAACTCATAAGTGTTGAGGCGGCATTTGAACTCAGGTCTTCCTGACAAGTCCAGTGCTCTTTCCACAGTGTCACATAGCTGCCTCAGAGCGGAGATTCTAATACTAGTCATATGCTGTACTGTGAACGTCTCAACCCTTGGCTTATTAAACTTTTTGCATCAAGCAATCCACCAAGCATCTTATCAGACAGCTTTTGCCTCTCCCTTCATGCTAACTCAAAAAAGGGCTTGGTTGTCGTTTATCCCACAGGTTATCAACACAGCTGACTTTTCTATCATTGCTTCTCCTTTTACTAAATCAGGGTTATAATTTTTAATGACAAAGATATAGCCAGATTTGTTTCAGTCTACATTTGTGTGTTTTAAAATTTGCATATCTGATGATGAAAAGTATTATGGAAATGGAATCTATCATTGGGGTTCAGTAGTGAATCAGAAAGGCTAGACAACCTTTGGGGAAAGGTTAAAGAACCTGGGATTATTTCGCCTAAAAAAGAACGAAGGGATGCTTAAAACTAGGGTTATGAAGAGCTGCAGTGAAAATACTGAACAGCTGTTCTCCATCTCCACAGAGGATGGCACAAGAGGAATGAGTTTATACTTCTGAATGAGGGATCATGGTTAGATAAGGATGTATTCTTGACAGTGAAGGTTGTTAGTGAAATGGGGTACTGAGAGAGGATACTGAAATTCCTTCTCTGGTGAATTTTTTTTTTTAAGTCAAAATGATTCTCATCTGTCTGAAGTGTTACCGTAGTCCCACTAAAGGCAAGGGCATTGAATTGCTGACCTTTACTAAGGAGTGGTCAAGTTGGAAGTTGATTCTTTTCCGATTCAGGGATCACATCAGCTTTAATTGTAGCAGGCTTTTGTGTTCCTTATGACACGCAAATCTAGGGAGCTCTGTTGTGACAGAGGAGGTGTTCATTGGTAAAATTAATAAATTGATTTAAAAATGAATAAAAACATAGTCACTAATTGAAAGACTGCTGGTCTGACCAAAACCAGGACCAAAAGCCCTATTTGTGACAGCACTATTGGTTGTCTAGAAAATTATTATTTGTGTTTGCATATGGCTCCAGTGATTCGGATTATATTTTATTTAAAATTTCTTCTTGGCTATCTTTATGAAAGTTTTACCCTGACCAATAATTAGACAAAGCTGTGGTAACTTCAGCAGATTATAATGTATCAAGAATTTAAAGTTTTTAATCTTTGACCAAATCCCAAGAGTTCAAAAGCCTGATCATCAAATGAATAATTTTTCAGATACTCAAATCTAATGGAACTGTATTGGCCCTTAATAATGAGAAAGAATTCTTCTAGTGGTTGCTGAGGAATAAGATGGGCTCTGAGTCAATATTGCCTTTATGAATATTACAGCATATTAAAAGTACTAACTTTTAATACAAAGTAATAAACTGTGTCTTTTCCCCAATGGTACTAACAACTAATCTTATATAGTGGAGATTTACACTTGGTAGCCCTGGCTAAAAGCCCTTAATAACTAGCACAGCACTGTGTAAATAGAGCCATTCAACACAGATCCATAAAATAAAGTCTCATAAATAGAGAAAATAAAAAAAATCAATTTGAAAGATACAGTTATATGAGGAACAAAGTTAATGCTTCATTTGGGTATGCTGGAATTAATCAAAGCCAGGACTTAAATTGGAAGGATCTTGAATGGGGAGTATAGATCTGTTCTTAAGGACATGGAGAAGAATATTCAGGAGTTTTTATTTTCTAACTCACTGAAAGAACTATCTCTAAATCTTCTCCAAAATTCACTGGGGAAGAGTGCTTCATAGTTATATGTTCTCAAAATGTGTACCTATCCTTCAGTGAGCATGTGTCTGAAAATAAAGGGAAATATTGGAGGTGGGGAGAATTTAGAAATAAGTTTATACTCTGTAGTTCAGAATCTGGTAATGTTTCAGGGAATTTTCTCCTTACAGATGTTTATTGTGTCTGTATAATATACATATATGTACATATGCTTACACACATTTACATGTATATACACACATACATACACACACTCACATACTCCATTTTGTAATGGTGGGTTGTTCCCCAAATGCATTGAAGTCACCCCTCCTCTACCCACTCACATGGAGGGCCATCCAGGGAATGGTTATCACAGGTTCAAGATACACTGTGAGTATGTATACCCTAAAACCACAGCTAACAAGAACTTATTAATATGTTTATTTGTGTTAGCCAGAATACACAATTACTTCAAAGAAAAGTTGTTTGTTTTCTTACTCAATTGATACAGTAAATAAAGAGGGAAGAAAATTGAAAATCTGGGAGCATACTCCTACAAATATATCCAGCACCACTGTGAAGAGTGAACACATGTAAAGAGTAAGGATGGAAGGATACACAGAAGGAATACATGTGGATCAAGCATAGATATAGAGAAGTGTGTATTTGTATGAACACGCATGATTAGAATACTTGCATAGAGAGGCACCTGATGCTTCCAAAATTGTAGGTTCATTAATGTCACTTATTTTTATCATCATCTCGATCCCACTGGAGCTATTCCCTGCTGGTCTTAGAGTCTCCCCTGGACACAAAGTCCCTGCAGGAGGCTGCTTTGCCACATGTGTAATTTTATCTGGACATGTAGTCTCCCCATGATGCTCCAAGGTCTTCAAATTCTAGCTCAAATGAAATTTTTGCTATCTCTTCTTCCAGGGATAAATTTATATCTAAGCCCCATGGTCCTTTTCTAATTTCTTTGATAAAAGTCAAAACCTTTGAGTAGAATCAGAAAAAGGCTCCATTTGGGTTGTCCTGTCTTGTTCTCTTGGAGTCCTAGTTACTGAAGACTCTTATCTATCCAGCAGGAAATTCCTAGTCCTAGGTGCTAAGATCTTCAGACTAAAGAGCAGATATCTTCTAGCTAGCTAATGCCCTCAGGCTTAGATATTTTGTTTGCTTGTTTGTTTAGACTCCTTCTGGTCTACTGCTTTGGGTCTCTGTGTCAGAGACTTTACCTAATGGGTGGTAAAAATTCCATTCACCTCCCAGTTTTAATGCCTGAGGGTTAAACGCTAGGCCAGGTAATATTTATTTGCATAATAACATACAGCAACAATTTCAAAAGATGGAAGAGTATTCAGTGCTCATGATTGGGTCATGTCAATACAATACAAATGACAATTCTGACAAAATTTAGACAAAATACTATACCAAACTAGAAAAAGGTATATTTTATAAAACTAAATAAAATAAAATCTTTTGGAGGAAGAAAAGTAGAATATTAAGGGAAATAATGAAAAGCTGGGAATGAAGGAGGCATAACATTTCCAGACTTCAAACTATGCTATAAGGTAACCTTTATCAATACCACTTGATAACAATTGCAAAGTAAGAAATAGATTAATAGAATAAGAGGAAAATTAAAATGGTTAATTCAGTGTTTGAGAAATTGAAAACATAAAATCATTTTAAGAAAGGACTACTTGTTTAATAAGAACCTCTGGGAAAACTGGAAAACAATCTAGCAGATATCAGACTTAGACTCATATCTAATACCATGTTCCTCAATCAATTTAAAATGGATGTTCAATCTGAATATTGGAAATTATTTTACTAAAAAATGGAGAGGTAGATCATATACCTTTCACAACTATGGGAAGGAGAGGTATTCTTAACCAAATTAGGGATACAGACAGTTACAAAATAGAAATAATTTTGAGTTCCTGAAATTGAAAACATTTTGCATGAAGTCAATGCATCTAGAATAAGAAAAGAAGTGATTAACTGGCAAAAAAGAAACATTGCATCCATTTTCTATAATAATGGTTTGGTATCCAACATATAGAAAGCTGGGTGGCACAGTGTGTAGAGTGATGGTTCTGGATTCAGGAGGACTTGAGTGCCTCAGTTTCCTCTTGTGCAAAATGAACTGGAGATGGAAATGCAAACCATTCCAGTATCTTTGGCAAGAAAGCCCCACATGGAGTTGTGGGAAACAAAGGAATTCTATTTCCACAGGATTAAATATCCTCTCAGCTTTGAGTAACAGCAGAATGTAAATCAGAGGTGACTGGTTCTAATCAGAAAACAGAACCAGACTTCTGATCAGGTAAAATGTCAGAAGCTTATAAGTATGCTTAATAACCTGAAGGGGAACCTATTAGAGAGAAGGACATGAAGTAGGTGGTCTGGAAGGTTGCATCTAGCCAATGGTGAGCAAGGTGGGAAAATCAAATTGGGAACAGCATAAAAAGTGTTGCATTTGTTTGACCAAATATGCTCTCCATTTGGGAGGGACTCATTCACTAGGAATGTAGAATAATTGGCTAAAATAAAATGAGAACTTTCCTGGCTTCAGAAAAAGTATCGTTCTTTGTTTAGAGTGAGCACATTTCTCACAGAGTCACAACTGAAATGACTGAACAGCAGCGATAACCACAAAATCCAACATAACGAACAGGAATATGAAGGATCAAAAATTATTTCCCAACAGATAAGTGGTTCTCAAAATAAAGTAATTGCAAACAATTAACAATCTTATTAATGAGTGCTCCAAATTATGAATAATAAGGAAAATGAAGGCCAAAACAATCCTGAGTTTTCACCTTCCCCATAGGAAATTTTCAAAGATGACAAAAGAAGAAAATCGTCATTGTTGAAGAAGTTATGGAAAGACAGGCACACTAATGCACTGTTAATATTGACCGAGAGAATTAGTGTGACCTTTCTGGAAAGCAATTTGGAATTATGCAAATAAAACGGTTAGAATGCCCATTCCATTTGACTCGGAAATTCTACTGCTAGGCATTTATCTTCAGGTCACAGACAAAAGGAAAGGTTCAATTCTCCAAAATATTTATAGCAGCACTTTTTGTGGTAGCAAAGACCTGGAAACAAAATAGATTACACTGTGGGAAGAGAAAAACAAAATGTGATTCATGTAGATAATTAAATGTTACTCTGATATAAGAAATGACAAAAAAAGATGGCTACTAAGAAACAGAGGAAAACTTATATGAACTGATGCAAAATGAAGTATGTAGAACAAAAATATATTTAATAGCTACAAAAATATGAATGGTAACAATAACAACCACAGAACAACTGAAAATGACTTACGAAATGACAAAGAACAAATTTCATCTCTAAGAAGAGATATGACTCCTCTGACTTTCACAGCTGTAGAGGATTCACCTATGTGAAGTATTACATAAGCTGGATTTGTTTTTGATGCACTGATAAGTTTTGTTGAATTTAAAATTTTTTTTATTTCAAAAACCAAACTTTGTTATAAGGGATTAAGTGATGGCTATCTGACAGGGGGAGCCAGAAAATCAAACACTTGAATGCTGGTATTTGGCATTTCTTAGTTTTCAAACCTAAATCTCCTTCATTCTCCCATGGAGATGACCGCGTAGGGATAAGGGTCAGAGAAAAAGGTAAGGGTTGGGGGTGGAGTAGTCTTTTTGTCTTCTACCTATCTAACAATATCTCTGGTCTTTTCACATGCAGATACAGGCAGCTCAAGGTCTCATAGGCTTTTGAGACATAAAAGTGTCCTTCGCAAGTGAAAGATCTCTCTCTCTCTCTCTCTCTCTCTCTCTCTCTCTCTCTCTCTCTCTCTCTCTCTCTCTCTCTCTCTGCCTCCTCTTCCATCATCATCATCATCACCATCATTTATCTGGGGCAGCGTAGTACAGAGGAGAGACAGGTGGCTTCAGAGAGTCACGAAGAGCTAGCTTCAAGTCCTACCTTTGCCATAATGGTAATGTCAACCTGAGGAAGACATTTAGCCTCTCGATATAATGTTAGATTTTTCCCCTAGTGTATTCAGATAAAAGATTTAAAGAGGACTCTTCTAGAGAGGTAACAATTGAGTGACTCAAGGAATTTTGAAAAACTACATCTATCATCTTTCTACCATTTATCTATCATCTATCTTTTTATTTGGCAGCAAGGGTAGAGAACTGACTTCAGAGAGTCAGGGAGACTTGGTGTCAATCTACCCCTGACATTTTATGGTTGTGTGCCCCAAAGAGGTCACTTAACCTCTTATTGCCCCAGGCAACTTTCTAACACTGAAAATATCAGAGATGGCACAGATCTTCCTTGGTAAATGCTCAGGTTCCTCACTTGGGACCTCCCTAAGTTGATGAAATTCTAAGTCTGTTCCTAGGTGCATACAGCACCTAGGGAGATAATGTTTTGACACATACTATAGAAATAAATCAATAATTTAAACTTCACTGAATAAATAGGTCAACTTCAAATATCTCCCAGCTACATATGGGTAATACATACCAAAGGTCAAACAAAACTCCCTGAATTGAGAGCTATTTTGTCCTTGTTTATTAATGTTGATCCATCTATACTAATGGATTTACTATGAAGGGAAGTGAGGGTGGGGGTTGGGAAGTGAAAGTCACTAAATCTCAGTCTTCCATCCTTCATTAATATTAATATCGTCTTCAACCAGAACATATTGGCACAGCATAGCCTAAGAGCTTAAGAAAAGAAAAAATAGTCCTGATGCTTACTTATCAGACATTGTTGAGATCAAGTTCCATACCATACCATATTATATCATATTATATCATGGTCCTTATTTTATTTTTTTAACCAAGGAAGAAATATTTTATTTTAATAGCATAAGTCTAAGTGACTAACTGTTGTGTGCAAAAAAAAAAGAAAGTAGATTTAGTTTATAGATAGTAATTTTAATTTGTAAATCAGGATAAAACATATTTATGAATTGGCATTTGTTAGTGCTATTTAAATATTACTATTGGAGGTTCTTGCTATAGCTTTTAGACACCTAAAACGTCCATAGAAGTGAAGACAAGTTGAACTGTACATGAGGGGCTATCCAAGATCTGGTATCATCTTAGCTTGAAAGAAGGAAAACCTTGCTAACATATCATATTTGCACAACACACATTAAAGAGAAAGAATCCAGAACAATTTATTTCTATTCCTTTATGTCTACAAAATGTGTATTACTAGAATTTAAAATGCTTACTAGAAAGTTTCATCAAGATGAACCATCTTAAGGAAAGTGATTAGGAGAGGTAAAATAATTTGCTGGCAAATATGTTGCTGGCATGTCTAGGATTAGAACCTATGGCCTCTGAATGCTTAATCTGCACTACTCTTGGTCACCTTGAATAATATGATTGTCATTTTCTGTTGTTGTTACTTAGGAAAGGGCTTTCACTTTATACAAAGTAGGGGGGAGGGAGAGAGAAAGGGAGAGAGAGAGGGATAGAGAGACAGAGAGAGAGAGTGAGAGAGAGAGAGAGAGAGAGAGAGAGAGAGAGAGAGAGGGAGAGGGAGAGGGAGAGGGAGAGAGTGAGAGAGAACTAGGCAAGCTAGAACCTAATTTTCCTGAATCTTTATCATTAGGTCAGCCTGAATGTGCTTTTTATCAATTTTAAAATAACAGCAAAATCTCCTTATTGCAAGAAATAAAGTGAATTTAAGAGAACATGCTTAGCTAGTTTTTTCAAACCCTGAAATTAAATTTGAAAAAAATCTGAAGCATATTCATTACTTGTCTATCTACCCCCCTTGCTAACTCATAACATGCTTTCACTTTTCCTCATGCAATATTAAAGCATCTATCCTCTTGTTGATGCATACATAACTGCTATAATGCTAATGGGAGTTACATACATGTGTCAAGAGGCAGAGCCTATTTTTCTTTACTTTAAAAAAAAAAGTATTGTGACCTTTAGTATTTATATAAATTGTCCTCATTAAGGAGGATTATCTTCTCTGTATTTTTAAAGTGAATAGAATCTGAGATGATTTTATGGAGGTTCTGTAGCTGATTGCATATGGGATCTCTGGCTTGGCATTCTCTGGTGACTGAACCATTTTTCCTATGGCATCCCTAAGTGAGATTTGGTTTATTTAAAAAAAAAAAAAAGGAAATCATGGCACTAACTTGCACAGCTATTGAATCAAAATATACTTCCATCATTACCAATCTCGATATGATTCAAACTAGTCAACCCTAGGCAGAAGGTACTGGCTACATCTTTTTTAGAAATTCCTGACCTCTGAAGTTTTTGCTTTGCAACAATATTTTTTATTCTAGATGTTTTCCTTCTTGGAAACCTTTATGTTTCTGTTATCACTACATGTAAATCAAAGGAATAACAATGGTTTCCATTTTGTTGATCTTTAAAAATGCCTGCATGGTCCAACCTATGCTCAATATGACACCACTAAAATAGTTGATAGAACATTTTCAGGAACATATTTATTCTTACTCTGGAAGTGGGAAGGTTGGAAGCGGGGAGGCAAAGCAAACAAATAAAAAGAGGAATGGTTTTTAATACTGCATTCCAGAATTTAATATATATGTACAAAGTAGATGCTTCATTTGAATTAGTATTTACATGTCTTGTAAGCTCAAGTAATATATGTTTTTCATTATTTTAGTAAAATTAAAGAATGGGCATTCAGCTATCTTTAAAATTTCATATTGTTCACGCTAGTTTAGGCATGCCAGATCATTTTTGGTATAATAAATTTTTTCACTGGCATTGTAAGGCTACTAGAAGATGTTGTAATATTTTTGCTCTAAATGTGAATCTAGGAAAAAATATTAATAGGTAGTTTCATTTTTATGTAAGTCATTATAGGAATTTACTAATGAGAAATCTGACATGCTATTTCCTATTGCTTTAATATAAGTTATATATTATCAAGTATTTTTCTTCCTTCTATGTAGTAAGTGCATAACATTGAACAAATTCAGGGCAACATCTTATGAATTATAGGACAGGTGCCAGTGACTAGGTTCAGGAAGACTTAGTTTTCCCCTGCAGTAGGAGAAAAAGATCAATTGGAAAAGCCGAAGAAGTTCAGCTGGAGGAGGGAAGCAAGAAGAATTTTAAAAACCCCACAACTATCCATCCTGCTGAGAGGGAGGCATTTTTTCCCCCAGGAAGACAAATGTCTGAGGTTCTCGGTTTTACAAAAAAATTATCAAAAGTCTAATACCAACTTTTGGCCCTTATCCCTTTGTCCTGCAGGTAACCTGAGCTATAGAAAAGGAGGCTATCTGGAATAAATGCAGCTGTGTCACACAATCAAGCAGTATTTTTCCTCCTCTTCCTCTTGCTTTTTCTTTGGTGATGTCAAATTGTGTACAGGTGACATATTTTAGAAACTTACTATCCTATCAAATACATCCTCATATAGCTTAGCTCTCCAAAAATGGTGTCAAGAATATTCCAATGCTTTGGGTCCTATGGTTAAAATGGCCGAATGGCATTCAAAAACCATCAGAGCTTACAGATGCTTTTATCTTTCTGGTAGTTTTAACTGAGGAATTTATAGAATTTTGTGACCTTTCTGTTTAATTTCAATACCAATGTTTTGTGACTGAATGTGTAAATCTTTTCCCCTCTGTTTTATCAAACTAAGCTTTCATGTATACTTTATTATAAGTTCCTGATAAATGAAGGCCAAGTGAAGGAATTTCCCACATACAACTTTTTTCCTTACAAATGAAAAATTAACAGAAATACTGCAAAGTTTGAAGTATTGAGGCATTTAGTTATATATTGTATGAAGACATCATATCCTTTTGATAATAATCCTAAAATGGAATCTTTCTCATAGATGGTGAAATAGTCTGATGAAATATAGTGTAGAAATTATATGCAAGTATCATTCGCATTCTCCTCAGACAAATGTCTATTTGCCAATTAGTGATTTAAAACCATCTTGGGGAATCAAGGAATGAGTGAACTCTACAGATTTTAAAAGATTTCTTCTTGACAAGTACCACATGAATACTGTCCCCTAATGTCTAATCTAAAGACAAACAGATTTTTGTTACAGTGATTACGAGAGCAATTGCCACCTTCTAGTGTAAAGCAATGTCAACAATGAACCAAGTAATGCCCTTTGCTTTAGGTACAGGCAAGCATTCAAAGGTACTGTGAAATAGGATTGGACAGGACCTTTCATTTCATATAAGAATTAATTCTCTAAATGCAGTAGAGAGGAGGCAGCTTTCCTCTTTTTTTCTTTTTTTTTTCTTTTTTCCCCTTTTGCTACCAGTCACTAGAAACAAGTCTGCAGGAGGTCATATTTTTTCCGCATCTGTGAATTGGGGTGGGGGGTGGAAGAGGCACAGGGGAATAGTGGAGAGGTTCAAAGGTAAAGCGTTTGTAATACACTTTTTCAAAAATAATTTATTCCTCTAAATGAAACTTTGCATGGAATAAAACTAAGTCAGAGCCTACCCAGGGTGTTTTATGCATATTTTGATTACCTTTTCATACCCAGATGTTTTCCCCCCAGGGATGAATAAAAGGTCACTTCTCCACTTTCAGCACTCTCTTCCATAACACTTTGGCCTATTAGAAGAAAAGGCCATGACTGGATTGTGGTGTTTACTCTGTATTTTCCTAGAAAAAAAGTATTCCAATGTAATCTTGTGGTCAGCTCTAGTATCGTGTGGTTCTACAGTATGAAGGCCTTTTTATCTGTTTCAACCAAGTTGGCAACTGTATGAGAGAAATGTCCTGTTAATTCACTTATACAATTCCCAATATGTGCATTAGAACTAACTTGAAATTAACATTGTGAATGCACATTGGCCTCTGGTTCCAAGTATTCATGTTAAGCTTAAGATCAAGGAAAACATTTTTTAAAGAAAAGAAACCAAGCATATTCATTATCATAAAGTAACCTAAAAATTTATTTAAATGACTATAGTTCTCCTAGAAAGACCCTTTTCCAAACTGAATAAAATCCAACTCAAAGTTACAGGAGTTTTTTAATTATTGTACAATATGTTCACAGCTTGATGATCATTTGCATATAATCTATCTATATCATAGTGACTTCACCCAATGTGTCCCCTAAACATTTTTCTCGAATGCTACATTTCCTGCCATTGCTTGAGTTTCTAAGTTTGGCACACATATAATATGTCATAAAAGGCTAGATGATAGAAAGCTTATTCACTGGATCTCTGTCAGTTTATTCTGTCCTATAGTAAATATTTGCTTAATTAAAAAAAAAACATTCAGAACAACAGACTTAGATCTGGAACAGAGTGACCAGCTAACCAGAGAAATCTACTTCTAATAATGTTGTGTCCCAGCATCTGCTATGATGCTCCATAATGGATTAAGTCTTTTCTAGTTCTGGCTCATTAGAGTTCTCTTAATTTTACCTAATCCAAACCTATCACTTACTATATGTCTAACAGTAAAATTGCATAAATGTTCACTAGTAAAATAGAAGCTAAATGAGCATTTTCAGGTAATTTAATTAAGTTGCAGGTCTTCTAATATAATTTGGTAAGTGTGTGAACTTTTAACTTGTGTTAACTCAATTTCCTTATGCTTTCATTTACCATTTGTTGGGGACATTATAGTGATTAGCCAATGTCCTTCCAGCTCCTAATGTTCTCAATAAATTTTGATTTAAATTGACTGTCACTTTCTTACTATAAAAAAGTAGATATTTGATGTAAAAAAAAAAAAAGCCAATCTAGTCTATTACATTTCCAAGAAGCAAACCTTTCTGTTACACAACCAATGGAAAACTCAACTTGAAAAAGGCTTGGAGGAAGATGGGTAATAGGCAAAGAGTGATTATCAATAGTAACTGCTGCTGTTTCCCACCGAGCTTGATGCCTTTCTTTTTTCTTGACCTCATTAAAAAGGCCATGCCCTGGCTACTTCTTAAACTGGCCTATTCAATGAATGGGTGTTTTCTCACCCTAAGTGAGTGCCTGCAAAGACCTTGACCTAAAGGGCCCAAGGTCTCCTAGTGCATCCTGGGTCATCTCCAGTCATCCTGATGAATATCTGGTCACTGGATTCAGATGGCTCTGGAGGAGAAGAGAGGCTGGTGACCTGCACAGCCCTCCCTCACTCAAATCAAAGTCAAGTGCAAGTCATGTCATCATTTCTCTGATGGCATGGTCTTCTTCGACAATGAAGGACAAATACAAGGCAAAGATGTATTCCTAGGGATTTTTATACCTCTACTTCTCCTAGGAATGAATAGTATGATCTGGGGCTTTGGTTTCAAAATTTAAATAACATTACATTCACATCTAATTGTTGTGATACTTAGTTATCATCAGTGTCTAAACACCCCATGAAAACAACTTGTTCAGCTTGTCTTAGAAACCTACTCTGCTAGTATAGGAAAGTAACAGCTGTGTTATACTTCAGCTGAGTTCAAAGACAAGAGTCAGCCAAGTGGTTTGAAAGCAGTCTATCTCCCACACTTTCTCAGTTCACATAACTGTAAATGGCAAATCACATAATTGTACTCTGAAAATTCATCATGCACATATTTGTTTTCAAAAGCAACTCTAAAAATAAATGAAATGATTCCCCCCTCAGACACAGTAATGCTTTCTTCTACTTGTTTTTTTTTTAAATAAAACTGATTGATTAAATTAAATTTTAATACTTATGTGGCATTTTAAAAGTTCAAAAGATAATTTCTGGGTAGTTAGTTATTTTATTAATAAGGCCAGCATTTTAATAAAAGAGGTGTGGGGTATTCTCAAATGCCAAAGACCCTCACCAGCCTAGGGTTCAAGGCTTATATGGCCTTAGAAAAGTGGGTGTTCCAGAGGATGGCAATCAATCAACACTGATTGGTTAACAAGTAATGAGAGAGAATAAATATTATAATGAGGGGCTGTATCTATTCTAATGAACTCTGATTATGTCATTTACTTCTAAATTATGGCCAGCCTTGGGCAATCTAAATTAAAGAATTTACCCCTGCTCAAACCTTTATAGAACACAATGGAATTAAATTCCTTGTAAAATTGAGTGGGGGTCTGGCCAAGATTGAGGAGAGTTAATTCAATCGCATTATTCATAATAACCTTCAAGAGAATGAACTTTGAAATGAGGACAATAGCAAAATGGAAAATTCAATCTCCTCAAATCATTGGTTATTAATAATCACATTTACACTTACAAATTTGCTTAGGCTTGAGAGCTAGAAGGGATCTTCCAAAAACATCTAGTCCAACCTTGGCATTTTCTAGAGGAGGAAACGAAAGCTCAGGAGCAGTTAAAATACAATCAAGATGACATAGCCAGTAACAGAGCTTGGATTTCAACTCTCTGTCATCGAAGTTCCAAAACACAAAACAGTGTTCTTTCTACAACACCCATTGCTTCTTTGCCCAAAGCACAAAAGGAAGACTGATCTTCATGGGTTCAAATCTCCCCTCAGACTTTGGGCAAGTCATTTAACTGTTTGCCTCAGTAAAATGAGCCAGAGAAGGAAATAACAAACCCCTCCAATATCTTTGCCAAGAAAACTCTAAACGGGGTCATGATGAGTTGGACATAATTGAAAAATGACTCAACCAAAACAACAAAATCGTGGCTATTCATTAGTACTAACAAGAAGGACTATAGATTGAAGATCCTTTTTTGAAATTCTGGGACTATAACCGTATCTTTTCTTGCCAAACCTACTACATTTTTGGGATTTCTGTGCTTTCGATCAAAAGAAAATGACAGGGGTAACTGACTGGGAAACATAGATACCAGCAGAGAATTTTTTTTTTTTCCAGAGTGTACTTTTCCAGAGAATCTATGCTCAGTGGCTAGGAGAGTAAAAATGTTTCTTCCCTAGACTAGGGACTCTGAATTTACCAATTTTGTTAATATTCAGCACAACTAGTTCATCTAAATACCATAGTGGGGAAAAAGACAAAAATGAATCTGTGAGGTTAACTGCCCTAGACTTTCAAGAGAAAAACCAGGCACTTTTATTAAGCTACTTGGTATCACACAGTGTGTTTTCAAGCAGAATATATACAAAATGAGTAAAAGATCATTTGTAAGAAAGAGGGGACATTAGCAGCTAAAATGATCAGGGAAGCCTCATGTGGAAAATGAGTTTTTAAGGAAGTTGGGGGTTTTAAATGGTGGAGGTGAAGACAAAATGCATTCTATGCAGTCAAGGAGTAAATAAACATTTATTAAGTGCTTACTATGTGCCAAGTCCTGTACTAAATGATAGGGATACAATAAGAAAAAAAAAAGGCATGGTGGACCATGAAGATCTCATCATCTGGTAACCCTGAGACGCAGGATGAAACTCTGGAAACACAGAGCACAATACTATTTACTCTTAATCAAGTACTTGAGTCACTAACATGTCTTCCTCTTCCTCTCACTCTATAACTGTGCCTGAGGGTGAGGGGTGAAAAATATAGCTCTCCTGATATCTCACTGGTCAAACACAATCAGATTGACTGAGAGCTATCTAGCTGAGTAAACATAATTTAGCAATATTCTTCGACACAACTAACACATTGTGGCAACAGAAATCACCAATTACGAACTGCATTTTGAAGTAAAGTTGGACAAATATTCCTATATCTCATTTAAAACTGAAGAGAGTTGAAGTATTTCTGAATTATGTATTAAATCAAGCTTTCCTAATATAGTCTTCTTTCTTTCCAATCTTTCAACTATGGGGTGACAAACACTGATGCCAAGAAATCACAACCCCTGTTTTCTCATTTGCTGGCCAAGTTGTCATTTCTTATAACTGTATTTATTCTTGACTTGAGTTCTACCACCCAACATTAAGTCTCCCTTATCAAAATTTCCTCCTCCAGTCTGCTGCCTTATTCTTTCACTTAGCTCAACAGGAACTTAGATTTCCTTCTAAGTACCTGAAGTCGGTCTGCTATTTTGATAAGAGCACAAATTGGAATTTATTGTCCATTGGGGAAAACTCAGCTGTACCAACCATTCTCTAGTATCAAAACTTCAGTTATATTCTCATTAATAATCGCTAATGGAAACTCCAGTGTTCATTGCAATATGTCGATTCATCAAGACCAATTGTTAAAATATACCCTAGAGATTTAAGTGGTACCAGGAGAAGGCTTCCGTGACCCTCTCTCCTTATGATCTCTACCCCTCACATCGAAATTCTTTGATCCATTTTTTCACTCAGTATATGGCACCTGTGTGTAAAGTCCTACAGTAGACATTGTGAAGGATTTCAAGTAGCATAACATTATTTTTGTCTTCCAGAAGTTTACAATGTAGTTGGAAAGGCAAGACTTCCTTCCTTCCTTCCTTCCTTCCTTCCTTCCTTCCTTCCTTCCTTCCTTCCTTCCTTCCTTCCTTCCTTCCTCCATCCTTCTCTCTCTCTCTCTCTCTCTCTCTCTCTCTCTCTCTCTCTCTCTCTCTCTCTCTCTCTCTCTCTCTTTCCTCTCTCTCTTTCTCTTTTCTCTCTCTCTCTCTCTTTCTTTTGTAGGGTATCAATTTCCTCCCAGTCACCCAGGGTTTCAGCTCTTCAGTATCATCTTTGGCTACTCATTTTCATTTACTCCGAATAGTCGATCTATTGCCAAAATTCTTGTTTTTACCTTTATAACATCTCTTTTTTTATATCGCCCTTTTAAATTCATATAACTACAATCCAACTTCAAGTCCTATCACCTCTCTCCCAGGTGACTGTAATAATCTTCAAATGCCTTCTTGACTTAAATCTCTTCCCACGTTAGTATTTCTTCCACTCATCTACCAACACAATTTTTCTAAAGCATAGTCCTGACCTTGCCAAGTCCTGCTTAATGAGTTCCAGGAGATCCCTATTTTCCCTTAGACATGAAGTCCTCTATTTGGTATACCCTAATCCCATACTATTTTACAAGTATTCTTAACTCTTTTCCATGGACTCTATGATCCGACTACTCTGTCTTATTGGTGCTTCCTGAACATTGCATTTCGTATCCCATTTCTGTGATTTTGTATTTGCTATACAGCATGTATGCAGTACTCTACCTCCTCATCTCTGTGTTTTGTTTCCTGGCTTCCTTCAAGACTTATCTCAAGAGCCACAACTGAAAGAAGCACTTTCCTGATTCCCCTCACTCTCAGTTACTACTGCCTTCACAGCTACTCTGAATATGTATTAAAGGGACCCAGTTGTTTTTATGCTGGATGCTGATGAGAATGTAGCTCCATAAGTCAGGGACCATTTTGGTTTTTTGCCTTTTTTTGTACCCCAGCATTGCCTACCTCCCGGTCTGCCTACCTCAGGTCTCTCTCCACTTTTACCTCCACACTGCTGCCAAAGTAATTTTCCTTATACTCAGATCTCACCATGTGACTACCTTACTCAATTACCTTCACTGGCTTCCTATTGTCTCTAGGGTCAAATATGTTTGATCTGTTGAGCTTTTAGAGACTTATACACTCTTGTCCCAGCCTCTTTTTATAGCCCCAGTGAACTTTTCTCTCTTCTCCTTCTACGATGTTGCCAAGACTGGACTTGTCTCTGTTTTTCATCCATTTCTCATCTTCTTGCCATTTCACTGACTGTCCTACTTACCTGGTTTTCACTTCTTTACCTCCTTATCTTAGAGTCCTTTCCTTCTTTTAAAACTTAGCTCTAGCACCATCTTCTGCCCAAAGTCTGTGATTTCCACTTCCTCTAAATGTTAATGTCCTCCCCCCAAACTACCTCGTATTAAACTACTACTACCACCACTACCACTACTGCTACTGCTACACATATTTATTTTGTATTTAACTTTTTAGTTATGCTGAATATATTTATATATTTATCTCCCTCGCTGGAACATATGCTTCTTATATAAAGAGATTGTTCCATTCTTTGTACTTCTGTTCTGTATCTTTAGTACCTACCACAGCAACTGGCAGCTGGTTGGTGATTTTATACACACACACACACACACACACACACACACATATGTAACAAAGAAACTGGGAAGCCTTTTTGGGCAAAGAAACCAACCTTTATCAAGAGCGACAAAAGTGGGGGTCTATAGTCTGCCCAGAATGGTCTGAGGACCCTAGATACAGAAATCATGGTTATTTATAGGTCTCTTAATTCATGTATGGTGCAACAAAGTCCTCTAGAAGCTGATTCATGTAAGATTGTATTTTGCAGGTCGCTAGATACCAACTTTGTGATATCCTAATGACAGGATATAGGTCCTGGAGACAACCCCCGTCTGAACTCTCCTTGAACTTGCCCACATGGTCAAGTCTCTAGCATTCTCCTGAGGCATCTATGCATTCCAGTAATTCTCCCAATAGCCATTCATGGTGGCCTATGCCCAATCTCCCAATTCTCTATTATCTCCAGATCACTCCCACCACTTCTGATCCCTGACCCTATCTAGTTACCTACCCTACCTTGTTATCCTTTCGCTATGTGGGTCCAGGTCCCTGGTATTCTCAGCCCTTCTGCGTTACCTCCCCATCACCCCAGACTCCTTGACCACTCCTAGATCTTTTCCATGGTCTTTTTGTATATAAGATCCATCTTGCCTCTATTAAGGTGCTCAAATTCCTTAAGAGACTGGCCAATGCTCAGATTCCTTATGAGTTTAGCTAATGCTTGCATTCCTTAAGAGTCTGGCCAATATGGTGGATTTTTGTAGTCATCCCCACCCAATCCATATTCTAATAAATCTTGTCTTTGGCCAAAAGAAGGCTTGGGTCAAACTCTTTTGGGCAGAACCCGCATGTTGCTATTTCGGAGTCACAGCACCCCTAAACCTCAACACTACATTGATACTTTCCATGATGTCTCAGTTAGTTCTTTGATATCCCAATTAACCCTTTACAGGACTTTCTTAATCTATTTACTATAAAGATTAATATATAGGTATGATCATTATGGTCACATACTTAAGATATACACTTTATAATGCTTTAGCTATATTTTTAAGATTAACTAACAGGAATTTCCCTGGGACTACATCATAGTTTGGTTATACACAGAGTTTTTGTCGTTGTTTTTTACCCAAAACTGCGTTCTTACTATAAATCATAAAGTTATTTCTTATCCTAATGATTATAGCTGATAAAAGATTAGCAAGGTAATACGGAACAAAGAAATGAAGGAATTGATTATTGTTCATTTTTGATCATTTTCCTTTTGTGCATGTGCATATATGTATATATGTGTGCATGTATATGTATATATACAAACACATATATAATCTACCCCCTATATACTATATATATACACATACACACACCTATATACACTATATATATATATATACATATATATGTATATATACGTATATGTGTATATCTATATCTCCATCTACATATCTATGTATCTAGACAGGTATTAGCTTAGGCATATCCAAGACAGGGAGAGGGAAAATTGTGGACTCTTTCCAGTTAGGATGTTCACTAAATAATCTAGGCATTAGGTAAGAAAGGTATTAAGACAGTCTGCTCATTTTTGCCTCCAGTATAAAACTTGTTAATTATATTTTCTTTAAGCCTTGAGGCCTATCTTCTTTATTGCTCTATGAGTAGAAAAGAAGCTGGATCCATTCTTTCTTTTCTTTCTTTCTTTCTTTCTTTCTTTCTTTCTTTCTTTCTTTCTTTCTTTCTTTCTTTCTTTCTTTCTTTCTTTCTTTCTTTCTTTCTTTCTTTCTTTCTTTCTTTCTTTCTTTCTTTCTTTCTTTCTTTCTTTCTTTCTTTCTTTCTTTCTTTCTTTCTTTCTTCCTTCTTTCCTTTCTCCCTCCCTCCCTTCCTCCCTTCCTCCCTCCCTTCCTTCCTTCCTTCCTTCCTTCCTTCCTTCCTTCCTTCCTCCCTCCCTCCCCTCCCTCCCTCCCTCCTTCCCTTCCTTCCTTCCTTCCTTCCTTCCTTCCTTCCTTCCCTTCCTTCCTTCCTTTCCTTCCTTCCTTCCTTCCTTCCTTCCTTCCTTCCTTCCTTCCCCTCTGTCCACATAGGGTATCACATCCTTATCCACAGGTGCTCTGCTCAAAGAAAATGTAAATATTTAATCTGTGATACCTTTTTTTCTACTTTTCTCTTAAAAACCAGCCTAAATCCCAAATCACTCTGGCTCTCACTGATTGGCCAATAATGGGTCCCGGGCCAAGTCTTATGTACTTGGTCATTGTTTGGTTCCTGGTTGGCTCAGAATGAAAGTAAATAGTAATTGTTTCTGTTTTAGCCAGAAACTCTGAGGGTCTTACCCTCACAGATCTATTTTTTTTTTTTTTAAAGAGGCCACTCTTTGTTCCCTTTCTTATTAAGGCTTAGTCAATGAACAGGTTTTGCCTCAGTCAAACTGAGACCTGTTAAGGACCTTAGCTTGAAAGGCCAAAGTTCTCCGCTGCATCCTGGGGCATCTCTAGTTGTCCTGATCTATATCTGGCCACTGGACCTAGATGACCCAGGAGGTAAAAGTGAGGCTGATGACTTCGCAAAGCCTTCCCTCACTTAAATTCAATTCACTTGCATATCCTGGTATTAATAGCTGCAATAGCAGCAACCCTTATTAAATATTTTGACTATTTTGTTTTCTATTGCTAAACCAAGTAAAAAAAAAAGTTGTGCATCTATGTGGGTGGGTTGGTCAGGATTTTCTGCCCTCATTTTCTCCTAGTCATACTCCACTACCCTTTATTCATGCTTTATTTATTTAATTCTCTCTGAAATTAAAATGCTTTCCTCCTAATATCACTTCCTAAGAGGAGTGCTCAATAACATGTATTCATTCCATATTTATTTTGACCATTGGTGACTATTTATTGCTTCTGTTTTTACATGAACAAAATTCAGAATAGTCAATTGAAGGTTATGCACAATAATCAAACAGAAAACTGGATACAAAATGGCGACTACCCTGCCGCTCAGTCTCCAAGCTTGAATTCTCTCCCCTGCCTACCATTTTCAGAAAGCTCATCTTGTTGCTAGAGAGTCAATGCCTGGATGTGAGCACTCTCCATCTAGCTGGGCCTTTACTCTGGCTCCTTCTGGAGAACAAGATTAGTCTATGTGTCTCCCCATGTCTGAAAACTGTGTCAGAAATAAGTGGTAACTGAGGCAAGAAGAGTTGCCTTCTCAGAATCCTGAAAAAAGCTGCAGAAAAGTTCTACTTCCTTCTTTTGGATGTTTCATATTTTGACAACTAACTGTCTTTTGAACTAGTACAAAAGGGTTAGAAGAAGGATTTTCTCTAATTCCCCTTACCACCCTCCTTCTCAGCTGTGAGTGTGAACTCTTATTCAGCACGGATGCGAGGGAGAGGGAAAGGGGAGAAATCCCCCTCTGATGGTAATTCCAAGAGAGGCTGCCTGAATTCCCAAGCAACAAAGCTCTGGAGAGACACAATTTTCTGCTGCTTTAATAGTCTATTTAAGGGGCAACCCTTCCCATCTCAGTTTCTTCCCTCTCTGCTATAGCCCCCAAGTCATAAGGACATATGATAGTGAGCTGTTGTCAAGGATATCCTCTAGTGAGGGGCTCACAAGTACATCTAAGTGTGCTAAGGGGCTAGAACACATGCCTGGTTCCATGGAAAGTATTCAAGTCTTACCTTTACTATATCTACAATGTTTATAATTATCTGGATAAATCTTGTCTCCAAATGGCATATCACCTTCTTTAGAAATTTTAGAAAATCTCCCCCTCCCCCAAACCATCATACCCTAATCCATGATCATACTGACAGATGTTTAAAGGAAACAACTTTCCGGGTGCCATGGATTCTCTGGTACCATCTACCCAAATTGTAGGCATGCTGCAAATTGCATTACAAATCCAAATTTGTAAAGACATGTCAAATGTACCCTTGCATCAGTACTAGGAACCTGAGAGTTAGTAGGAAGAGGTCCCACACTAGCAGGATGCCTGAAAAGAATGCTGAGTTTAATTTGAAAGAGGAGGCTACCATCTGAGAAAGAAAGGTCAAGACCATGGAGCAAGTGAGTACAGGGAATGACCTCCTAACAATCCACAGATAATTAAGAATTGCCTTAATCATTTTTTGATGATGAACACTTCAAACAAAATACAATTTCTTTGTAAAATAATGGGGATGAACTGGATCATCTCTTTTGTCCCCTTAAGCTTTTAACATTTTATGTATTTATGATTCTTAGAAACATTTTCTTAACTTTAGTCAATCATTAGCATTTGCTTGGACTTTTAACCATTTTATCTTCAATGAAGAAGAGTACTAGCTTGTTTAAATATCTAGATATCACATTTTTCAATAGAAAATCTACATTTTAAGGCTTTCTTCTATACAAAATTGATTATTAACAGGAAGAATGAGAGAATGGCAGTACTTCAGAGTAACTAGAGTTCTAGTCTTAAAGTTAGAAAGACTCAGATTCAAATCTTATCTCTGATGCTTCTGATTGAGAAAATTCTCTAAGACTTTTCTAAGCCATAGAAGCAGTGGTACAGGGAATTTCCACACTGGGAACTCCCCATGTTGACAAAACTGCAAAACATTATCATAACTTTTTTGGGGGGCAGGGAGAGTCTAGATTTGTGATTTCATGGGCATAGGGAATCTTGGTAAGGAAACTCCCACTAATGTGCATTAATAATTGTGTACTTTCTGGGTCACTAAGAAGCGTTCCCACTTAGAATCTCCTGGAGCATGAAGAGGTGTTCGCCAAACCACACATGCGAAGATCTATTTATTATGAGACTTGCACTTAGGTAGTCTAAGTTTAAGGCTAGTTCTTTATCCATTTTGTCACAACTATCAAGAGAAAGTTATCAATGAAAAATAATAACAGGCATCCATTATGGAAGGCCTAAAAGATTTATTAAAATTAAATTTCTAAGCATTTATCAAACATATTAAGAAAAATACATTCAAACACAAACCTATTCTATTTAATATTTATCTATATACTCATCTATAAACCTATCTGCCTATTTACATGTGGAAAAGTATAAGTGGTTTTGCAGTAACATTTAAGTTCTTTTAAAGACTAAATGACTTGCTTTGACTATTGAAGACTATCTTAGGCTTGTGAAAAAACTCTACCAAGTAGAAAAATCAAGGAAGAGTCAGTAAGGATGTTTGTGGAGCCAGGATATTTTGTGAAATGGACCCTAATGTATCAGAGATTGGAAAGGCACAATGGAGATCTCCTAAGAGGAATAGTGCAGTCAGAGCGATGGCTCAGAAGGATACATTTTTCACAGTTGCACCAGAAATGGAGGGGACAATTGAGACTGTTAGGGAGTCCAAAAATGAGTTTATTATATTAGCACATGAAAAATAGGACCAGACCCCAGGGTGATGGGGCATAGGAGAAGGCGAATATTGGAGGGAAGAAGAAAAAAAACCCAGGGACAGCATGGAAGCTAAATGTACACAGACAATTGTATTTCATCCACATAACTGCCCTAGGTAAATCAAAACCTGGTAAAGGCGAGCTTTAATCACCATATCTTCTTTTGACTCCTTTCCTAAATTTATTTTCTATGAAGTTATAAATACAGAAATCATTTTAATCTTCAATATTTACAAGATTATATTTCTCAACAGCAAAATTCAAGATGGTCTAGTCTAGCATTATTACCAAAGAACCAAGAGATCCAAACTCTCATTCAAATACAACCAATGACAAGGTGTATAAACTTAGTCAAGTTAATAAACCTTAGCCTCTTTCCCTGCATTTCTTCCATTTCTAAAATGAGGAGTGTAAGACTTTAATGCCTGTCCCATCACACAGAATTTTCATAAGTATAAAAGAAGAGACTATAAAATCACTGTGTTAATACAGCATCTTGGTGTATTAAAGAAGCATTAATTTTATCTTTGATGAAGTTTTTTTTAATATTTTCTTCTTGAATTTCTATCATCTTAAAACTACTAAAATTCAGAGCTTGAATATGAATGACTTGTCTTTGAAAATAAGTTTAATTCATCCAAAGCCAATCAAACAAATATTAAATAACTATTAGATACTAATTTTTCTTAGTTAAACTTGCAGACTTTTCTTCCATTTCTGAATTGCAGTTTAACTTGTAAAACTCCTCTCCTACTCCTCATTCCTCAAGGTTACATATTTTAATCTTCTCCTCACCCTGATTTGATCTAATTTTTCTTCCATTTCTCCTGGAAAGGCAGCATGGCACAAAATATAGGGCACTGGCCATGAATCAGGAATTCCTGAATTCAAATCCTCCCTCAGATTAAGTGTAACCCTCACCAAGTCACTTAGTCCATAGGTATCAGTTTCCTCAGCTGTAAAATGAAGTAAGGAAGCTTAGTGAGGTGACTTCTCACTCTAAATCTTCAAACCCTGGCTCTCTCCTACCTTTTCAGCCTTATAATACCCTACTCCCTGCCATGTCCTCTGTGATCCACTCCTTGGAGCTCCTCCCACATAATATTCCATTTCCTAACTTCCAGCATTTTCACTGGCTTGCCAGCAACTCATATCTCCTCTCATTTCTGCTCCTGGCCTTCCTTTATGTCTCAGATAAAATCCCACTAGAAGGGCAGCTAGGTGGTGTAGTGGAGAGAGCACCAGTGCAAGAGTCAGGAGGATCTGAGTTTAAATCTCACCTCAGACATATGACACTCATTAGCTGTGTGACCTTGGGCAAGTCACCCCAACTGCCTCATCCTGGGTCATCTCCAGTCATCCTGATGGACATCTGGTCACTGGATTCAGATGGCTCTGGAGGAGAAGTAAGGCTGGTGACCTGCACAGCCCTCCCTCATTCAAAACAAGTCAAGTGCAAGTCATGCCATTATTTCTCTGTTGGTATGGTCTTCTGCAATGAAGGACAAACACACAAAATCCCACCTTCTGTAAAAAGCCTTTCCTGATCCCAATTAATGACATCTCTCTGTTGATTCTCTCCAATTTATCCTCTGTCTATATCTTGTTTGTATACAATTTATTTGCATGTTGCTTTCCCTATTAGACTGTGAGTTCCTTGAGAACAGGGACCATCTTTTTCCTTTTGTTTAATCCCCAGTTTTTAGGACAGTGTCCTGGTACAAAGAAGGTAATAAATGTTGAATTGATCTAAGCCTTGATAGTGAGGATTGTTTTAAGTAAGGGTAGTCTAAGTTCCTCCCACTCATCTTGGATGTTCTCAGCTCCCTTGTGACAAACAGAGTGAGCAGAAAGTTAGAGGAACCTCTCTTCATATGCAGGATTCCTGGTCATGTCTGGGAGCCAGTGTCAGGGAAAAAAATTACTGGCAGTTTACCTTCCATAGTCTTCTCCCCACTCCCTCCAATTCTAACCCAATTGGAGCAAAGGCTGTAATTTAGGATAAGAAAAGAGGACTTGGAAGCCAATAGAATTAATGTTCTTTAAGGTCAAGCAGTTTCACATATCATCAAAATCTCATTGAGTACCAATGACTTGAATTAGAAATTGAGTCTGAATATCCAATACTCTCTAAAACAAATCCATTTTTTTTAATTGCTTCATTTTTCTCTCCTTTTCTTCTAAGTTCCCTCTTTATAAATTCTTTGAATCCAGTTCTTACTTTTTAATTTTGTACTATTACTTGAAATTCTGGATTTTTTTCACCCTTTTCTTCTTTCAAGAAGCTCTGAACCTTTTTGCCTATGTCACTGAATTCCAATTAGGAAAGTTTTATTATTTCTTTACTTTGTTTCATTTTCTATTCTATCATTTTCTTCCTAATAGTTGGCCATTCTTCACTGGAAGAGTGTTATAAAGCTTAACATATGCTGAATATGTCTATTTACATAATTCATAATTGTTATGTACTGCAAGAATATTTGTTTTATATATTTATACTTATAGATATGCATATAATAAAGTTTTCAAATAAATTATTCCTGATTATATTAATCTTTCATTCTTTGTTAAGCTTCCAGATGTTTATAGTATGCCACTGTTTATGCCCATATGATTAATTAAAAAGTATCGTCAGAAATGTTTATGCTTATCCCTTCCAATAAAGTCCTGCCGTATGGCTCCATCATACTATGGAAATAGGCGTCTTGGGTTCTTGATGGTTGTCACAGTGGAATCACTTTCTGTCAGGTGCCATCAAGTTGGAAAGACTTGAGTATAGACCTGGAAATGGAGAACCGTGTCTACTGTCTAAAGAACTGCCTATTTAGATTTTGAGAGCTTCAGCATCAAAGTGATGAATTACTTTGGTTATAAAGACAATTTACTAAGGTCAAAAGGATTGTGCTCCGAAGTGAGGTGACTCAATTGATAAAACACCGGACCTGGAGTCAAGAAGACTTGAGTTCAAATCTAGCCTTACATATTTAACTCTATAAACCTATGAGCTGACCTCTGTCACTTTATGTTTAAAATGGGGATAAATAGCACTTCCCTCTCTAGGTTGTATTGAGCTTAAAATAAGATAATATTTGTAAAGTGCTTTGAAAATCTTAAAGTGTTATATAAATGCTGGTTCTTATTATTATATCGGTAGATGTGTCTTCACTAATTCAATAACAAATATTTTGAAGCATTCATTAGCTTCCATGGCTTCATAGAGCTATAGATCTGTGTGTCTTACCCTGATTTTTAGTACCATATTACCAATTGACTACTGGATATTTCCACCTAATACGTCAAGTTCAACATGTCCAACACACAACTCACTAGTGTTTCTCTCGAACCCATGTCTCTTTCTAAATTCCCTTTGTCCTTTGTCCATATTTTAAGACATCCAAGTTTGCAACCTCAATGTCATTCTTCTCTCTTCCCTTTTTCTTACCAACTTCAAATCACTTTAAAATTTGCTGGTTTTACTATTGCTACATCTCTTAAGCCTTTCCTCTTCTCTCTATGCATGGAGTTATCACTGTAATTCAAGCCCTTACTATCTCCTGCTTCAGCTATTGGGCTGAAGTTCTATATGAACTGCTTGCTGTCAGTTTTGCATCTCCAATTTGTTCTCTATGCAGCTGCCAAATGATATTCTGAAAGCACAGATCTGATCATGCCACTTGTGTTAAAAAAAAAAAAAAAAACCAACCCTCCAGCAGGTCTTTCTCACTTCTAGAATAAAATACAAATTCTTGGCATTTAGAGTCTTTAACAACATGGCTCAAGGTTACCTTTTCAGGCTCCCTGCTCACTACATTATCAACATATTGTGATTTAGTCTTTCTTGTTGCTTTTTGGTAAACAGCATTTCATCTAGTTCTGCGCCTTTAAATAGATTGACTCTTCCATTCCCAGAATGTCTTATTCCCTTGCCTCTAATATAGTTCAGAGCACAGTTCAGATTCTACCTCCCATAAAAGACTAGTACCCATATATACATACACACATACACACACATATGTGTGTGTGCATGTGTATATACACACACAGGAACACATACTTATATTTACTTATGTGTGTACATGCTATTTGATCCAGTGGAATGGGAAATCCTTGAGGGCAATGACTGTTTTCTCCTTGTCTGTATCCATAGCAAATCATTAATACATGACTGATAAATGAATCAATTTTAATATAAAATAACATTAGGGTGTTGATGTGCAATGTAGCATATAAGCAAAGACTCTCAGGTACACCTGGGAACTATGATGCCAAACTCTATGGCTCTGTGCTATTGGCTCTTTATTAATTCTGTTGCCTGTTTCAAGGGTAGTTTGTTGGGTAATCTATGCAATATTATGAGAAATTATGAAATTGGATAAACTCTCTAAATCAGCTTGGCTTCACCTTAGAATATACTGGGGAAATCTGTTTTCCCATGGGCTACCTTTTTTTCTCATCATTTCAAACCAACAACTTATAAGTTAAAAAAAATAAACCAACAGCATTAATGGTCATGCAATTTATTAGCAATATCAAATAACAAAGAAGAGCAGTCATTTAAACCAGACATTGAAGGTATGATAGGACGAGTGGTCAGAGTCAATGCTTTGGCCCCCTGACATCCTCTTCCTGAATAGTCTGAGTGAGTGTCGCTGAAGAAAAGGACTGAGATTTAAACAATGGTGGAAATTTTCGCAGTGGTACGCTCTGGGAAAATTGGAAAGAAAACAACTATTGACTAGAGTTCACTCTCATGAACTGCAATAACCTGATAGTTCAGCCTAGTGTCAGACCTAGGTCTTTATTCTTCCTATGTTCCTGTCTTCACTCTTCTCCAACTCTGGCCTATTCACTTGCAATCTCTCTTCTCATCCTTGCCACATACTTCCCCCAGACTTGGACAAAGATCCATTGTTTAAGCATGCTGAAGCTCCCAGAGCTCTCTGAATTCCTACGAATAGTATAGCCCAAGAATTCTCTATCATCCTGGGAATGTTGTCTAAAGTCTTTATGTTCCTATAGAGTTCATACAAACTACTCTGATTCCAGGGAAACTTTCCTGAACCTTCCTGGGTCTCAAAAAACCCAGAGCTACATACATGATTAAATGGAATATCCAAGACCACTCTTTCCATTTATGGCTCTTACTTCAAACAACCCTCTAGGCTAGCAATTGGAAGCATCATTATGCCCATTTTACAGATAAGGAAACCGAAGTCCTGAGAAATTAAGGCAGATTTTAAGCCCTGGTTCTGTCACTGAGAATTCTGCTCCATTATATCACATAGCCACTCCAATCTTCAGCATCTCTATAGGACCTTTAGGATAAAATGTAAACTCCATCATGGAATTTGTGACCCTCTGTGATCCATTTCCAACCAAATTTCCAGACTGATTTTGTATTACTCTCATTCTTATATGCATCTTTCTGGTCACACTGGACTCTTGGCTATTACGGTTTTCATCCATGCCTTCATCTAGGCTACCCTTGTTCTCATCTCAGCCTGTTCAAATCCTTATCTTCATTCAGTAGTGTGCTTGACAGCTGTCCTGATGAATATCTGGCCACCGGACCCACATGGCTCAGGAGAAGAAAATGAGGCTGGTGACCTTGCACAGCCCTCCCTCACTCAAATCCAAATCCACTGCAAGTCATGTCATCAACCTGATGTCATGGTCCTCTTTGAGAAAAAGACAAACACAAAAACACAAGGAGTGACATGGAAGTGAAATCCAGGAAGCCTCCTGGATTTGCCCTCTGTGTTAGTGTTACTGTCTTATTCAGATTCCTTTCTGGATTGTAGATATGTAATATTCCCCAGGACAGGACAGTAATCTCAGCAACTAATACAGTGCTTTTTTCATTGTAGGCACTTATTACATGTCTGTTAAACTAAAGGTAGTCTAACTCCCTCCCTTGATAGATGAAGGCACAGGGGATATAGACAGTGTCAGTTAGCAGTAGTACATGTTTTATGTCATTCAAAACTTTAAAATTAAATAACATACATGTATATGTCACGAATTATCATTTTGTGCAGTAATTCCTTACTGTGCCTCTTGTAACTCTGAACTGGGAAAGTCTACTGTATAGCCCTGGAAATAGAGCCTTAGAGATACCACAGAACTACCCAACAAAACAGGATCTCTCAGTAATTGATAAAATGCTTCCAAAGTCTATCACACCATGTCCATTTTGGGGAGGCAGAAAGCAAATTGCCCCAAATGATTACAACGCCAGGCCCTCTAGTTTGGTGTTCGAACATAGCCCCTACAGCTCTTCCATATTAATGTGTGAGACAGGGAGAGGAATCTCCTAAATCCATGTGTGGGACTTCATCAATGCATCTATTATCTCATTTGCAAAGGAATAAATTTCAACTTGCTTATGCTTTTTTTTTATTCTGGGCAATTCTTGTCTACCACCAATAAGTCTTCTATAGGGGAATCATCCAATAGAGGGGTGCCTTCCACTATATCTTTTGTAATTTTTGGAATGGAACACGTAAGTGACATATCTATTCATATCTTTTTGTTTTGCTATAACATCGGTCCATTCTCAGTCTGGTCAAAAGCATCCCTGATGATTTTTTGTGTGTGCCCCTTCTGCACAATTCTCAGAGAATGGATTGCACTCTGTTGGAATGATATATTTCCATTGTCCTGTCTTTAGAAATGGTGGCATTTCATAAATTGTAACCAATCATTATCACTAGTTGATGTCCCTCAAACTTTTAATGAATCCCAAGATTCATCTTTTAAACATCAGAATCACAGAAAGATGATTCTTTGGCAAACTATTCTATAATTTTGATTTTAAAGACTGACTTCTGATATAGGGAGAAGGTTGGGGGTATTTAATAGTACTGTGTAATTTCTCACATGCACTTCAAATCCTCCCTTTATTCCATTCTGGATCTGGTTTATCATCTGTCTGCAATCTCTAAGACAAACTTACCAGTGTCCCAGTCTGAGCTGTATATTTATTAAATATGTTGTCTACCAGTAGCATATCACCAGCTGGACAGCAGGTATACTTTATCTACCTTGTTATGAGGATCAAATGATGTATTTGTAAAGCACTTGGCACGTAGCAGGCCCCCAATAAACGTTTGTTTCTTCTCCATTTAGGATGTTTTTGCAGTGTTCTAAGACATGAGGTAATTTGCTCAATGCTGTCCATGAACAGGATCATCAGACGGACTTTAATATATGTAAAGAATGCAACTTTGTTATGGTCTCTGTGTTAGACATTTTCCACAACAGAAACAAAAACCTTTGGTGAGCATGTTTTCCTATCTGATGACTGTATCCCTCAACTCACTTAATACCTGTTGAAGTGAAAGGAAATGTTTCTTGATATTCATACTCAGAAGATCATCCAAATTGTCTTTGATGTTCCATTTTGTGAGAGAAGCTTTATTTTAATATATATATATATATATATCAGAAAAACCATCCTGGAGAAAAGCGTTGAAGTTGGCATTTTGCTCTATGAAATGAAATGCCTTTTTTAATGGTCAGCCAACAATAAACACAACTGAATCTTGTATTCTACCTACCTTTCAGGCAATAACATGAATGTAAAGATAAGAATATATCATTTGGGAGTATATGACTGTCAAAAGATTAACATATGCAATGACCATAATAATTTAACTCAATGACCAGAGGTAACAAAATTGGGGAAATGATTTTACCTCCCTTCAGTCATTAGAAAGAAATGTAACTCTTTTGACAGTGAATTTTTCTTTTTGTGCCCAAAGAGAACATATCAAGATAAAAGTGTTTCAGAAAGGAAGCTGGTTTATTACTCTATCATATCTTCAATTAATAGATTATATATTTATTACAGGTGTAATAATATATGCTTCATATAATCATGGAGATTATTCTCATAAATATCCAGTAGAGATGGGAAAATAAGTTTGTTTAGTATGATTATTTTGTCTTTTTTGAGGTATTAAGAATCTCTATGATTTGTTAAAAGCCTCTGTTAGCCTCCAGCTTACGGATATCTTGAGAATCCATTCCTTCATTCCCTCAAACTATACTTCCTCCAATAAGACTCTTCACTGTTTACATTTGTTTTAGCACAGTTGCTCTCCCAATCTTGATTTTTCTTCTTTCCTGTGACTTCTGTTTCCTCAGATAGTATGTCCAGGCCTTTAATGTTAGAGTCCACCTGGGATGGCATTACTGTCCTTGGTTGAGAATAATATTTGCTACAGAAATCTTCTCAGATTTCTCCCCATTTTTTATCTGCTCACCAGTTTCATCCAAAATATTCTTAGTTTGAGCTAGTTTAATTGAGTTTTTCTCCAAGCGTTGCACAAAATTGCTTTTCCTTTCCAAGACTTCTTGATATTTTATGAGGCAATATTCCTCATAATCATCTACTATCCTCTTCTGTAACATTTTGTAACAGATTTCTATTCTAAACTTATATTACCCTTGGCCTACCCTATCTCTCTACTTGCCAAAGAGATCAAGCATTTACTGATAAAAGTGGTTTCTAAGTTCCTTTGTGGCAACTGTTTAAATCTCTTAAATTTTCTTAGAAAATTATGATTATAATAAAAATAAAAATAACTTGCTATGTGTCAGGTACTGTGCTAAGTGCTTTACATTTATTATCTCATTCAGTCCTCACAACAGCCCTGAAGGCTTTAACAGATGCAAAACGGTGGCAAAGAGAGTCTAAGTGACTCAACCAGGGTCACATAGCTAGTCAGTGTCCAAGGAAGGTCAAATGTGAACTCAAGGCCTCTTTACTCTAGGCCTGCTGCTACATCTACTACATTACCTAGCTATCCCATAATAATAATCTGTACTGATGTCTATTCATTTATCCATTTCCTGATTTTTAAAAATATCATCAGGGTATGTAAATAGATGAGGATAGAATTGCCGTAGTTGCATGTCATATCTTTTCCCCATATTAATTCTTTCCTCTAATTTGATACTGATCTTTGATCAAGTTGCACAGACAGTTGATTCAAAAATTAGCCTCATGTCTGTAATCCTTCCTATAATAATCTATTTCATGTAATATTATTTACTGTTTATCATATCCAGTGCTTCCCCGATCTCTTCCTGAACAAAAGATTCGTTATATATGGGCTTAATGCTTCTATAAATTATTCAAGTCTTTGACCCAACTTTTTTCTTACCCTGGGGATGTGCTATCTAATATGCCCTTTTTTGCTTTCCTCCCCTATGGTAAGAAGAAGTATTGTATACTGAATTCTTGGAGTATCAAATCATGTTGAATTTACTTGAAGGGTCTTATTAGATTCTTAGTCAGTTTTCTTAGGTCTTTGTAGAAATTTTCTACTTTACTCTTTTCAATAGACATTGGTACGTAAATTGCACTGATATTTATGGTGGTCTTTGGCAAATATCTTTCATGAGCATCACAATCTATAATGATTAACTGTTCAATGAAGTTACATTTCTTCTTATATAAAACCATCTTCATTTGTCATTTCGAGAAGACCCTTCAAATGATCTTTTAATTTAGGTTGAATTGTATTTTGACTCAGTTTCATTTAAAATGAAGCTGCCTAATTTTGAATATCATAAGTATATCTCAAGAAATATGGTCACTCATTGGTCAGTGGACAAGACTCTCACATTTAAAGTACGAATAGCTAAGGTAAGATATATAGAAAGTCTAAAAACAGTGATTTCTTAGCCTTTTGTCCCCTTTTCTGTTTCTTTGTCATTGTCTCCAGAAGGGGAAGGGAATCACAGAGGACTGAAGGGCATTTTAAAATTTTTCTTTGTTTCATGGGTTGTCACAATGCAACAATTTGACTCTGTGTTGGAACTTTACTGGTGATAAACCTCTCTGTACTTAACTTGGCTGGTTCATGCATAATATGCTTCATCAATTTCTGGGACAATACTCATTGGCAGAGAGTATAAAGAAATCCTTGGGAGGTTTATGATGGTAATGCCATAGTGGCCAAATCTTTTGGTCTTAACTCCACTTTAAATTCATGCAATGATATCTTAATTAGCATTCTTCATGGCACTTAAAACTATGAGGGTAAAAATAAATGAAGCAATTATTGTCATTGATATATAAATGATGCTTGATGCAATCCACACATATCAAGGTCTTATTTAATGAACTCTAAATTCATTTTAGATTTGGACCTGCCATAGATGTCATATCCAGCATCCAGAATAGTTTCTTCAACAGTTCCGGGAGCCAAATGCCAGGATAATATTACCAACAACAAATTCCTGGAGTAGAGCCAGTATATCATCATTTAAGCCAAGCTCATTCTATTCAGCTCTGCTGGGCTACAGATGTGATACGGATGGATGACAGTAGAACGATAATAACTCACATTTATATGGCACTTTGGGGTTACAAATTGTTTTCCTCACAACAACCCTGTGAGGTAGCTATTGCAAGCAATATTATTACCATTTTACAGATGGGGACTCTGAAGTGCCAAGAAATTAAGGAACTTTGCCCACACTTACACAGCTAATAAAAACAGTAGCCAGAATACAAAGCCCTCTCTCCTAACCTTGTCAGACACATTAGGTAGCAGTTCATATGTCTGTAACCCTGGGTAAGTAACCTGGTTTCTTTGAATCAGTTTTCTCATCTATAAGATAAGGACAACACTTTGTAATGTTACTTGAAAATATTACCTTTCACACTAGGTGGTACAGTGGAAAAAATGATGCCTGGAGTCAGGAATTCCTGAATTGAAATCTGACCTCAGACACTTATTAACTGTATGACCTTGGGCAAGTCACTTAACTTCTATTTTCTCAATTATAAAATGGGTATCACAAAAGCGCACCTACCACCCAGGGTTGTTTTGAGGACCAAATGACATAATATTTATAAAGTTCTTAGCACAGTGCCTGACATATAGGTGCTTATTCCCTTGTCATTCTCCAGGTTGTTTTGATGAAAGCCCTCTTTAAATTTTTAAGCACTTTAAAAAATTATTATCATTATGAAAAGTACTATACTACACCATACTATAGAGACATACCTTACCGTATGATAACCAATTTCACAAGAACATAAAGTGAGGTAAAGAGATATTACAGGGGCCAGCTAAGGACACTATTACAAATGGACAAAATGAATGATGTTACAGTGGGATTTACTTATGTACTTTATTAGGGATGTTACTGTGGAATGACATTATTCAGGGAGACATTATGCAAGATACACGTTTGCCGTTCTCCCAGCATAAAGCAGCCAGACACTGGAAGACTTCCTGAGCAAATTCATCATATGGTTTGTCTCATCTGACAAAGAGGCCAAGTCTCAGTTAGTGAATGTTGGTGTCTTAGATTCAACTTAGTTGTATCTTGTAGTGTGATAGAATACATACCCTGGGAAAGAGAGATAGAGACTAAGAGAGAAAGAGAGAGACAGAGAGGGATGTGTATATACATACATACATACATACATATACACATACACACACATACACACACACAGACAGAGAGAGAGAGAGAGAGAGAGAGAGAGAGAGAGAGAGATTCACATAACACATAGATAAGAGTCAAGCAAAGGGTGGAAAAAATTCGAGAGGGTTAAATCCCAAGCTTTATGCAAGAATTTTGTGCCAAACCAACTCAGAAATATCTAAGTATTGAAATACTTATGTGACTAAAGTTATATAGGGAAGAAACCAAAACCACGTTCTTTTATCCGAACTGATGCCACTCTCTGGCTGAATCATCAGTAAGTACCAAGTTGCAAAATGATAGCTCTGTTAAGTGTTCGTATGACGTTGATTGAAAGTTGAGCTAGCCAATGGCAAGGGGTGCTGGATGACCCTTCTTCTTCCCTGTTTTCTCCTTTGATTCTGAGCAATTTCATACTCTTTTATTAAGCTCTGACAATGTGTCACTGTGTTTAGACAAAAGTTAAACATGTTTCCCTCTACTAAAAGGGTAGTGACTATGAAGTCAGATCACCTGAGTTCAGATGTAGCCTCCAAGTTTTGTTTTCTGTGGGACCTTGGGCAAATGACTTAAACTCTCTAATCCTCAATTTCTTCTACAAAATGATGGAATTGGACTAGAACTGGACTGGATTAGCTTAGATGGGCCTCTTAGGTCCTTTCTGTAACTATTGTTCCCCATCTCTCAAGTGTTCTCCCCTGCCTCAAACTTTCCTATTTTACAGGTTCACAGAATCCTATCTTTAAAGTAGGAAGAGATTGTAAAGTTTATTGACTCCAATCCCTTCATTTTCCAAATAAAGAAACTGGAGCCCAGAGAGTTTTTCCAAGGTCATGCAGTAAGCGGAAAGCTGACATATGAATCCCTATCCTTTGTCTCCAAATCTAGAGCTCATATGGGAATCTCTCTTTTCCTTTCTTCAAATTTTGTTCAGGATTTATCTACATACATACCATCTTCTCATGGGTTCAAGAGAATACTCCTTGAGGGCAAGAATTATGTAATTTTAAACATTTGTTTGCTCAGTGCCTGGCAGAGAAATTGTGCATAGAAATTAATAAATATTTTTTGAATTGGAATAAATTGATGTCAATCAAAAGTAGACTATCAAATATGAACTGTCTTGTATCTGTTATCTGAGAAGAAATTCTAGCTTAACACTCAAATACACTTAACCAATTAATACCAGTAACCAGCATTTTATATAGCACATTAGGGTTTGTAAACCACTTTACATATGTTAACTCATTTCATCCTATTTCATCATCTATTTTATAGATGAGGAAACCTAGGGCGCAGGGAGGTTAATTGACTTGCCCAGGTTCACATGTTTAGGAAGGGGGTAACACTAAAATGTCAGGTCTTCAAGACACTATGCTCAACTACTATCTTTCCATCTAGCCTAATCCAATCCAATTCAATCCATTCTATTTCCATTCAATTTCACAAACATTTATGTATTTGCTGGCTGATAAGAAAGAAAGAATAGTAGAATTGGATGGATGGGCCGAGCTGGGTTTAACTTTATTGTGTGAAATCCACACACCTGGGTAAGTAAGAGACAATTTCTCAATGCCTCAGGTCATCTTCTGCTATTATAAACTGAAGAATAGTTGCTGATTTCCATAGGTGAAGGAAGTTTCCCTTACCTACAGTTCAGTCACACTGATGTCACAGGTCTAGACCCAAAACAAATGAAACAAATGGAAACCTAAAATATTTTTAAGCATCCAGGGCTGTGCTAAGATACAAAATCAAACAGTCCTTATCTACAGAGTCTATATTCTACTAGGGAGATACAATGAGGGTTCAGAGAATTAAGTATTAGGCAAGTCGCTAAATTCTAAAGACAAAAAAAAAAAAGGCAAACAACATACCCTCAAAGAACTTATACCCCAACGAAAGAGATGACAAATATATAAATGGGCACATAAGAGATACCTAAAAAGGAGATAAATTAAGTGGAAGATAAGAACTACAAGTTAATTTAAGGAAAATATTAATCCCTGGAAAAATGAAGAAAATGTTTCCTAGGCTGGTTGTGCCAGGCCTGGAGTCAGGAAGACTCATCTTCCTGAGGCTAAATCTGGTCTCAGACACTTACTAGCTATGTGACCCTGAGCAAGTCACTTAACCTTATTGGCCTCAGTTTCCTTATCATTGAAAATATTTGGAGAAGGAAATGACAAACCACTCCAGTGCCTTTATTAAGAAAACCCCAAGTGGGTTCACAGAATCAGATCTGACATGTCAATGACAAAAGTGCAAAGAGATAAGAATGCTTATGTTGAGGTTCGGGGTGCTAGGGATCCCAAAATACCAACATCCTGGGTCCTGCTTGGAAGACTTCAACCCAAGCCTTCTTCAGACAAAGTAAAACAAAGTTTAAGATTCACCATATTGAGTTGACTCTTAGGGAGCCTAAGCATTTGTAACATTTTTATTAACAAGAGGGCCAGATAGAATCTCAGCTGGACAGAGTCTGAGCTGGATTGAATCTAGCACTTCAAGGGGATGAGATGAAAGTTAAATTCAGAAAAGACTGAGGGAAGAATCCAAGTGTCTGGGGCTCCAGGGATAGTCTTGATAGGGGAGATCAGCCTGGAATGTAGATCAAATCTAGGGAGGATCTGGATGGGAGTGGCCAGTGGCCAGAGAATAGGATTTTGATATGATCAAGGGTGGGGAGATATGGACCTTAAGAGATTGTCAGATCAAATAAGAGAAATTCAAGGAGCCCTCAAGGTGATATTTTCTGGGACCCTTCAGACAAATGGGATCAAAATTTCCCTGAGCCAAGGGACAAAGGTCTCTGCTTGGGCTCGAATTCTGTGTCACTTACAGGTAGAGTTTTGGAGGGAGCACATTTCAGGAACTCAAATTTCCCTACTAATATTTTTAAAAGCTGATAATCAATTTTGATAATCAATTTTTAAGACTACAAAAAATAAAATATTTTGAGTACTTTCCTTCCATCTAAATTAATGGATGACTGTGCTACTCTTGGCTAGAGCTAACAGGGTAATAAATGGATATTTTATCCTACCTTGATCCCCTCTAGAGGATTCTTTATAGTTTGTCTTTTCAATGATAGGAGGTAATCCTGTTTGCCTACCTGCGGAGGGCAAATGATAGCCGGTATATGCATGTGGGACCAAACTATGTATACAGGAGGTACCTTTTACAGTAGAAGGAATCCTCTCAGACAGTGGTTCTTAATCTTTGTGTGTGTGTGTTTGTGTGGGTGTGTTTGTGTTTGTTTGTAGGTGTGTGTTTGTGTGTTTTGGAGCCCTTAGTAATTGTTGTTTGTCTTCTGTTCCCAAAGAAGAAAATAAGGAAGTAATATTATGTTATAAAAGTGAATTGGATTGAAGCGAAGGAGGGCTGTGCAAAGTCACCAGACTCACTTTCACCTCTGGAGCCATCTGGGTCCAGTGGCAAGATACAGATCAGGTGAACTGGAGATGACCCTGCATGCAGTGGGAGACCTTGGCCTTTTTAAGCTAAGGTCTTTAACAGGTCTCGGTTTGACTGAGGCAATGGCCATTCAGTGATTAAGGCTAAGAAGTAAGGCAGAAAATGGCCTCAGCCAAAAAAATGCGAGGGGAAGACCCTCAGGATTTCTGGAATCCCAGGAGGGCCCAAACAATGACCACATGGGGCTAGCTCTGGGAGCAATTGTTGACCAATCAGTGAGAGCCAGAGTGAATTGGGTTTAAACCTTAAGGTGTGGGCCTGAAGAAAAAAAAAGTTTTCTACAATCAAAATTTACATTCCTTTGGGCAGAGAACTTGCAGGTAAGGTATGATACCCTATGTGGGCAGAGGAAGGGGAAGGAAGGGGGGAAGGAAGGAAGGAAGGAAGGAAGGAAGGAAGGAAGGAAGGAAGGAAGGAAGGAAGGAAGGGAGGGAGGGAGGGAGGGAGGGAGGGAGGGGAAGGGAGGGAGGAAGGAAGGAAGGGAGGGAGGAGGAAGGGAGGAAGGGGAAGGGGAAGGGAGGAAGGAAGGAAGGGAAGGAGGGAGGAAGGGAGGGAGGAAGGAAGGAAGGAAGGAAGGAAGGAAGGAAGGAAGGAAGGAAGGAAGGAAGGAAGGAAGGAAGGAAGGAGGGAGGAAGGGAGGGAGGGAGGAGAGAAAGAAAGGAATTGCTGTGTTGCCGAACTGCCATGGTCTCATCTCCCTGAAGTCATGGTCCTCTTGGAGAATGAAGGACAAACTACAAAGTCAGTGAATAGAAATAGGTGACACCCCTTGGTAACCGGTCTCGTGAAAGCAAGGAACCCTTTTCAGAATAATGTTTTTAAAGAAATAAAATAAAATACACAGGATTACAAAGGATATCAATTACATTTTGAAATGAATGATCAAAATATTAACACAAATGCACAAACATGCAAGTTCATAGACCCCAGGCTAAGAATCCTTGGCCAGGAAATCAAGAAAAGTGATTTCTAGTTCCAACTTTATCTAGCTAGTTCGAAAGCTTCAAATAATGCATTTCACCTCTCCAGGGCTTTCAAATTTCTTGAAGTTCTAAAATTCTCAATGTATTGGTAGGTTTCTTTCCCTGTGTGTTTATGATAATAACTTATTTTAAAATGTTGTAGGGTTAGAAAGCACTTTCTTCACAAAAATCCGGTGAGAAAAGTAGTGCAAATCTTTACATCCCCATTGTAAAGGTGACAAGCTGGAGGCCAGAGAGGTTAAGAAACTTGCCCAAGGTCACTCAGCTTAATAAATAGTGGAGTCAGGAGCAGAGTCCAGGTCCTATTGATAGCAAATTCAATGCCTTTCTCACTAGGGCCTACTTTTCTCTCTTTTTTTTTAAAGAAGAAAGCCAGACCAAAGGCAAAAATGCTCATTGTGCACCATTCCAAAACCAACTATGAAAGGGTAGCAGAAGATGCAAATATAAAGTGACAGGCACTTGTGATAAGCATCCTTTGCAAAACAATTAAACCCCTTAAGACGTGCTTGTGAAACATTCAGGCGGACATTTGGGCTTTGATGAATCTGAAAGCCGTGGAAAGATAGCTGAATGAGTTGCTATTGCTAATCTGGGCTAACTGAAATTCTAGTCAACAATCTGAGTTAGAATCAGCCTAAAAGAAGTTTGTTTTTGGTAATCCCCTAACACTGCTCCTTCCACTCGGCATAGGAAGCCTTCATCTGGCTACCAACTATCAGGTACTGTGCTGGGCTACAAAGACTGAAAGGAGAAATGGTGTCTACCTTCTAAAGGGCAGTGTGGATTAGGTGCGAGATGTTGGACAAATCACTTAACCAATCTCTGACTCAGTTTACTCATCTGAAAAATGAGACTGTTGGATGACCTCTAATTTCTTTTCAGCTCTGAATCCATGATTTGTACTCATTCTCTTGGGTGGAAACAACATGTATATAGGTAAGTTAATACAAAAAATATACAAGTGAGTTATGAGTGGGGGAAGGACTCTTAAGAAGGGGCCCAACAGATAAAGGCTTGATATAGGAATGGGTTTATTAGATATTCCAGGTTTATCTCCTGGATGTGTGGAACTAAATTCTAATAATTTTAAATGTTTATATTTTATATTAAAGGCAATAGGGTGAGTAGTGGAGTGATGTGCTTTAAGATATGGGGAGATCTGAACTTTAAGGAAAATATTTTTGAAGGTTGTATGGAGGATGAATTAAAGAGGGAATCATGTAGGAAGCTAAGGCAATAACCCAGGCAAAAAAGCAACAAAGAAGTGATTGTGTTGTAGATGTGGAAAGGGCAAAGCATAGAGACTTTCTGGATATGAGGTATGTGAGAGACTGTAGAGTAGAAGGTAAACCTGGATGACTAAAAGGATAGTAATGCCTTCAATAAAAATACATAATTTAGGAGAAGGAATGTGTGTGTGTGTGGGGGGGAAGGTAGGGAAAGATAATTAGTTCTTTATTGGAAGTAAGCTTGTGTATATATAGTTAGATAGTTACATATAGTTATAGTTACACAGGGCTGGAATTTGTCCAGACATGAGAAGTGATAACAGAAGAGGATGACAGATTTGAGAGGAAAGAAGAGTGTATAGTTGGACTGGTTAATATATAGTCAAGATTACGAAAAAAAAAGTGCATGAACCCCAAGGACGAGTAATGGGCTGTGAGAGCACTGAGCTTCTGGACTAGAACTCATGGTGAAGATGATGAATGAATTTCAGATAAGTACGACATAGAGATGGAATGATAGGGGGACATGGTCAGAAAGATGAATATCAAAATTCTAGATCATGGAAGTAGAACCCTTACAGATAATGCTGAAAGCCCTCTTTTCATTGAAGCCTACAGCCTTAACGAGCTTTAGGACTTCTAATTTTGATGTCCTGAAAAGGTCTGTTCAGCCTAAGTGGAATTTAGTATTGTAGAAACAACAATGCTTTTATAAACAGAAGTTCTGCAATCTATATAACTAGCCAAGTCAATTAACCTCTTTAGACCTCATTACCCTTATATGTAAAATTAAGATATTATTCTGGATACTTTCTGAGATCCCTTCTATATTCTGTTTCTATGACACTGTACTCCAAATATTTCTTGTCACTTTTAAAAAATGTATCTGTCTTAATATATCTCAAACCTAGGTTTTAGGCTCTATTCCCTAAGGTGAAAGCTAACTGACTAAATCACCAATTAAAGGAAACTATGGCAGGTAAGCCAAAAATGTCAGGGACATTGATTTGTCAGCATGTGGTCCAAAGCAACACGGTCGAGTGCATGGAGTTTGTCATGAACATCTTTGTCTCCTCTTTTAGCATCACTTGCCTCATTTCTCACACTTCCTAGCTCTCAGGTATTCCTTCACCCTTTAGGCAACTATCCCATTTGTCAATTCTTACTCTCAATTAACTGTAAACTAATTCTTACTGCAGTGTTAATTTATAATTAGTGTTAGATGATAATTAAGGTGTTAGCTGATAAAGGTTTTACATCCATCCTTTTCAGAAAGATTTGTTGTTTAAAAGAGGACTTTTAAGAAAGAAAAAAGTTGGAAGACTTTGAAGTGGACATTATTCCTCCCTGGGCCCCTAGGTTGAGAAATATCTATTAGGTTACTGGGCAGGGTTGGATAACTTGCCTAGTAACAGTTTTTCTGTTGTTGGGCCCCTGTCAAAATGTCATTCTCCTTTGGTTTGATATTTGATGAATTGTTAACAGTCATTTTTGTTTAGTCCATTTGCATGGTAACCACCTGTGCCCCCTAATGTTAGACCCTAATTGCCAGGTAACCACGTTTTGCTGAGCACCCCCTTCCTGACTGGCTACCTCTCCTGGCACCTCTGGGGTCCTTTGCCTAGTAGCACCCTGACAACCACCTTCTGTTTGGGGGTTCTTGCCTAGCAGCAAGCCCCCCCCCCTCCTCTGTCAGAACTCTCTTTGTTGTGGAAACCACAAGACTGTACCGAGTAGTCCCAAAATGCTTAAACTACACTCACCCACCTCAGTTCGGGGCTGTCTCCTCTGGGTCTCTCCATGAGGCAGCCACCAGCCTGGCTAATAAATGACACTCTTGAAATTCCTAATTGAATTTTGCTTATTAACTCCGTCCATTTCAAGTCAAAGGAATAATGCAATAATTATGAAATACCAGGTAGTGAAATTGCTATCTTGTCCTGAGGGAATAAGACAGTGGAATTAAGGAAAGTGACTCTGCTGACTTCTAAGGCTGTTTGGGCACTGTAACCCAGAGTTCTTGCAGGTAACTGAACTAAGGGAAAACTCTGTTCTTCCAGACTTTATCATCTTATTGTTCCTGATTAATGACTTTTATAAGTAGCCTAAAGCATGGAAGAGTGTATCCCCAAGGTGTCTTACACCTCTGCTGGTAGACTCAGGAGATCCACAGTGCTGGGTCTGGGGTTTACAATATCTTGCATTGCAAATGGCAAAAATATATCTCCTTTCCACTGAGTTACTTATTCTGCCAAACTTTTGAGGGGACAGGCAAATAGAAACTTGGCTTCCTGGTGTAGTGAAAGTGGGGTGGCTAGATGAGAATGTAGGGCAATTTAACCTTCTTTTGGTTTCAGTTTCATAATCTATAAAATAACAGTACTTTTCAACACAGGATTGTGGTAAACATCAAATGAGAAAACATGTAAAGCACTAGCACTAGGCAGTGCCAAGATCGCAGAGAAGAAGCAGAGACCTGCTAGATCTCTCCCACTAAACCCCTCAAGAAACCTGTAAAAAATGACATAAGCCACAAAAATGACAGACTGAAGCAAATCTCCAGAACAAGACAATCAAGGGTTTGTCTGGGAGCAGATCACTGTTTGACTTGGGTCACACCAGTGTGGCTAGAGCTGGATCAGTCCTTAGGGGACTGAATCACTGGTGGCTATTATGGTTTTCAGACTTGTCAACTCACAAATGCTAAAGACAGCTTTGAAGGTCAATGGAAAGGGTCTTTAGCTTGGCTTAGAGGGCAGCTGTGGTATGGCCCCAGTCCCAGACCCAGTTCTGGTCCCAGGGTGGTGGCAGTCACTGCCGAAGGAGAGATTGCTTCTGGAGCCTTCCACATAAGAGCTCAAAAGCCACAAAAATGACTGTGAAAATGAGCAAATGGAGGAAAAGAAACAGACTATAGATTCTTACTTTCTCAAAGAAGAGATATTTTCTTATGTTACTGGTGACAAGGAATATCAAAATATACAACCAAAAGAAAACAACAAAGCCAAAACTCCTGCATTGAAAGCCTCCAAGAAAAATATGAATTGGTCTCAGCTCATGGAAGAGCTCAAAAAGGATTTTGAAAATCAAGAGATGTAGAGAAAAAACTGAGAAGAGAAATGTGAGTGATTCAAGAAAATGATGAAAAATGAGTCAACAGTTTGCTAAAAGAAATCCAAAAAATACTGAAGAAAATAAGATCTTTAAAATTAGACTAACACAAATGACAAAGGAGGTCCAAAAAGCCAATGAAAAAGAATGTCTTAAAAAGCAGGATGGGCCAAATGGAAAAAGAGGTCCAAAAGCTTACTGACAAAAACAATTGGAAGGGATTTTAGAATTAAATCTGGTCCAATATCCCCATTTTATAGATAAAGATACTGAGACTTAGTTAAATAAATTGTTGAAAATGACAGGGATTGCAATCAGAAGAATCAGAATTCAAATCCAGGTCCTATGATTCCCAATTCATGCTCTTTTATTACACCACAATATCTTTGGCTAATAAATACATGAAGTTCTGGTTGAACCCAGGTCTTCTGATTTAAAGTTGAATGCTCATTTTAATTCTATATATTGCTTTCACATTAATTTCCCAGTCAAAAACCTTTAATGGTATTTCATTACATAAAGGATGAAGTAAAAATTCTTTTGTTTGCCATTGATAGCCCTTTATAATCTGACCTTCATTTTTGAGGAACTGAGTTACATTTCTTGGTTTTAAGTTTCCTTATCTCTTAAATTAGAAGATTAGATGATTGTATATTCCAATAGTAGTAGAACTGTAAGGGATTTTACCACTCTGCTATTCTAGCTATATTTACCATCATTTTAAATTGGTCTACTCAAGGTTCTCCAGTCATAGTTAGGTTTTGCATTTCCATGCCTTCATTCATGTCTTCGATTTTTTTGTATTCTTTCCTTATTATTAGTCTCTTTTCTTAGAAACTACTCTTCTTTTCCTCCATCAATTAAAATTTTACCCTCCCTCAAGATCTAGCTTATGTGTCATTTTCTTTGTGAAAAACGCCAGCTATAAGTGATTTCTAGATTACCTCTTAAAACCCATGTTGTATGTATCTCTTATTTACCATTCATCCTTTGCTTTCTGGTTTAGTTTACTTATCTTTTTCTAGTTTATCTCTCCAGCTGGATTATAAATTGCTTGAGGGCAGGGACTGTACATTAAACATTTTTGTGTTCTTCTAGGAGCCTAGCATAGTGTAATAGTCAAAATATATCCTCAACAAATATTAGTTGTTATTATAGACTATCTGTTCTGCAAATAATTTTATTAGGTAGAACCTCATATGCTAATAATACCTGTTTTAATAAGATTTAACTTAACCCAAATTACCTTTATGAAATCACATTTTAACACAATATGAAGTTCAAAAAAATAAAAAAAGTATGGATAGTATATCAGTGGTATAAGAAATGCTTTGATTTAAAAAAAATTAGTATAAAATCAGATTAATTTGTGAATGAAATTAGATAATATGAATTGACAATAGGCAAGCTATGAAATCTAAAATCCTAAGAGTAAGAAAGGAAAGAAAAGCCTTTCAAATAATTGTCTTCCTAAATCCTTTTTCATAAAATTCTTTGCTCTCATCAGTTTTCTAATGGGTTCATATAGAGAAATTAATTTGCAAAAGGAGTCAGCAAAATGCTGAAAAAATGAAAGCATAAACTACCATGCACTTTCCCCTCCTTTTTTGACTCCTGCACATTTCAATATTGTTAATCACCTTCATGCTGTTCAAATTCACCAGCTGTAGGAACACCTATCAGATTATAGTAGAGTACTAAAAATCAGCTGGTGTTATTGAGAGTAAATGAATCAGTACATTTTTAGTTCAAATGTTTCCCCATGTGGCTCATACTACTTAACTTTTTTCCTCTGATTGTTCATTTATAATATCAAAAGTTTTCTTGGACATATGCTTCTTTAGATGAAAAATCTTACAGGGTTATTGAAATTATTCAATAGTATGGAAAGGAGAGATGTCTTTGGAGCTTGATTTATAAAAGATAAGAAAGAGAAAGTATTTGTTACCAGGATTTTAAATAGAGATCTCTTTTCATCACTGAGAGAAAAACATCAGCCATATAATTTTCATTTTCAGTGAAGCTCATTTGCCAATAACATTTCATTGCTACATTAATGTAGCAAATGATGCCAAACTTCCAAAGCATTTCTGTTGAGTTTAGACAAGAGTATAGTCTTGATAGAGCTCATCTCCAAATCGTTTGGAGTCCACAATGTCTATGCAAAACCATTAATCTCAGAATGTGTCTAAACACTATCCTGGAGACAGGCTGCAATTTGCTGTTCTCTGTGACAGAAAAATGGCTGGTAGAGCTCTGTCATTTAACCCCTATGCATTCTTTGGTTGTCATGGAAAGAAAGGTTGCTGTTGTTTTTTTCTCCCCATACTGCCCTGTCATAAAAGGACTACAAAATCTGTCAACACTGTATAACTTTACATACAAAAGTAATGCCTTGCATAGATATTTCAGTCATCATGTGAAAAATCAACAAGACATCATTTTAGATCAGTGGCATTGTCTTTGTGGTTAAAAGGGAAAATATAAGAAGGTGGTATTGCACATATGCCTGCTTGACTTAAAAGACATTGGCCTAAACCTGTACTGTTGTTTCATTCTTCACACTATTTAATAAGTTGTACTTGAGGGTACTTTGGAAAGCATAGTCAAGACGTGGATTGCTTGGTCATGTCAATAACCTTTAGACACAAACCCTTACCAGATTCTAAAGTGGTTAGGTTTGCGAGGGCTTGGTTTATACTTAGTTTAGTGTAAAGATATACTGATGTTAGATTGCATTTTAAGTGCTTGTATATATAACGTGTGCTTGACAAAATGCAAGTTAGGCTGAAAGTCTGGCACATATTAAGATCTGCAATCAAATACATGCTGAATACTCACACTGAGTAGGATTGCAGAGGCAGCCCTTCAAATGTGCACCTAGGGATCTATACAGTGTTCCATTTGAATTTTTCTTTAAAGTCCCTCCTACAATGCAAATGTTTTTATTTGTAATTTTTATTTTAAAATTATATACAAATACAGGTAGGGTAGAACTTGCTGATTTCACATATGACTATGCCCATCAATGCCCTCATTAAATACATACAAAACAGCAATGCCTTGGGGACCATTTCATAAAGTATTCTGAGCAGTGTGTAACCTCATTAGGTTCTCATCATGTATTATTCTATATACCCATTTGTGCAATATTGAAGGTAATCAAAATTGATGCGTGAAATTTACATAAGGATATATACCACTAGAAGTCTAAAGTGGCAAGACAGAAGGGGAAACACTCAAAAGTCTTTGCAGTGATTGTTTTTTAAAGGTGAAAGGCAGAACATTAAAGATGAAATGTGAACTGCTAAAGGGTATTGTGCCAACTGACAAAAGATTCCAAGTGTGTCAACCTGCTTTTTGCATACTTGTGTAAAGAGCCTCACTCTTCTCATTAGGATTATGGAATTTTTCATCAAGAGCCAGCCCTGCCATGAGGAGCAATTATAACTGTGAGTGTAGGGGACACAGACTATGGCCGAATGAACACAAGTCACAAGGAAAAAACCTATTCAAGATAGGATTTGTTACTCTTCCTTATCTCCAATGGAATCTGGTAAAAGGCTCCTAGCTTCCCAGATTTATGAATATTTGCCATATACAGTGGTTATTTATTTTATTTTTATGGTGATCTAGTTAATTTTGTCTGGTCAATAATATTTGACCAATGACAGAAATCTTCTGACAGCAGGATAAATATTGAAATGCATTACAATTTGCTTTCTGTCCTTCCCCATAGAATGTTCACTTAAACACTATAAAATGGAATATTTTACTATTTGAAAATATTTATCTTTGTATCTCTATTGTCTGGCACAATGTCAATAGATGTAATTAACAAATGCTTGTTATTTTACTGAATGACTACAAATGTAGGGAAACTAAAGAAGTTAACAAAGCCATCTGAATGTAACTTTCTTAAATTACAGGGCTTGTCCTGCTTTCCCATTTGTATCTCCAGCTCCAGGAACACGGCTTATCGCTGAAAAGGTACTTAATAATGCTTTTTTGATTGACTGCTCAAATGATTTTCCAGGCAATGGCTACTTACAAATGTCTATAAGAGAATCTTCTTCAGTGAGTCATTCTCTTTATTAAAATGATTTCCAGATATGTATTTTTATATTTGCCTTCATATAAGCATCTATGTTTATATGTATATATATATATACACAAACACATATTTATATATGTCCATGTGTAGTTACATATAGAAAGTCATAATTTCTCTACATAGATGTATAAATAACACAGATACACATCAACATAAAGATAACTATACTCTGTATCTTCATAGATCTATAACTATATAACTCTATATTTACTTATAGACATATCTATCTATAGCTGTAAAGGGTAGTTAGGTGGTGCAGTGGATAGAGTGCTCACCCTGAGTTAAATCTAGGGATGGAATGTAAATGAGGATCCTGCAAAAGAGACGGAGGAGAAAGGACAAAGAGCAGGAAAGATCAATTTCAGGAAAAACCAAGGAAGAGAGAGAACTTAGGAGGAGGAGTTATCAACAGTGGCAAATGCTATAAAAATGTTAAGAAAAATGAGAAGTGAAAGCAAAAACATAGAATTCATTGGCAACCTGAAGGAAGACATATTATGTTGAGTGGCAGAGTTGGAATACAGGATATAATGGGCTAAGGTATGATTAAAGGAGAGAAAATAGAATGCAGACTATTTTTTCTAAGAGTTTGTCTAGGAAAAAAATAGAAAGCTTGAACAGCTTCAATAGATAGCTTGGTCAAGTAAAGCTTATTTTTTTCTCTTAGTGTAGTTATGGGCAATATTTATAGGCACCAGGGAAGGAGTTGATAAATAAGGACTGACAGGATTAGAAAATAGAATGAAAAGGTGAGCTGATGGAGAAAAGAGAATGGGTTGGGATCACAGGCACAAAAGAAGGATTTGGCCTCAGTGTGGAAAAGAGCCATCTCTTTATCAGAGACTGGAGCAGAGAAGAGAATGAAGAATGATGGTGAAGTTTTTGTGATAGTATAAGGGAGAAGAGGGAGCTGTAACTTAGGAGATGACTTTATGACAGAGTTTCTTCTTAAATCTTTTTCAAATGCTTCAAATCCTTCAATGTATCTGTGATCTCATGATGCACATATTTCTTAAATGTTAAGACCATAACCACTTTATCCCTTCCTATCCTGTGCTAATCTTGTCCATGATATCCTGTAAATTTGTGCAGAACATACATATGCACATGTGTGTATACAGACACGAGTGCATATAAATATACATGTGAATGTGTATATATACAGCATAAATAAATCTATGTAGAGGAAAGGTAATATAAAGGTTGTCATAAAAACAACATATGATCAAAAAAGAGATGCTTTGATCATATGACAAAAGCTAGGAATAACTGAAGGGTAACAGTGTCTACTCCACTGGTATCTTTGAGATGTAAGAAAACTTAGGGAAAGTCCTCAGCACAGCAGAAAGAATCTCTCCATCAAACTTATCTCTAACTTGCTTCTGTTGTTTTCTACCTCTGTAACTTTGGGCAAGTTGCTTAATCTTCTAAGGACCTCAGTTTCCTCATGGGTAAAATGACTTTTGAAATACTAATGTTTGCATTCTCATGACTATCCTCTGTCTATGAAGGATCTATCTTCTGTCTGTCCAGCTAAATGTCTGGACAATAGCTGTTCTTCATACAATTGGGTTTTCTAATGTTGATAGTCCAAAGTCTTTTGAAAAATTATTTGGGTCTTATCTAGGGGCTTCTGTAGTATTTCCGAGCTTGATATAATTAGTACAACATCATTTGCCAAAAGGAGTATGTGGAATATCCATTAATAAGAATATCTACAGAAAATGTCCTGTGAACTTGTATTCTGGGCTAGTTCTCCTTCAAGACAGTGGTACAAAATTTTGATGAGCATCTATTGCCTTATTTTATGCCTGGTTTTATATTAATGATCAAAGAGATCATTGAACAGGGTTCCTTTGTTGTTAGATATGTCAAGGAATCTTTTTTAATTTTGACATAGAAATTGAAGAAACCTGTGGAAGGGGAGTTTTTAAGGCAACGTTTTATTTTTATCAAATCAAATATTAAAAACATTCAACAAAAAGCATTAGTTATTGCATCTTTGACATCTTTTAGTCAACTATGTGATGGCAAAGACTGTTTTTTGGGGGGGGTTGAAATACTACTTGTGAAAGTCTGCCATTTCCTATTTAATACCTTCATCAAAGACACTTTCAATAAATGTATATATTATACTCACAGACATAATATGTGAATGAGAATGTAGGCATATGTTAGTAGTTATTGATGCTCTCAGTTACTTTTTTTGACTGCCTTTGGGATCTTCTCTTTCAAATCCCTTTAGACTCAAACCCTCAGCACCCTCAAAATTATACTGCCGTCATCACATATCTTTTTATACCATCTATAGCCCTAAGGGCAAGGTCTACAGTTGCATCTAGGGCCATCTCCAGTCTTCCTGAACTTTATCTTGCCACTGGACCCAGATGACTCCAGAGGAGAGAATGAGGCTGGTGGCTCTGCACAGCCCTCCCTTACTTCAATCCAATTCACTTGCAAGTCACAGCATCACCTTCCTCATGTCATGGTCCTCTTTGAGAACGAAGGACAAACAAAAGGAGAAAAAAAAGAAGCTCTACTGTTTTTGCCAACTTTTTTATTCCAATGTATTTTCCATTCTGTTTATAAATACATCTGTTATTTTCATATTAGGAGTCGAAATGTGAAAGCTCAACTCTCTTTGATGGCAAAAATGATTAGTTATAAAAATCATTGCAGATCTTTCCCCCTATCTTCTTGTTATTGTATTTACAGTTTCATCTTTCTAATTTAAAAATATTTTATTTTTCCCCAGTTACATGTAAAAACAATTTTTAACATTCATTTTTAAAGCTCTGAATTCCAAATTCTCTCTCTCTCTTCCTCCTTCCCCCATTAAGAAGTCAAGCAAGTCAATATAGATTATACAAGCTGACCATGCATAACATTCCCACAATCGTCATTTTGTGAAAGAAAATATAGACAAAAAAAACTTCAAGAAAAGTAAGGAAAATTTTTTTTAAAAGTATGCTTCCACTTGTATTCAGACATCTTCAGTTCTTTGTCTGGGATGGATAGCATTTTTCATCACAAGGCCTTCAGAATTATCTTGGATCATTGTATTCCTGATAATAGCTGTTATTTACAGCTGATCATCTTATAATATTGTTGTCACTTTGTACATAGAGCATTTCACTTTGCTTCTGCTCATAAAAGTCTTCCCAGGCTTTTCTGAGAGCATCCTGCTTATCACTCCTCATTGTATAATAGTATTCCATTATATTCACATACCACAACTTGTTCAGCCATTCCCCTATTGGCATCACCTCAATTTCTAATTCTTTGACTCCAGAAATTAGCTTGCTATAAATGTTTTTGTACATATAGTTCCTTTTCCTTTTTGTTTTTTGGTTTTGTCTCTTTTGGGATAGAGACCTAGTAGTCGTATTTTTAGGTTAAAAGGTATGCATGGTTTTATGCCCTTTGTGGCTAGTTCCAAATTGCTCTGCTGAATGATTGAATCAGTTCACAACTCTACCAATAGTGCATTAATGACTTATTTTTCCCACATCCCCTCCGATATTTGTCATTAAATTGCTTTCCTGTTTGTCAATCTAATAGGTATGAGATAGTACTTTAGAATTGTTTTAATTTGCATTTCTCCAATGAATAGTGAGAATATTTGTTTATATGACTATGGATAGCTTTACTTCATCTTAAAACTGATCATATCTTTTAATTGCTTTTCAATTGGGGAATTTGGCTCAGTTCTCCATAGGTTTGAAAAATGAGGCCTTTATGAGTGAAATTCGCTTCAAAATTTTTTTTCACAGTTATTATTGCTAACTGTATTTCCCTCCATCCTATTCCTCCCATTTATTCTGTTCTCACTCTCTTTTCACCCTGTTCCTCCTCAAAAGTGCTTTGCTTCTGACTATCCCCTCCCCCAATCTGTCCTTCCTTTTATCGTCCCTCATCCTTCTCTTTATCCCTTCCCCTCCTACTTTCCTGTAGAGTAAGATAGATTTCTATACCCAACTGAGTGTGTATGTTATTCCCTCTGAGCCAGTTCTGATAAGAGTAAGGTTTACTCACTCCCCCTACCTCCTCCTTCTTTCTCTCCACTGTAAAGCTTTTTCTTAACTCCTTTATGTGAGATAATTTACCCCTATCTCTCCCTTTTTCTTTCTCCCAGTACATTCCTCTCTCATTCCTTAATTTTATTTTTCAGATATCCTCCCTTCATATTAAAATCATACCTTATAGTTTCATCCTTGAATTCTTCTGGGATTACTTTGATTAAATGGGTCCCTTTGAAAATTTCTTTAAAATTTCTCCTCCATGGCTTTTTGCTATTTTATGATGTGATACTGCTTATAATATGCCTCCATCCTTCTATGCAAGATTTTATAAATTAGTTTATAGCCTAATAATTATTACCTTTTGCTTCCATAGCTTTCTATTTGGCAAGAAACTCAACTGCTTATTGAGAAAAGCACTTTTTAGGTTCTTTTGTTTTCCTTATTCTGACGTGATTTGAACCATTTAAACTTCAACATGAAATGTTCATATTAAGTCCAAATGTCTTTTCCTCCCATTAATTGCCTATTTGTTAGCATCAATAACTGAATTAATGAAATCAGGAAAGTTGGAGTTACGTGTACTCCATATGTTTTTCTCACATTCTTTCTTCTAGCCTTTTATTTGTTTATTTAAAATTTATTTTAAAAATATCAATTTATTTAATTAAATACTTAATTTATTTAATTTTCTTTTTTGGTCCTTGATCTAAAAAGTTGGTGGCCTCAATCTAAATAGATAACCAACTCACAAATGATTCCCACATTTGCAACAATTCCTGTTATTTCTGCTAAAATATATTTAATAGTAATAATTACTCACAATTATATCGTACTTTATGGTCTGTAAAAATCTTTTATCTGTATAAATTGATTTGATTCTCACAGAAAACCTGAGAAATTGATACATCTGTTATCCTTTATTTTACAGATGAGGAAAATGAGATACAGAAAGGTTACGCTATTCTCATTTTTTGATGATGTTATCCAGTACTTGTCATGTCTATTTGGCCCTTGATGAAAGAATTAGGACGTGTGAGGCTTTAGTGTCATCTATAAGTCTCTCATTTCTTATTCTTAAAACATACTATCCAATATATTTTTCATTGTCCTCACCTATCTTTGCACTGAAGTCAACAGATTTTAAAGTAAATGTTGATTGGGAAGGTCTTAGGGAGTCTGTAGACTTTTTCTACTTTTTAATTTTCTGCAATGGATACTGATGCAGAAGCTACAATTATTTTGATGATTTTTTTGGTGTGGGAAGGTTGAGGAAGTTCTTTATTCAAAGGATTATCATGAGCCTAAAATAGGAGATGATCAAATGTTCCAGAAAATGCTTTTACTTGTTGTTTTTGGATCCATAATGAATCCAACCTTCACTCTTCCTTTATTGGCTTCTCTAGAGACCTATGAACCACCTTCCCTTTTAGCTGAAATTTTCTTTTGTTTGTAGCATGAATGTTATGATTGATATAAGACAACACTTCTATTAGGATTTATACTATTGATCAGTGGACTAGGATCTTACATTTTAATAAGCTAATGTTCACAGATTTCCTGAAAACAATATGATTCTTTGGATTTCTGCCCCATTTCCTACTCTTCTTCCATCATCACTTGGAAGTGGAAAGTGCCACACAGGGTTTTGACGGCCATTTTGTAATAGAATTTTAAAAAAATTAAAAATTAAAAAACAGCATTTTATAAATACTATTATATCACTTCCTCCCTTCCCTTTTTCAAATCAAGCTGGATAAACTAATGGAAATTTTATCTGTATCAAGGGGATCATAATAACTCACTTACAAAATGGAGAACATTTTGGATCCTAAGTTACAATATACAAACTAGATATCTTTTGTGTAGAATTGCATGCCTTTCTTTGGGTATTAACAATAATTTCATCAACTTTTTTTCTTGATTTTAAAAATATTCATCTTATAATGTTGCTAAAATGACCAATAAAAGTTTTGGAAGGGCATCACCATTCAAAGTAATTACATCTCTCCCCGCTCCAATTTTCTCTGAATTCAGTATTCATGGAATCCAGTACTCAGCTGTTAGGGCTCTTACAAATGTATAACCCATTCAGTCTTACATATCTTTAGGAACTATAAGAGACTTAAACAGACAGACACACACACACACACAAAACACACAAAATAACCAACTCTACATTCTCAAATGTGAAGACTTGAACCTCAAACAGTTAGGAGAGGTCCTAAATTCTCTGATACTTAGGAGGTATTTTCTAGGCTAATCTTAGCTTTTCTCTGATTACATACAGGCTGTCAGTTGAATGCCTTTACAAGTTCTCCCCCATGCCTAGGACACATTCCCTTCTCAGTTCCATCTTAAACAATCTCTACTTTTCTTTTAAGGATCAGCTCACCTCCATGTCACCTACATTTGCATGAGTCCCTGCCAATACCCTGCCCCACCAAAAAAAAGCTCTACTAACTTGTATTTGCTTTGGATATATTTGATATGTACTTGTACATTTGTATGCATTCTCCCTCAATAGTATAAGCTTCTGGAGGGCAAGGACTCTTTTAAAACTGCCAACAAGTATTTATTAAGAACCTACTACGTGTCAGGCACTATGCTAATCACTCACTGTAAGCAAATAGATAAAGAAGAGCTTAGCATAGTGCCTGGCACATAATAGGTACTGAATAAATGTTGATTGATTGATTGGAGTTACCTGAACAGTTCCTGATTTAATTCGAAAGCCACTATCCAGGTAGGAAAGGGGATAGAACACATCTTTACCCAATTAAAGAGTTTTCAGGATACATAAATCAAACCTATTTAGGCCTTCCAGTCAAACTCCTTGATTATCTTATCACTTCATACTTCTCGATGTATTTATTGTGCTTCATTTTGTATTATAGCTTATTTATTTTTGTGTCACATCCTTCTACCAGAATGTGAGCTCCCAGCAGAAGGCAAAGATTGTGTCTCATCCCCCAATGCCTACTAGAGAAGTAGATTTCTAATAAAGGTTTATTAAATTGAATTATTTATTTTTTTAATGCCCAAAGATTATAGTGTGTGTGTGTGTGTGTTTGTGTGTGTGTGTGTGTGTGAGAGAGAGAGAGAGAGAGAGAGAGAGAGAGAGAGAGAGAGAGAGAAAGAGAAAGAGAGAGAGAGAGAGAGATTTTTTTCCCACTTACCCTTAAATTATTCGATTCCTCTGGTGTTCATTCACTGTTTCTTAGTCTCCTAATATTTTTCCCCCTTCAGGATCTATTCTTCCTCTAAATACTCATCATCCAATGCATTGTATAAAGAGAATTCCCAGCACGAGATTTTAAAATAAAAGATAAAGTGTTCAGCATCTGAACATTTTCAAGCTCTGGTGTCAGTCCCTGAAATGCCTCCTGTTGACAATGATGGTTATCACTGGGGGCAACTGAAATCTGTTCATTCTGAACTGTCTTCAGAAATCAGCCCTATCTGATTGTTCTTTCAGATCAAAAGGACGAAGAAGACAAAGTAAGCTGAGAATATTCTTTCACTCCGTACTTTGTTGTTAAAAGGGGGAGGAATCCCACTAGGACCCCTAAACCAGTTTTAGGTATTACTAATCTTTTGTAAGGATTTCTACTCTCCTCCCCACCTCATTACTGTCAGTTGACTTATTGGATCGAATAGTCAAATCAATGTTCCCTTGCATAGCACTTGTTCTGCACTGTTATGAATTAACCAGGGATAACACCAAGTAGATATCACATGGGCAAAGGAACATCTATTCTTCTAAGAAATCTGGCATGAACTTCCTGGTGCAAGTAGACAATTTTCTTTTCTTAATATGAAAATGCTTGCCGACTTCCTAAAATCACCTAGTGTGCCTGGATTTAGAGACCCTATATTTCGGATATTCCTGAAACATATGTTTATGCTATAGCTAACACCGTGCTTAGTTTCGACCACAAAATGCATAGCAAACTCTGTTTACCATGTGGTGGGCAGATGAGAAGGAGGCCTGCCTTATTTTACCAGCAGAGCTAACCCTGTTGCTAACAAATCATCTTCTGAAGACTGAAGATGTAGCAAAGTGCCTGCCATTGAAAACAGCAAGGAAAATAACAGTGTAGTTGGTGTGCCTCTTAAAATGCTATTTCTTGTTGGACACAGGAAGTCACTTTACATCAAATTGGGATGTGACATAACTTAACGTGTCAAAGACATTGTTAAAAAACAAACAAGTTGGAACCGAACTGCGTCCCGTACATCTTAGATCTCTCAGGCAGTTTCACACATTAAGACAGTAGAGCATGCAGAGCTCATAAATTCTCTTGCGGCTGAGGTTTTTGGAAATTTTGACAAAACTCAGTGGGATCTTGGTGGGGAAACCAACATTTACCACTGAGTTCTTTAACGATAGTTGAACCAGTAGACTTCAATCCTGATTTACTCAAGTAGAATTCAATATCATAACAAGGCAATTGGGCATCCACACATACTTTCAGGAAACCTATTTTCATGCTATGATCTTTAACTCTTTCATTTATCAGGGTATTTGACTTGAAACTCAGTTTGCATTCAAGCACTCTGTTTTTTGTGCATGACGGGATTCTTTTCCTTCCCACTTCTCCAACTTATGTTGTTGCCGTCCAACTCTTTGTGACCCCATTTTGGGGTTTTCTTGACAAAGATAATGGAGTCGTTTGCATTTCCTTCTCTAGTTGATTTTATAGATGAGGAAACTGAGGCAAATAGGGAAAAGTGACTTTCCCAGCATCACACAGCTGGTGTTTCCAAGTTATACTTTCATGTAATTAATAGGTTTATTTAGTTATTTGAGTCATAAGACTAAGGCATCAACTTTGTCTCCTCTTAGTTGGACTATTATATATAATTTCTCAGTGGGCTTCCTGCTTCCACCATTTCCTCTCTTCAATCTTTAGGATCCCAGATTTAGAGCTAGAGATGCTTCCAATACCCTCATTTCAGGGTGGGTGGAGGGAGAAGATCTGAGTCTTCATTGCTATGGGGAATTCCCACAAGGCACTGAGAAGGTAGGTGACTTGCTCAGTGTAATATAGAAAGTTTGTACCAGACGTGACTTGAAGCCTTCCTGACTCTCTGCATTATCCCATGTAGCTTCCCACCTTCACTACCCCACAAGCTTCCTCCAAGTTTCCCTGACATATTACAGAAGCATTGAGAGTTAGAAGGGACTTTGGTAAGCACCTAGTCCAAAGAAAAGTATCCCCATCATCACATATTTGATCACTGCTCATCTAAACTGTTCTTGATAATCTCCAAGGATAGGAAATCCACCAATTCTCAATGTAATCAATTCCACTTTTCAACCATTGTAGTGGGTGAGGAGTTTTTCCTTAGCATCAACCTATTTTTTTTTTTTTGCAATCTCCTCCCACCCCACAATTGTTCTTACTGCCATCCTCTGGATCCAAATAGAACAAATCTTATCCTTCCTCTTCAAGATAACCCTTCACATACTTGAAAAAGCTATCCTTTGTCACCTCAGTTTTCTCTTTTCCAGTTTTAACATCCCCAGTTCTTTAAATTGATCTTTGTATGACATGAATTCCAGGCCCTTCCTCATCCTGGTTGGCATTTTCTAGGTGACTCTCCAGGTCATTATCATCCCTTCTTACATCAGAGTCCACAGGATTGAGCACAGTGTTTTGAATGACATCCAAATCCTGGCAGCTATGCCTTTATTTACGTAGCCCAAGACTGCACTAGATTTTTAGACTGCCCAGGCAGATAGATGACTCAGTGAATAGTGTGCTGGACCTGGAGTCAGGAAGTCCTAAGGTCAAATCTGGTCTCAGACACTCACTAGCAGTGTGACCCGGGGCAAGTCACTTAACCTCTGTTTGCTGAATCCACTGGAGAAGGAAATGACAAACCCCTACAGTATCTTTGCTAAGAAAACCATACAGAGTCCTGAAGAATTGGCCATGATTAAACACCACCTCATTATGCTGACTCAACAATTCACTGGAACCCTCAAATCGTTTTTTTTTTTTTTTCTGACCAGCTTTGCTATCTAACCATATTTTCTTCTTTATTATTTGGATACCTATTTGTTAGTTTTCACAACTGTCCCTATCGGCTTTCATCTTCTTTGACTTAGCTTTTTAAAGAGGGTCCAATGTCAGGAACACATTTTTTCCTCACTAAAGTCTTGGAAGTGGGAGTGATAACTCTCCCTCATGGCCTTAGCTTCAAGTGGTATAAATGGTAAGAGCTGGAGCGTGTATGTGTGGGTATGTGTAGTATGAGTGTTCATGTGAATGAGTGTGTGTGTATAGCAGTGTAGACAGATTAAATGTCTTATCAAATGTCTTTACTCTGGTAAATGGAAGAACTATGATCCCAAGTCACATCCTCTGACTGTAAAGTAAGCTCCTTCCACTCTACCATACTCCCTCATCCTGTCAATAGTATATAATCCCTGTGAAGGCAAGAACTCTTCCACTTTTTTTTTTTTGGTCTTTGGAGCACATTGCCTTACTCACAATAAATATTAAAGCTATATTTGTTGGATTGAATTGGTCTTTTTTTTTTTTTAACTTGGGCACTAAAGCTCTGGTATAATTACCTGCTTCCATTTGTACTGACTGGCATATTAAGAGTATGAAAACACTTGATGTATCACTAATAGGTAAGCAATTTGCTTCTTTTGGACAAGCAGGATCAGGCTTATTCTATTTTTCTTCTGCCACCAACAGCTACCATTTCCCATTCTCATCCTTTCCAGGTGGCACTTGAATAACTCTGTGACAAATGAAATCAAAAGGAGTACTTTGTGCCATGATTGTCTATGAGGTCATTTCCAAGGAATGACTTTGAGTTTTTCTTTGGGATTACATCTCCTGGTTTTATGTAACAAAACTTATTTGAGTTTTAGTTCTTCTAATTCAACATTTTTTCAAACAGATATGGTAGGGGGCATTGAGTTCTGCTCTGATTTATAATCTAAATTGCATTTTCACTCAGACTCTTACAGTATTTTTTAAAAGTATTTTTATGGTTCACATTGCTATAGCTTCTTAGTTCCATCTAAGTGTTTCTTGGATGTCTTCTTGTTAAAAACAACAATGACAATAACAGCTCACTGTATTGGGGAAATATTATTCAGGTTTCTTTCTTGAGAGTTCTCAAGTCTTTTCACATTTTCAAATACTTTCACATTTAATATTTTCCATAGCCATATTGAGATTTAATATGCTTGGAGTTTAAAAAAAAGTCTACTTAGGATAGTAAAATGTTTCTTGTAAGCTAGAAAGGGTCTTTATGAACTGACCTTTATATGCTGAACTTTTGCACTGGCTTTAATGGGTAGATGTTTGAAATGAGACTAGAGGACACAGATGATAATTCTAAGTGGCACCAGGTTGCTGTCCACTATGAAGTACAGAATGGTTGGAAGTAACCCCCTGCTGTCTCTTTCCACTAGAGAGGAAAGGGACTCTTCAAACTGGCTCCAAACTACACTAAGGTAGGTCTTAAGGTCAAAGTCTGATATAGAAGGGGAAGTGCCGATTCAGTCTTTACTTTGCACACATCACGCATTCCTGTAAAAGGCTGGTGCACTTTGTGTAAATCTGCCCCAAGTTCATGTTGAAAACCAAAGTGCTTTTATCATGAAGTGTACAGATATTAAGCAAGTGAATAGGAAGACTCCTCCCCCTCCATTCACATATATACAAACGGACTGAAATTCACACATAGACACCCAGGCAAGGACACGCAATTCCCTGTTGCTAAAGCAGAAAGTCTCCTTGAGTAGCAACAAGAGGTCTGGGCTGTCTTGATTTCTGTGATGACTGACTTATCTCCCCCAGGCTATGTAGGTCAGAAGAATACAGGAACACAAATATAAAATCACAACAGAATGTATCATAAATTGGTCCTAAGGATCAGGACAAAGATTCCCTAATTGACCACATGAGAGTAGGATTTTAACCTCTTGCATGAAAAATAACACACTCTTCTTGGTGATAACAGCATTTATAATAAAGCTTTAACTTTAACTGTTCCAGGATAATTGAAACAGTCTCTCTAAATGAATGTGCTGCAACATTCGGGCAGCAGCATTTTCAAAAGCACCAGTCGGTCCACTTTTAGAAAGGTAGGTTGCTGCTCTGTTGGAAAAGTGAGATTGACTTTTATGATTTTTTTTTTAACAAACAGTGTTTGAAAGCTTTTTTTGGCACTCGAATGATCTGTGTGGAAAAAGGAAAAGTTTCCCTTTATAGAAGACAAAAAAAAAAATCTTTTACCCTCAACATGCCACTCATCTGAAGATGCCTTTGTTAATTTCCACTAAGGTTGTATCATCTCACAAATAATATTTTTTTGAAAGCAGTTTATTCCCAAACTCGTGGCACTATGGCATTCCACCCTCCCCTCTACCTTTTTTCATAGAAATTTTACAAATAAATAGGGAGTATTATTATCTATAGATACTCATGTATCTGAATAAAGCTAATGTGACAAAAATCTGATGAGTCCAAGTAAATATCTTTCTCAGGAGAGTGTTTATTGCTGCTGAGAGTTTATTCCTGGTTATTTTGCAATGTGTAGGCACATAAAGAAATCACCTGCTAGCCACATGGATATCAAGAGAATAAAAGGAAGATAATTTCAGGTTTATTTTTTAAGGGAAAAAAAGTTAGATTATGAGAAATGCATTTCAACACTTATGTAACATTTTAGTAAACTCCCTATCCTTCTTTATGGTTAAAAATTAACCTTTTCAAAATACTATGAATTGCCTTTAAAATGCCAGTAGAAAGAGATAGAATATCTTCCTTAGAAATCAACCATGACCCATAAACCACGACTATGTTGTTATGCTATTTGACCTTTAGCATGGCCTCATCTGTATAAGAGTGAACCATATCAAATTGGTGGTGGTTGTTGGGTTTACTGTTATTTTAACCTCTAAAATAGAAAACACATCATAAATTATTTAAATTCATAGCAGGTTATTCTGGAAAGTTTGGATATCAAGAGGTTCACTTTTTAGGGGACTGTAGATTTGCATTCAAGGACCATTTTACTGTCTTCAGAGGCTCATCATCATATTGGCTTCAGGGTGATAAATTTTTCAGCCATAATATAGTCTCTAAGACCATTGACCAAGTGATAGTGGATGGATTTTGATCTGCATCACATCAAAGAAATTCAAAGGAATATCCACCATGATGAAGTCAAAGATGCCTGAAGTATTGGGGAAGGTAATGTGAATGCAAAGCTGAAATCTACTGACATTCAATTGCAAATGCTCATCTACTGAAAGCATAAAGCATCACTCTTGGGGATGGAGAGCTCCCTTTAAGTCCTGAGTAATGAGTTTTCAGTTATTCCATACTTGGTAGAAGGCTAATCTAGACACAGGGAGGATTTCTTGGTCAAAAACTCAGTTCTCGTTACAAATGCTAACCTTGTCATAGATTGACTTTTTTTGCCTCTGTGAATTTTTGATGATACTGTGCTCTATGATCCAAGGTCTAAGAAGAAGACCATCTTACTGATTGAGTCCACTGAAAAATAGTTATGTTGCCTATCAATCAGTACATATATTCAATAATCAAATCATATGCCGTTGAATTCTCTGGGTGATTAGAGAGTTAGTACTTGGAATAAGGAAATGGTAACATTTCTACTCAGACTTAAAAAAGTACACAGTTCCATCCACTTGAATTTCTTTCAATATAGTTCAATCTAAACACTCTCCCATACCAAAGACTAAAATATTAATCCTTTTTAGGGAGCTAGTATGAGGAAAGCATTTTATAAATCTTAAGCTATATTGACGTGAGCTATTATTATTATCTAGCCATGGTTTGGATTTCTCATTTTGTTATATAAAAATGTCAATAATATCTTTTGCATTACTATGTACCAAATGGAAGGGTGCTGGAAAAGACCCAATTATTAGAAGACCGTGGGAAGGCTCACAATGGGTATAAATAAGCTTCTGCACCACCAGTCTTGTTATCATCAAATCCTGGAAGAGATGATGGCTGGCTACATAAGATGCATGAAGAATTGGCAGATGGATATTTGTGTACTACTCCTATAACACCAAAACAAACAAAAGGAAGGCTTTTTGCACTTGGGTAGGCCTTTTATGGAAGATTCAGAAGCAAAATTCAAGTTGTACCAAAAGTTTTAGTGCAGTTCTAATTTCTAATAGCTTTAAATTTCTAATAGCTTAAAGCTTCACTAAAACTTTTGGGACAGGGAGCACATACAGCGCAGCCCAGGACGCACAGATCAAAGGCCTACATGGCAGGGACAGGACCCTGAACAGACTTCAGGGAGCCACTGACAGCACCAGTTCCTAGATTGCTCAACCCCCAAGGGCTCCTTCACCTAGGAGAGGGGAGCATAGTCTGGAGTGGCAGCCCTGGGAGACCTTCACCTAAAGCCCCTGGGGGAATTAAGCAGCTGATCTGACTCTCAGCCCTGAGATATAGAGGTCTTTCAAACATTCTTGATGAAAAGACCAGACCTGAAAAGAAAATTTGACTTTCAAACACAAGAATTAAGAGAAGCATGAATAGGTAAACGGGAAAGAGAGATCATAAAGGACTTTCTAAAGTTGAACTATTTACATTCCTACATGGAAAGACAATATTTGTAACTCTTGAGACTTTTCTCAGTATTTGGGTAGTTGGAGGGATTACACACACACACACACACACACACACACACACACACAAACAGAGAGCACAGGGTGAGTTGATAAAGAAGGGTTGATATCTAAAAAAATAAAAATTAAGGGGTGAGAGGGGAATATATTGGGAGGAGAAAGGGAGGAATGGAATGGGGTAAATTATCTCTCATAAAAGAGACAAAAAGAAGCTTTTTCAACGGAGGAGAAAAGGGAGGAGGTGAAAGGGAAACAGTGAAGCTTAGTCTCTTCACATTTGACTTAAGGAGGGAATAACATCATCACTCAATTTGTTATGAAAATCTATCTTACACTACAGGAAAGTAGAGGAGAAGGGGACAAGTAGGATGGAGGGATGATAGAAGGGAGGGCAAATGAGAGGGAGGAGTAATTAGAAGTAAACACTTTTGGGAAGGGACAAGGTCAAATGAGAGAATAGAAAAAAAAGGAAGAAAGGGTAGGATGGAGGGAAATATAGTTAGTCTTATGCAACATGAATATTGTGGAAGTCTTTTTCAAAATTACACATATATAGCCTGTATTGAATTGTTTGCCTTCTCAGTGGGGATGGGTGGGGAGGGAGGAAGGGAGAGAAGTTGGAGTTCCAAGTATTAGGAATGAGTGTTGAGAAATGTTTTTGCATACAACTGGGAAATAAGAAATACAGGTAATAGGGTATAGAAATCTATCTTGCCCTACAAAAAAAGGCAGAAGATGGGGATAAAGGAAGGGAGGGGTGTGATAGAAGGGAGGGCAGATTGGGGGAAGGGGTAATCAGAATACAAGACATTACGGGGCAGGGGGAGGGGAGAGATGGGGAGAAAATTTGAAACTCAAAGTTTTGTTGAAATGAATGTCAAAAACTAAAAATTAATAAATAAATATTTAAAATTAAAAAAAGAAATATTGAAGGAATTATATGAAACAATGAAAAGTAAAGAAGAAAGTATGACATTGACTATAGCTTTGGAGTTATAGACAACAGAAATTATAAATTCATGTTATACCCTTGCCGAAAGCTGAAATGATCATGGTATCTTAAATGAAGGGCATACTAATACGTTAAAGGAAAATATACATCTTTTGGGGAGGGGCTCAGAATAACGATGTATTAATATTGGAAATTACAGGTATGATGACAATTACACAATCTCTTGTTTTGCTTTTTGTCACAGTTGGTAGGTTTTAGCTTATATCCTCATTTTTTTCTAATTTTATTTTCTCATTCTCTTGTTATATTTGAAAAATTTTACTTGTTAATGCAAATCAAAATAAAATACATATTTTTTAAATGACAAAAAAAATATTTTTGGGACACTCTGTGTAGACCTGAATTGCATATGATAAGGTTGTGATCCACCCTATTGAATACAGTGCCCACATTAAAATTGCAGAGCTATTGAAGTCCTTTGGAGATAGTGCCCAAAGTGATGATAGGCTTCACTGAAGTATTGCAATATTAATTAAGGAAACAGAAAGGACACAAAGTCCCAGAAATAAACACATAGACTAGGACAATGCTTATAAGAAAACCTAACTATTTCTGTGCCATTAAGAGAATTCCACCTTTCCTTGCCTTCCCTTGCCTTCCTTTTCTCAGAATCTCTGAGGTAAAAGAGTTATTTATAGGATTTAATCTAAGACTTGAATGAGAATTTTCCGTTTAACAATTCTGCTAGCTTTTGTTTCAATACTTTGAGTAAGGGCGGGGAGGGCTTCCATGTATTCCAAGGCATCCCATTCCACAATTGTACAGCTATAATTTCTATCTAGCTTTTCCTTATTTCCAGTCTGTTGGCATTTTTCACCCACTGTCCTTAGTTCTATCTGCTGAGGTAGAGCTAAGCTAGTGTCTTCCTTTTTCTTTTTCTAGGTGATAGCTATTCAAATACTAAATGGCAATAATTTTCACTGTCTTGTTTTCTACTGTCAATTGTTATCAGAAGTAACATTTTTTTAATATCTGAAGGGGGTTAATGGTCACACATCACGAGTTCAGTTTCCAATGTGGTGGATTATAAAGTCATCATTTGGAAGGAAACCTTTGCAATTCAAGACAGAGTGATATTATCACTTCCCTTATAATCCTCTGTGGTATATCTGATGCAGTAATTGAGGAAGAGGAAGCACTCAGTGCTTCCATAGCACATACAATGGCTTATAGAATCACATATTTTTATTTGGAAGGGAGCTCATGTGCTATCTAGTCCTTCATTTTATATTTTGAGAAACTAAAATCCATGGAGGTTAAAGGATTTACCAAGTAAGGTGACAATCAGTACAATGAGAATAAGGATTTGAACCCAGGCCCTCAGACTCCAGTCCCTGCTCCCTTTCACTGTCCCTCTAGATTTTTTTTTCCTGAGATCTGGGGGAACATTAAAAAGTAATCAGCCACACACTCATGAAGAACTCTATTTTTTCCACATCATTTTACAGTAATGTTCCTGTCTGAATCCAAGAATAATTACGTTGTTGTTTCAAGAGCCCTGAAATCTCTGGGGCTCTTGCCTATCTGGGCAGTTTTCTTTATCTGAAGCACAGATTAAACTGAAATAAAGAAAGTATGACTTTTGAAATGCTTTTTCAAATATATTTATATTTTCAACAGTCATTTCTTCTCTTGTTTGCTACATTTAGTTTGTTCACATCAGAATAAATGTATGCTAAGTTAATATTAGCTCTTTATAGGACAATTAAAAAATGATGTAGTCAGGAAAGGTTTTTTTTTTAATCCTATCCATAACAAACAGTAAAAGAAAATCTTTGAATTCCACTTCTTTCTAGGGGGAAAACATTTTAAGGAAGAAAATTTATTCTGTCCCTTAGCTTTTTTTTCCCTTTAATTGAGAGAAAGTGCCACCTCAGATATAGAGTGTAGGCAGACATGGATATTCACACTCTGAGATTCTCTCGTGTAGAGTCAGAATGCAAACATTAGCAATCCAGAACATCCACTCTGCCTGAACACTCCCTTGGGGACTTGCTTTCCAAGTCTCTATAAAATCAGATTGGCAGCTCACACATGCCTCATGCCAAGCTCCGAGAGATGGTGCCTCTACTCCTCATGCCAGTGCTCAAAAATAGCTTCACTCATCCAGGGGTAAGAAACTCAAGGACACAGGTTAATCATTTCTTGAATCTCTCCCCAAACTGCAACAATCACCCAACTCCTCACCACTGAATCCTGAAGTGTTTTTGTCCACAAAGCATGGAGAATTGAATCTTTCGCCTCCCCTTGTTGCCTCCCTCCCCCAGTATGTGGCATCAAACTTTGTGCTATGTGAAGATAGCAGCTGGGTGGTGTAGTGTGAAGACCTGCAGGTCTGGAGACAGGAAGACCTGAGTTCAAATCTGGATTTAGACACGTGCTAACTGTATGACCCTAGGCAAGTCACTTAACCTCAGTTTGCCTCAGTTTCCTCATCTGTAAAATGGAGATATATCAAATATAATAATATATGTGTATGTATAAACATAAATGTATATGTGTGTCTATACATATATACATGCACCTATATATGGGTGTCTATACACACACAAACACACATATGTAATAATCATAGCACCTCCCCCCCAGGATTGTTGTGAGGTTCAAATGAGATAATTGTAAGGTGTAATACAGTAAACTCTATGTAAATATTAGCTGTGATGACGATGACAGTGTCAGGACAGATGACTTCCCTTTTTCATTCTGTTTCATTCATAGGGTCAGAACTTTAAGAGGCAGCTAGGTGGACTTGGAGTCATTAAGACCTGGGTTCCACTGCTGCCTTTGACTGCTCCTGTATGTGTGACAGCATCAGTTTCCTAACCTGTAAAATGGTCATACTAATAGTACTTCCATCACTGACTTGTGACGGATGTGACAGCATGAGTAAGGTACTTTGTAAACCTTAAAGATCTCTATAAATGCTATTGTTATTGTTGTTGCTGTTGCTAATATAAAGCTGAATAAAACACTAGATGTCATCTAATTCAGTCTCCTTATTTTATGAATGTGCAAACTGTAGCTGAGAGCTGGTGACTTGTCCAGATTTCCCAAGGTCATAGTAGTCTGAGGCAGCATTTGAACCTTCAGGAGTTTAGTTCATCACCTCATCTACTAAACCATCCTGTGTGTCACCCATAGGATCTAGTTCTTTCAGCTGTTTCAAAATCTGAGGTATAGCCCTACACAAGCTAATGAAAAAAATCTTTGGATGATATAGGGGAGAACCATCCTTTTGGACGACTTTCTGCACCTTGGCTTTTCCCTCACTCCTTGGTGTTTCCTTTTTGTCTGTTTCAGAACTACTAAATTCTTCTAGTTGAGTAGGGACAGGAAAATAAGAGATATTCATTTTAGCTATTTTTCATTTCTAATAAGAGGTCTGGTAAAGGAAAGTCATTGCTGGTGGGAATGACATTCCTGGATGATCTTAAGGATTATAATTATTCTTTTCCCTACTACTGAACTGGATACTTGAAATCTGAAATATGTTTTTATTTTTTTATTTTATTGGCAGACTTCTTGTAAGCACCATACACTTCTACATTTTGTCAGGATCCTCTCTGTTGAAAGTTATTGATATTTAGGTTCTAGAAATCCCATTTTCATTTTGTGGTCCCTACTTATTATTTCATGAAGCAGAGGGAGCTCATGATGACAAAGCTTCCTTTATTAATGCTGATTGCTACCTGGTCTCTAACTTACAGTGGACTGAGACACTTACGCAGGGTTATTCAACGAATGTCAGAGGGACTTGAATCGAGGTCCAACTATAATACAGCCATCATTCTGCCATCGTTGTTGTTGCTCAGTTGTGTCTGCAATTGGGGCTTCTTTGGCAAAGATACTGGAGTGGTTTGCCATTTCCTTCTCCAGTTCATTCTACAGATGAAGAAACTGAGGCAAAGAGTGATTTGCCCTGCTAGTAAGTATCTGAGGCCACGATTGAGCTCAGGTCCTCTCAATTTCAGAGCTAGTGCTCCATCTACTGTGCCACCTAGCTGCCCCAACACCATCATACCATCTCATATTTTTTTATTATCTTTTAAAATGTATATTTAAAGGCAGTGCAGGATAAAGAGAAAGCACTGACTTGGAGTTTAATGAAATGGGTTCTAGTACTGCTCCCAACATTTCTTAACCACTGCGTGACTCCATGTTATGGTGAGCACGGCACTTAAACTTTTAGTCCTTTAGTTATTTCAGCCTTAAAATAAGGAAAATAATACTTTTTCTACCAACCTAGAAGGATTGCTATGAGGAAAACTCAGATACCTTAAATTATTATGTAAATCAGTTATTACTATTAAACATGTATTTGTGGTAATAACTTATGATTTTATCAATATAGGGAACTCCCAGCAAGAAAACTCCCTTTACCAAGACAGATGTGTAACTGCTCTGCAATTTAAAGTCTTGGAGAATTTTCTGGGAGACAAAGGGAGATGATATGACTTTCTCCAGCATCCCATAGGGATGTATGAGTTAGAGGCAAGGGTAGAGCTTGAACCTGTGTTCTTAGCTCCAGTGATAATTTTCTCTTCATCGCACCACATTCTCTCACTATCTTACAAAAGGAGATATTTCCTTTGGGTTACATTTCAATGTCAGAATACCCTTTAAACCACAATGAATAAAGATAACTGCAACTGAGAATATCTTTGATCTAAGTAGTAAAAAAAAAAATAAGCAATCATTTTGATAATCATTTTGGGAGCTGTTCCTCTAGAAAATTTCATCAAAAATGCACATCTGTAAGACTTCTTAAAATTACCGTTCACTCCTAAAAGAACAGACGATAAGATGGGTACCCAGAACTGCTGAATTCTGGGTAGGTGCAAGGGAAGTGATAACTTTATTTTCCTCATCAAGAGAAACGCTAATATGTGTTGTGTTAGGCAATGATCTACTCAAGCAACAGCAATCTCTCCTATGAGGAAATATTAGGCAATGCTTCTCTCAGAGGAGCACTAAAACATTCAAGTTTATATATTAGCTATTAAAGACTAAATGCTCATCTCAGAAAACCTCCCTCTAAAAGAAGAGTGCTTTCCATGTAATTGACAAGAGAAGGGTTTGAAGAGAGGGTACTTAAAAGACAAGGGGAGGTTGACATGCCTTATTAGAGTGGTATTCATAGAAAGTGGGGTTTTTTTTCCTAAGATGGAGAATACAGATACTAGAACAAATTCTAGAGAACTAAAGGAATCTCATCAACAGTGTACTTCAGAGGGCCAAGGATTACTTTTGCAATGTCTACTGGATTATATTTATAGCAGAGAGCTCATGAGTGATAGCATTTCTGTGTAAAGGATTTTGGAATTAGGTGTACACCTTCCATTAGTAACGAACACTTGTGTATCCAGTTCCCTGCATACTACAGTGATAAACTCTACACATTTTAAACCATATAGATTAACCTTTTGCAACAATAAGCTCTTTTTCAAATATGAAATACATGGAGGTACATAGAGCACAGTACCCTGAAAAGACAAGTAAAGCATTTCATTTGAACAGCTCCTTGACTGTCCAACTTTAAATACATTTCCGGGCTCTTTCTTTTCATATTCCTTGTATAAAACATAATGTTGAAATTCATGCTGAGAACTAAAAAAACACAACTCCTAATGAGCTAAACAACTGTCCTACATCAACTATCTGTTATCTTCAATAGTTTTAGCAGAAAAATATAGCCATTTTCTGACTGCAAAGGAAGGAAACAGAGGGTACCCTGTATGAAATATTTGTATGAGCTGTATCAAGTCCTTCATTTAAAGCTTTCATTTGACATTGATTAATTGTTCACAGGGAATATTGTATAACTTTACACGTGTTTATTAAAGACCTCTCATCACTTTTCTTTGTAGTTGCTTTGGGGAAAATGCCCAGTGTCTGGAAGGGACATTAAAGAAAATTATAGAGAGATACCATGGAATATAACATTTAGACCATCATTTCCCCCTCTTGTTTTCTCCCTCCTTCCTTTCTTCCTTCCTTCCTCCCTTCCTTTCCTTTCCTTTCCTTTCCCTGGTGTCTCTCTCTCTCTCTCTCTCTCTCTCTCTCTCTCTCTCTCTCTCTCTCTCTCTCTCTCTCTCTCCCTTTTTTATGGAGGGCCAAGGCAAGGCAATTAGGGTTAAGTGACTTGCCCAAAATCACGCAGCTAGTAAGTGTTACTAAGTATGTCAAGTTTCAGAGGTCAAATTTGAACTCAGGTCCATCCTTCTGACTCCAGGGCTGGTGCTCTATTCATTACACCACCTAGCTGGTCCATTCCCTTCCTCTCTTACTCCCTTCTCTTTCCCTTCCCTTCCCTGCCTACTTTCCTTTCCTCCCTCCCTTTTTCTTTCTTTCATTCTTTTTCCTCTTTTCCCTCCCATTTCCCTTCTCCTTCTCTTCCTCCCTTGCACATTCTTTCCTTTCCTTCCTCCTTTTCATCCTTCCTTCCTGCCTTCCTCCCTCCTTCTCCACTTTCATGTTATCTCCACACTTATACAAATGTGTCCCTCTGCTTTTTATAATATGTAATCGATCTGTATCAACTTCAGAGGAATCTGTTGTCCTGAACTCATTTTATACATTTAATTCAAATCTAATGAAATGAATCATCACAAAAAGAACAAAATGTCAATGACATTTCAAAGTACAGTAATAAGATACCTTTTAAAAAATTGCTTGAATGATCAATACCAAAAGGAATTATGATCAAGTAACGGCGCTGTTCTGATGTGTAGATGGTATTATTCCCACATGCTGGTATTTCATAATTAAAGGTCTTTTTCTCCGTGGGAAATTTTACTGAATTTTGCATTAAAAAAGAAACAAACCATCAGTCAGGAGGTTGGAAAACTTAAACAGCTCGACCCATTAAACCCTCAAAGTATAGACAAATACTGAATACTGAGAAACTAGGGATCTTTTAAGGCACGATACTGTACAAACATTAATGAGCAAAATGCTTATCAGATAACATGTCTTGAATTCTTTTGTAGATTTCTAGTAGAATATACTTTCCATTTGTTGGAAAGCCCTCAGACTATAGCTTTAAATGAATCTTTTTGCAAGGTTCACAAGCTTTAAATTACTAGACCATGGTTGCCATTGAGAAAAATCACTGAGCTATAGTGAGAGAAGAAAAAAAAATAACCAGGTACAAGTTTAATTCTCTAAGGTTGCCATGTAAGTGCTGCTCAAAAAGGATTAAGATTTGTGGGAAACAAGAACTCCCAAACAAACCATATTAGAAAGAGGTGAAATGCATAGTATATCAACCACAACTTTTTTCTTTCTTTTTTTTCTTGTTTAAGTTTGGCATAATGTTTACAATTGTAGAAAATTCCCCTCATTCAAAAGATAAGACTGAAAGCTTCTGTCTTCTTCCTTTTGTCCAGACAGGTGCTAGAGAGAAACCATAGCTTTTATTGTATCATAAATAACTCTGGACATAGAAACAGCAGTAACAACCCACAGTCGAGTGCAGTGTGCACTTTAGGACTTGTTTACCATTCAGCTAATGAGTGGAAGTTAATAGTACTACATACCAAACCACCAATAGACTCAGTGCAGATTGGTTTATTTTACTCTTGCAAACAAATAATATTCTCAATAGAAGCCCTTTTATTAAAATCTGTAAACCTCTCAGACATTTCTAACTGTAAGGCATATAACTTACCTGCCCTTCCTTTAAGAATTCTTTGAATTTTCTGTTGCTTTACAGATTTTGTTTTCCTTGGTTTCTGAAGATCTAGAATGAAAAAAGATGAAACATCTGTACAGAAGGGATATTTATATAAAAAAAACAAAAGTATTCACCAAAATATAGACTGTTCCTGTTGATTCTTAAACCACTTTATAAGTACAAAGAATTATTCAAACATCATTTTAAAAAATCTAAGGGAGCTAAATGGACAAGGAACTGAGCTATGCTTTATTGAGAGGCAGTGTAACAGTGTATATAGTGTATATAGTGCTAGGTTAGAAGACTAAATTCAGAGATTAAAAAGGACTTTAAAGGCTACAGAATCTGACCTCCACCTTTTCCCGATGAGGAAACTGAGGCTCAGAGAGCTTAAGTGACTTGTTCAGTGTCACATAGATGGTTTAATTTCAGAGATGAGATAGAAATCCATGACTTCTGGCACCAAATTCCATATTCTTTCTATAACTCGATGAATCAGTTTGACCATTTTCCATTCCTACAACTAACATTTACATGCTGTGTTAGAATAAGAAAGCACTTAATCTTTCTTGAATCTAAGCTTTTTTTTTTTAATCTGAAAAATGGGCATGGATTCTTGTGAGGCTCAAATGTGACAAAGTATGTGAAGTATCATTCATACAGACACACATACATATATATATATACATAAAATACACACACATGTATATCTGTTGTTATTATTACTGCTTCTGTAGTGCTTGTATAACTTGAGTTATAAAATACAGAGTTTTCATGACTTTCTATGGTGGATCAGACAGTCAGCTAGTATGTCAATAAACAGATTTTAAGCTCCAACCAGGTTTTAGGCACTATGCTAAGTGCTGGGTATACTGGGAAAAGGCAAAAGACAATTCCTATTGTGGAAGATTACAATTAAATGTTAATATGAGAGGTCATAGTCTAGAAGACAACATACAAACAACTATGTACAAATAAACTAAATACAAGGCAAATTGTAAATAATCAATAGAGGGAAGGCACTAGAATTAAGGGGGGGATTGGGAACGTTTCTCTGTAGAAAGTGAATTTTAACTGGGACTTAAAGGAAACCAGGGAAGCCGGAAGGCAGAGATGAAGAGAGTAGACATTCCAGGAATGGAAGAGAACCAGTGAAAATTCCCAGAACTAGGAGTCTTCCATATCTTCAGGAAAAAGTGAGTTGATCGTGGATGGAACTAAGACATAGGGCATCTAAATCTTACTTGGATGCTAAGCTCACAGTCTCTTTATTCTAGCTACTCTTTATGAATTATATTCAAGGATGCCTAAGGGTACGAAACATGATGAATTCCCTTGTAGCCCAAATATCTAGCACAAGGGACCTAACACAGAGGAGGCCCTCAAGCAGTGCCTGTAGGTGATGATAATAAAAAAAAGAATTCCATGTTTCTGCATTTTAATTACACATCAGGACTATCATGATATTAGAATCCTAGAAATAACAAGAGATTTAGGGGATCATTTTGTTCAACTTCTACCAGAATTATGAAATCCCTTTACCAGGTCCTAATCAAAGATCTGCCTTGACTCCTACAAGATCTCCATTGATGGGGGCTACACCATGTCTTGAGGAAGCCCATTCCATTTGGGACAACTCTAAACAGTAGAAAGTTGCTTTATAAGCTGAGTCAAAGTTTGCTTTCCTGTACCAAGTGTAAACTATAGCTTTTCATCTTTAATGTTGCAACAGCTTGAAATGATTTTGAATGACAAACAAATGGTAATAGCTAGAATTTAAATAGTGCTTAAAATTTGCAAAGCACTTTACACATATGAAGAGCCCATGAGGCAATTACTAGTATTATCCACATTTTGCAGATGAGGAAACTGAGGTAGATCGGTTAATGACTTGCCCAGAGTCACAGAAGTGGTTGACTAGTAGATGTGAGTTATTTCAAATTCATTGCAGTAACCCAGTTCCTCCTGGTTTCATCTCTTCACCCTCAATACACACATAAAAGTTCAAGGCATGGAGGGCATGGCTCTGAACGTAGTCACAGAATTCATTCTCATTCCTGGAAACGGACACTAACGAAGGATTATAAAAGGACATCAGATGTTAAGAATTATCTGAGTTGTGCTCTGGGGTTTGACTACTTTCTGGTAGATTGGGAGAGGGGTGTGTGTGTGTGTGCACATTTGTGCATACGTGCATGCTCAAGTATAAACACATATTCAGATAATTTTATTTGACATGAAACCCTCAGAACATGAAAATAAAATTTATTCTATTTATATGATTTATTCTCTTCCTTTCCAGGTTCTAAATGTCCCTAACAGGCAGTCAGTCACCAAGCATTTATTAAGACAATGAAGTAAGACTGGACAATTCTTTCAGTCTTTGTAAATGTTGTGTCTTCTGAAATTTCCATCTGTAATAACTATCACCCATTCATATAGACTAAAGGGCAGTTAAAGTCATTAAAAAAGACATTTGAAACCTATACACAATACATTACACTATATTATGTGTGATATAAAAATTTGTGCAAAACAGGATTCTTGCCTTTATGGTGCTTACGATTCAGACTATATAAAAATGTATTTTTTATTCATTTGACAACTTTTCATTAATTTTCTGTTATGTACTAGGCCTAGCATAAGATTTAAGGATAAATATTATATGATATCTTCCCTTAATGGTATTTTAATGAGACACAGAAGATATGAATGTGTATAATATAAATTAAAATATAGATGCATAAGAGGAGTACAAAGTTTTATAGACTCAGTTAAAGGAGAGAGTGATTTTCCACTAGGACAATGTCAGGACCTATCTTGGAGGAAGAAACATTAGAGCTGGACTTCAAGGGAAGGTTGGAATTAGATCAGAAAATAATGTGGAGGTGGTGGTTTGGCAGTTGGAGAGGAGATTACAGAATGAAGCTCATGCCATCCCATGACTGAAGTTACAAAGGTATAAAAGTGCAATGTGGGCAACCAGGTGGAATAGTAGATGTAGTACCAAGCCTGGAGATGGGAAGCCCTGAGTTCAAATCTGGCCTCAGACACTTACTAGCTGTGTGACCCCAGGCAAGTCACTTAACCCTCTTTGCCTCAGTCTCCTCATCTGTAAAATGGGCTAGTGAAGGAAATGGCATATCACTCAAGTGTCTTTGCTAAGAAAACTCTACATGGGGTCACAAAGAGTTGTATGTGACTGACAAGATTGAGCATACGAAGCATGTTTGGGGAATGAGTAGTCATTAGTGTCTGAAGCAGGGTTAATATTGGGTAGTACCTGGAAAGACACGGTGGGCAAGGATGTGGATAGACTTCAATATACAGTTAACAGATATGGACTTTATTAGGGAGGCAAAGGAGAGGTTCATGAGTTGAGGGATAAAACAATTAAATGTTTTCTTTCTCTAACTTTCAGGCTTAACTGGCTTCTTCTGATGCCTAAAAACACACCCAAGATTCCTCCAAATTAAAAACCAAAAAATGCAATAGAACTCTTTTCCTTTGGCCTGACAGTCATTAAAATTATCGGTCTCAATTTCTCATTCATTTACAGTCAAAATCCTAGAAAAAAGTTACCTGCATCAGTTGCCTCTCTTACTCACTTCTCACTGTAGTATAATCTAGATTTCTGCTTCGCCACACCATTGAAACAGCTCTCTCCAAGGTTCTCATTAGTATCTTAATTGTCAACTATAAAAGAGCCTTTCTTTAGTCCTCATTCATTTTGATCATTTGACAATGATGGCGATCCCCTCCTCCTGAATAATTTATTTTCCTTGTGTTTTCATTGCATTATTCTCTCATCTATGTTTTCTTTCCTAAACTTGTCTCCTGAAACTCAGTCCTAAGAGCCTCTTTTCCTTCCATATAATCTCTTCTTATGGTCTCATTAGCTCTTATGGGTTTCATTATTAACCCTTTTTAGATGACTCCCAGATGTTTGCTTGTATCTGGGCTTAGCCTGACCGCCCTATCAACTGTGTTAGATTATCTTCCCTCCTAGTCATGAAAACACCTCCATTCAACATGTCCAAAATAGAGCTTGTTATCTTCAATCTCTAAATTTACCTTTCTTCTCCTCAATTTCTGTTGGGTGCATCACCATCTTTTCACTCATCTTTATAACCCCAGCAACAACCATGTCTTATATGTTATAGGCACATATTAAATTCTTGCTGGATTGTATTAAATGGTATTTGAGATATAATCTGGAGGTTTTATACAAAGTGGATTGGCAGGATGAGAGTCTGAAGAAAGGGAAACTAGTTAGGCGACTATTATTTTATTTGTTGCAATCTTATCATAATATATCAGAATCGAAACCAGACAGTAGGAATAGAAAGGGAGGTAGATGTGATCATTACTATAAGGAAAATATCAATGGAACTTGGTGACCGGCTGAATGAATCTGTGTAGAGGAAAGGAAAAAGTCAAAGATCCCTGAGGTATCATGGTTGTAAAGAATGGTAATGACGCTAGTTGGTAACAATAAGTTGAAGTGTTGTTGGAAGACTCAGATAAGGCTAACAGGCAGCTGATAATTCAATATAAAGTCTATGAGGAGGGTTGAGGCTAAAAATGAAGCCATTCGATTGGATGAGGCCACTTAGATTGGGAGACTAGAGGAACAAGGCCAAATCTTTGAGAAAAACTCATGAATATGAGAAGTATCGGAAGAGCCAGACAGAGAAGGAGCAATCTGAGAGGTAGGAGAAGAACAAAGGAGAATTTGGTGTCACAGAAGTCAAAGAAATCATGGAAGGGATAGTCAACCATGTGAGATTAATTTTAAATTTAATTTAATTTTCAGCTCTCCATTCTCTCCCTCCCTCTTTTGTCTCCCTCCGTGGAGAGAGTAAGAAAAACGAAACCTGTTGAAATACAGATAGAAAAGCAAAACAGATTCCTACATTAACCATGTCAAATAAAAAAAAGCTTCAGTCTGTATTCTAGGCTCATTACACTTCATCAGGAAGAGGGATAGTATATTTCATCATATACTCTCTGGAACTATAGTTGGTCATGTAGTTGGGGAGCAAGGAAAATGAGACTTAACAAATACCCTTTGGATGTGATGGTTCAGAAGACACCACTAGCCCATGAGGGATTGAAGCCAGATTGAAAAGTTTTGAGAAGTGGGTGGTACAGAAGTTGAGGCAGTAAGAGTAGATTTTTGTCCTTTGAGATCCATTAGAATGGAGTAAAGATTCTTATAAGAAAAGAGGAATGAAAAGAATGAGTGAATCTGTAGAAAAATTTGAGAAAAGTAGGGCACAGAAATAATTTGCCCTATTTGTCATTGATATCAAGTAGTAGAGAAAGAATTTGACCCTAGGTCTTCTGATGCCAAAGTTAGTTCTCTATCCATTGCATCAAAGCAAAGTTATGATCTGCATCCAACCATTCATTTATTTTTCAGTTAATCAGCATTTATTAAATGTCTACTACGCGCCAGGCACTGGGGTAAGCACTGGGGATACAAAGGCAAAAAATTCAAAACAAATGAAAACTATAACCAGTGAGTTCACAGTCTAACAGGGTGAGCCAACATCAAAAAATAAAATGTGCAAACAAGATATGTACAGGATAAATTGGGGACAGGTACAGAGGGAAGGCATTAGCATGAAGGAGGACTGGGAAAGGCTACTTGCAGAAAGTGGAATTTGAGATGAGGCTTTGAGGAAGTTGTGGAAGCAGAGATAAAAAAGGGAGAGTTTCAGGTATGGGGGAACAGCTGGAGAAATTGCTCTGTCAGGAGATGGACTGTCCTGTGTGAGTACAGTAAGAAGACTAGTGTCACTTCACTTTATTCTTTGATCTAACAAGTACTTATTAAACTTTTTCTATAAGATTATAAAAAGAAACCTAAACATCTCCCCCTTCAAGAGAGCTTATCTTCTACTGGGGGAAAATAATTTGTACAGAAAAATATATTTGAAATGGATTAAATAGTCATTTCTTTGGGAGGAGTACAAGTAAATAGAGGGTTAGGTTTACTGTAAGAGGTGGCACTCTTCTTGAGCCTTGAAGAAACCAATGATTCCATCAGCTAGGGGTGAGGAGAGAGGGCCTTGAAGGTGTACAACTGAATTTGAATTAGAATGCCACATTAGAGTAGAGCAAGTAGACCAGTTTGTCATTAGATGATAAACTCCCTCAGGTCTAGGGATTATCTTTTGCCTTTTTAGCACCATATCCAGCACATAGTAGGTTTAGAAATGTAAAGTATGTCATTGATAATAATAACACACCTGAAAAATGTAGGCTAGATCTAAATAGTGAAGAGCTCAGAAAATTTGCGTGGGTGAAGACAATACCTATTTCAATGAAATAATAGATTTCTGAAGTGATGAATATATCAAATATTAGAAAACTTACGCACCAAAAAGAAGGCACATTTATGACAATCCAACTAGAAAGATCTCTGATGGCATTCCTAGTACCAGAGGTATTTTGCTGCTTATAATTTTGCTTTTTCTACAAAGATGTTGATGACATAAACAGGTATTTTCTTAACTCAATAGGATTTATTCTGCTTTACTTTCCATTTCCCAGTTTCCACTTATTTTTTTTTTTTTACTAATGAACTCATTCTTTATTTTACACAATTGTTGCTCATATCAAGATGCATTTTCTATGAACAAATTAGGAAAATTCTCAATGCTTGATGGTGTTTTAGCTACAGTGACCCTTACATTAAAGTCTTGCATGCTGTGGGTTTCAGTGTGTTGGTTTGGACATGGATTTATATTTCCCTTAATCCCAAGCAAAACTAAATTTTAAAATGAGCCCTTATTATAGCAATGTATGGCTTTTCTTTTGAGGAATATTGCAACTTCTCTGGCAAAATGTATCTATCAAGAACTCCTGAATCTGCACTTTCTCTCAGACCAATACTAAATCTTTTGAATTTCATCTCTTTTCTCCAACCTACATGAATAGGCATTTATTTCTATTTTTTTCTTCAAGGGCCAAAAACATTAAAAAAATGAAATTAGTTATCAAACTTCACAAATGCGTCATTTCAATGAAATCATTTGACGGGACAATGGTCAAATCAACAATTCTCTCCCTTTCCCCCTCCCCCCAAATGCCTCATCTGAGGCAAATGCCTGCATTCTTTAGTCAGACAATCTCCATGGACTCTGGCATGCTGATAATTTACTTTGTTATTAACAACAGGGCATGGTCACATGAGCAGAGATAGCAGGTACACTTCAATAATAACAGTTTTATAAAGAAAATGCAGTTTAGTAATAAAGATATCATTAATGAGAAAAACCTACTCTTAGATCTTTAATGAGTGAAAATTCTTTTGTGGCAGGCTGCCCATGAAACTCTCCCTGGATGCAAAAAAAAAATTGTTTAAAAAACAAACAAACACAAACCTTTCACCAGATTAAAGGTAAAACCTGCTGAGATGTAATTTTCCATTTACAGGGTGCCAATGATCTGTCACATACACTTAAACTAGCTGGTGTCATAAGAGAAGGAATTGTTAAGAAATGTCCTCCCTGGGATATAATCTATGGTCAAAATGTGTATGGTAATCAGAGCCCTACATCTTTCCTGACTAAAACTAAAAGCTGACTTGGTTTAGAGGTAGAGGGAAAGTGCAATATCGTTCAAGAGAAGCCAGACCTAGAGCAAATGTTTTCAATTAGATATTCACCTCTCCTGAGCAAATTTTCAAATTCAACAGTGTTTTCATGCCAGTTAACACATACACACACACACAGAAACACACACACACAGTCACACAGATACATGAGCACATGTGAGTACTTGTGCACAAACACACATACACACACACACACACACACACACACACACACACACACACCAGAAGCTATAACAACAGCAAGAGCTACAACTAATTTTTTTCCCCCTTAAACATTTTTACACTTGTTCTGGCATGTAAGGCCAAACATTTTTAACTTTGAACAAGGCAGAAAAAAGAGAGTTTAAGTCTGGAACATTTTATTACCTAAATTAATGGCAGCCAAGAAGATCTTTTCTCCTATACATTCAACGGCATTTCAAAACTCCAAATAAGCTAAAACAAATAAACTACCTCATCTTTTTGACCTAGATTACTGCTTAAACAAAGGTACATTTTCTTCATTTACCTGAAAAGCAATTAGGTCCGCTGGTGACAGGCCTGTGAAAAATGTAGCTGCACAACCGAAGCTTTTATATTTGGAGAAAAAAAATTAAAGCTGAAAGGTTTGTGTTTTTTTCTTTTTTTTTTTTCAGACAATGTTCACTTTGGGACTATAAATGCAATTCCAAAATTTAAATTGGTTTGGGATTAGGATTATTGCTATTGTTAAACATGATTGAAAATATTTTTAAAAAAGATTGTTTTTTTTCATTTACCCTCTAGATTCCAAATTTAGAGACCAGACATCCATGTATTAAATACAAGAGACTTTTGTAATTAAAAAAAAAAAATTAACCAGGGGTTATTTTAGAATATTTAGTAAACTAGATTTCCACTTTAAAGAGGGAAAAAAGAAATGTTCGAAAACTGAATGCTGACATATTTCTGTTTGCAAATCACTCAACTATTCCCAGCTCTCAGAAGGGCATTTGCTCTTTTCCAGCTGTAGGTCTTCAGGAAAATAATAAAAGCTTCCTTTAAAAAATTAGTCCTTTCATTAGGGATCAGGCAAAGACATTTACAAAGTGTCATCAGACCTAAGGTTCTTGAAAAAGCGTACTGATGGAACATGGGCCTGAGCAAATAAAGGATATACATTTTAAAAGCAACTTTTATAATGAAGGGAGTGGCTGCTGGCTGCTGGGAGCTATGATTCTGAGCCAGGGCGATTGCCTCCCTCCTGTTAGATGCTTTGCGTGGACACATATCTCTGTGTATCCATTGCAAACTGTCCAAGCAGATCTGAGAAATGTATTTCTATGCTGGTTCTACTAATAAAACATGTCTACAGGGCAATTTGGTTTGAGGGTTTAAGGAATGGCTAATTTATCTTGTTGGGAGCCATTATTTTTAAACATCAGAACTGACCTATGGCAGCAAGAGATTTCAGTGAAATACACTGTGGGAACCAGCCTGTTTAGGCGAATTGAGGGGAGTTTTCCGCCTGATTTGTTTTATTACTGTGTTACAGACAATGTGAACACGGTCAGGGGGGTGGGCTGCTCCAACTTTTCCCTCATCACCAAAGCCTGCTTGTTACTCGTGTACAATGTCAGATCTGACTCCCGCTTTTAGGGACTGAGGAATTCGGAGAGAAATAATAAGGTGAGGGCGGTTGCTAACATAGGGATTGAATCGAAAGAGTGGAGACAGAGGCGAAAGCAAAGATATGAGAGACAGGGGGACAGTGTCACCAACATGGATCAGACCTGACCTGCTTTTTTTTTCAGGTTCAATGACTATGCTACATGAGTGGCTTTTTCCATCTCTGTATTTTCGTTTCCTTCCTGGTGCTCACCTGGAAAAGCTTTTCTATTTATTTATAATCCAGAGGTTTTAAGGCCGTTGGCCTCAAGCACCATCGGCAGCTGCGAAGTTTGTCACTGCCTCCCAGGGAGTCCTCTTTCAACCAACAATTGAATTCGCCGAACATTTATTAATCACCTACTGTGTGTCTCTCTCAACCTTTTGCTTCCCTCTGTGGTTCCTCTTACCTTTTCCCCTTTTTATTTAAAACTTGCACTCAGGAAAGGAACTGATATATTATTTTAAATTTGTGTCACCGTGGCATGTCCCAAAGTAACCTTTATTTCGAGTCTAATTTCTAATTGTGGAAGGAAAGGTTTTGTCACTGAAGTATAGAATAGAAACCAAACAGGCATTCCAACTCATTACTAGGAAGAATTCCCTGAACAATACACATAACAAAGCATCATTCAGCCTTTGTCCTGCAGTGAGAAGGAAACCGCTTCTGGAGACTGGCCCATTCTACTTAGGGCTCACTGGATGCTAAATCTATGTGTCTGTACCTTCCCTCTACTGCTCCTAGTCCTGATTTCCGGGATCAAGGAGAACTAGACGAGAAATCACTCTTCTGCAAGAAAGACATATTTGAAGACAGGTATCATGTCTCCCCTGGATCTGTCTTCTTCAGGTTAAGAATTCCTTCATCTGATGTTTGTATGGAAGGAACGGGAGAATGAACAAACCTGCTCATTCTCCTCTCATTGCTGTTCAGCATATCTGGTACCTTACCTAAGAACTAGAGCCTACTTCTTCAAGGATAGTCTGACAAGTACAGAATACAGTGAATTTATTACCTCCCCGATCCTGGATGATATTCTTCTCCTAATGTATCTTCAGGTGGCAAGGGCATTCTGCCACATCACCACCATTGACTTATATGAGATTTGTAGTTTGCTATAACTCTTATCTTGCCATGCTTCTTTCATATTGCACTGGTGAAACTGAGTGTTACAACCCAGGCATACACCCTATCTTACTTCTACTAAATTTAATCTAAGAAGATTCAAGATGGCAGTCTATTCCAAGCGTCAGTAGACTTTAACCTGCTGGCCCAATCTAACCTCCTTTCTAATTTTGTGTGGCCAGTGAATGAAATCATCCTTAGCTTGCTGGCCATACAAACAAAAAAAAAAGAAATCGGGGGTAGGATGGATTTGACTACCTGGTCATAGTTATCTGACCCTTGGTCTATTTATCGAGATCTTTTTGGTTTCGTAGCTATCCCTTCTTAGCTTCTGTCCATCTGCAAATATGTTAAATATATCAGTCCTAATCCGTCTATCTACTGAGATGTTATAGAACTAGGAAAGGTAAAATATCCCAATTTTTTCTAAAAGGATGGGGAATCAAATCTAAAAAAAAATGCATAGCAATGATTTTGACTTTGAAAGCTAGCAAAGCTACTACATATTATTAAAGAGATGGTTAATGGAATTCCGGATTGGTAATTATTGACTTTCAACTATACAGTATGATTTTGTAAGTGCCAGACCCTCATTTTCTTTTGTTAAGAAATAAACAAGACTTAAATTATGGAAATGGAGTAGCTATAAACTGTCTAGATTTTAGCAAAGTATTTGATAAAGCTTCCCATGTTATTCTTGTGGACAAAAAGGTAAAATAAAGCCCAGGCAACAGTTCAGCTAGGTCCACTCAGAACTGCTTAAATGACTGCCATGAGTAGTCACATGTGGCCTCGAGACTGCAGGTTCCCCACTCCTGGACTAGACCATTCATGGTTCTATGTTGACTTGAAAGCAGTTCTCTGGTAGGGTCTCAAGGATCTGTCCTCCTTGCACTGTTTGTCAAAACTGAATTATAGCTCCATCATTTATCAGTGCTGTAGCCTGGGGAAAAAACCATTTAATCCTCAGCACCTCAGTTTCCCTATTAGTAAAGCAAGGACAATTTTGAGCTGTGTCTACCTCACAGGATTTTAATAGGGAATCTACTAAAGTGAGAGTTAACTAGTAAGTAGTAAAAATGGAAAGTGGTAGGACACTAGAAAAGGAATAACTAATCTGTATCAATAAACAAAATTTGAGCTCTATTATGTACAAGTATTTCCTTTATTTGAAATATTCAACAGCTTCTTTCCACCAGGGAATGTTACAGCGTATTTCCCTTCTTTTCTATAAATTTCTTCTCATTTGCATTATCATTTGATATAACAGCATAAACTACCCTTTGCAATAGGCTAATGATCTTTGCTAAGTTTTACCCCACTTCAAAAAAGCATTATAAAGTAATCACAAAGAATGACTTTTCTTTTTAAAATATCAAGGCAATCATCTTAGCCTCTCCAAAAATGCTCATGACCTTCTAAAAAAAACTGTTTTAAGAGCTGATTTAATTTTATGTCCCCTGAATCTATACCATGCCAATTGATATGTCATCAGTGCTATTAATATGGTTTCCCTACATTGGAGCAGTGTAGACTAATTAGAGAAAGAAATCCCTACATTCTTATAGCACACCATTGGGACTGCATTTTATTTAGGAGTTATACTGTTATCTAAACCACATGCAAAAAAAAGAAAGGAGAGAGAAAGAAACCACTGTACATTATTGGTGCAATTAAAAATACTTGAGCAAAGTGGTTATTGTAGGGAAATTATTCTTGCAAATCATATTCATTCCTTCTCAAATTGAACAGGCCAAATGATGCTCACAAGTACAATTCGGTGCTACCTATTTAATAGAATGCTAATCACAATCTGACTTTTGATGATTCAGGGGAACAAAGCCACTTTATATATACCCCAGTGACCTAATTTTCTCTGAGCACCCTAGAAGATAAAAGATTCACAGTTTCTAATACACATGACACCCTGCATTTTGACAGCTGAAGATCCAAAGTGCCATGCAACAGGGAAGGCCAGGGGCTGAGGGTAGCTGTAGAGATGTCTGATGATGGAGCGAGTATGGAGTGCAGAGCTCTGAAAGCAGGGTGGGTATGGAGGGAAAGGCAAAAAGCTAGAGACTGGACCTGGCATTTCATCAGTGTAGGGAACTCCTGGGTAAGGAAAATGTCCAGCCTTATCTTCTCTGACACTTGTAACTTGGAAAGCTTCCTACATCACAGAAAGGTTTTAAAGCTGGCTAGTGCCTGGGCCACAAAGTCAGTAGGTATCAGAGCCTGGCTTGAACTGGCAGGCCAGCCCTCCAACCAAATCTATAGTGCCAGCCACTCATGGAGAAACAAGAACTGCGAAAACTAGTGATTTTAAGCATATGATCAATGCTTCCTATATAAATATCCATAGCCCTAAGAAGTACAAATTCTTAACTCTCTTATCCATGTGTATGATTTCAAATATATATATTTATATGCCTTTGTCTCCCTATGTATTCCTATCTGTATCTACACCTATACCTATATATGTATTTTCAGACTTGTCATTTCTCAACGTAGGGAGCTCTATGAGGAAAATTCCTCTACCAAGGTAACTATTGTGTAATTTTATAGTCCAAGAGAAGTGCTTAAAGCCACTGGGAGGTTAAATGATTTGCCCAGATAAACGGGACCAGTATTTATTAGAGTCAGGAGGAGGTCATCCTAGGTATTCATCCCAATTCTGGTTCTCTAACATACATAGAATATTTAACTTCAGAAAAAAAGAGAATCCAATAATATTTAGTGTAGGCGTAATGTACTCATCAGGGACAAAGTGGATAGAGGGCCAGGCATGGAATCAGGAAGATCTGAGTTCAAATGTGACCTCTGAAACTTGTTAGCTATGTGACCATGGACAAGTCACTGAACCTTGTTTACCTCAGCTTCCCCATCTGCAAAATGAGTTGGAGAAGGAAATGGCAAACCACTCCAGTAGCTTTGCCAAGAAAACCCCCAATGAGGTCACAAAGAGGCAGTTGAACAATGACATACTCATCACCCTGCTAAAATATGGAAGTGCCAGATGTAGAACACAGTTGTTTTTTTTTTTAAAAAGGATAAACTCTAGAATTTAAAAAAATGACAAAAATGCCTATAAGGAACTTTAAAATATGGTTTCCTCAATTTTCACACAAAATGTATCCCAGTCAAAACACAGAGATGTAGAGTGACAACAACCCCAAAGTGAAGTTTATTAGCATATGAGAATACAAAACAACCGTGGATTCCTTCCCAACATTCCTATGCAAAGGAATTATTACAGGTTTACAGTTTTATTGTTTCAAGACAGTTTGGGGAGTCTTTGGGAGTGATGGGAGATCTTGAAAGCTCTGTCCATGGTTCTTACAACACTCACTAATGGTAGTCCCATTCTGCAGTGATATGTACTCAAAATATCCTCTGAGGCTAAGTCCAGAATTATCTGCCTAAGAAAGAAATTTCCAATGCAAAGCAACTGAATTATAGGCACCTAACAATAATGGGACTGCTAGGTGGCGCCTTTTGTACAGAGAGCCTGCCTTGGAGGCAGGAAGACTCATCTCCCTGAGTTCAAAAGTGGCCTCAGACACTTACTAGCCATGTGACCCTAGGCAAGTCACTTAACTCTGTTTACCTCATTTTCTTCATCTGTAAAATGATCTAGGAAAGAAAATGAGAAACCACTCCAGTATCTTTGCCAAGAAAACCCCAAATGAGGTCATAGAAAGTTGAACATAGCTGAAATCACTGAGCAACAAAAAATAGGGTTTTTTTATGTCAATTTATTTTTTTTTAGTTTTCAACATTTACTTCCATAAGTTTTAAATTTTCTCCCCCTTCCTCCCCGCTTGTTCCCCAAGATGGCTTGCAATCCAATCCTCTACATATACAAAGAATAATAGTTTTTAATCAGTTAAAAACAAACAAGCAAACATGAGTGGTAGTCAGGAAGACCTACATTCAAGTGCTATCTCTGACACATACTGGCTGTGTGATCTCTGTTCCGTGCCCAAGGCACTGATAATAATGAAATAATATTCGCTAAGTACATAGTCCCTAGTGGATAGTAGGCATTTATTTAATAAATGTTTATTTCCTTCTCCTGCCCCTTCTCAGCATTTAAAAAAAATTAATGTAATTTTTTTCAATGAACAAAAGTCAATTTTAATTCCTTTCCACTCCTTCTGACTGGGGGTGGGAAAGAACAAGCCCAGATCCTTGTAATAAGTAAGCATAATCAAGGAAAAGAAAACAAAACAATTCAGGGGTAGGCCAAGTTCAAAGAGTATACAACTCAGGGTACTCTTTGAGTCTATCATCCCCCTGTTAAGAGGTAAAAAAGACTTTAAGGTTACTTATTATTAAGAATTACTTTGCATAGGAATGTTGGAAAAGAATACATGGTTTGATCCTATGCTAATAGAAAAATGGGGGTCTACGTGAATAGAAGTTCCTTACTAGGAGCTCCCTAGGATGAAATCATGAAATTAAAGATCCAGTAAAAAACAAAAACACAACACAGTACAATACTGAATACTGAATCATGTTATGAGCAGAAAGTCTGGTATTAGAGGTGTTTGGTTTTTGTTATTGTGTGGTCTTGTTCAACTCTTTATGACTCGATTTGGGACTTTCTTGACAAAGATACTGGAATGGTTTGCCATTTGTTTCTGCAACTCATTTTACAGATCAGGAAACTGAGGCAAACAGGGTTAAGTGACTTGCCTAGAGTCACACAGCTAGCAAGTGTCTGAGGTCACATTTGAACTCAGGTCTTCCTGGCTCCAGGCCTGGTCCTCTATTCACTGTGCCACTATCTACAAGCATTATAATTCAGTTCTACTTATGTTTGACTCAAGGATGGGAGACATGAGAGCACACTGAAAGGGCAATGGATTTGGAGACAAAGGTTACTGTTCAGTCATTTGGCCATTCCAACTATGATCCTGTGACCCATACAACATCAGTACTTTCCATGGGGTTTTCTTGGCAAAGATACAGGAGTGGTTTGCCATTTCTTACTTCAGTGGATTAAGACAAACAGACATTAAATGATTTGCCCAGGGTCATGCAGTTTCTAAATGTCTGAGGCCAGATTTGAACTCAGGTCTTCTGGACTTCCAGTACTCTATGCATTCAGCCATCTAGCTGTCTCCTATACCTGTAGATATTAAATAGTCAAAGATAAAAGTGTCAGCCTGTTACTGTAAGAGCTTTTGTGTTAAGCTTGCTCAAGAGGCCAGAGCACCAAATCTTTGAAGAATTGTAAAGTCATGTAGTAAACACAGACATACATCGACACACTCATATATTCACACACACAAACAGGAAATGAACCTAGTAACAGAAAATCAACAATAGTTGGGTTCATGTAGTATATTTCTTCATCATACTTAATAATTACCTGTGGGAGTTATCTACACCTCAATTCAAAACATCCATGGAACAGTGAGAAGCATTCTACACTCCCATTAACTAACTAGGTGATTCTTTAACCACTCATGGAGATTAGGATAAAGATAATATTCTGTTCCCAAGACCCAGATAATCAATTAAAAACAAAATTGATTTATGAAATCGCTCATTCATACAACTGAGAATCACATGGAGTTTTGTAGGAAAATGCCTGTTTTAGGGAAACCAAGTGATATACTACAGCTGTGACTAAAGTAAAATTAACTGCATTTTTCAGGAACACAATTTTCCAAGTACTTGGCATGATCCTGCTTAATATAATAAATCAAGGGTGGGAAGGGACTTTGGAATCCACACACTCCTCACTAGGATGTTCCTGTGCGAAACAGCTGAGTGCCTCAAATTAGAGGGTCCTTCTCACACCCTGAATCCTTTCTTTGGGTGAGGTACTAGACTTACTTGAGTGGTGCTCTGTGTCAGGCAATGCCTGGCTGATGAGAATGTACTCCTTGAGGGCATGCACTGTTAGAACCTTATCGCTAGCATGGAGTTTTCTAGTAGAGCTATTAAAGAACTCGATGGTCATTGAGTTCAACACCCTAATTTGATTGATTAGAAAACTATGGTTGAATGAGATTAAATCCCTTGAGATCACTTGCTTAATAAGTGTTTGCTGACTAATCGACTGATTTACTGAAACGTAACCATCCAGATTTCTCATCAGGAATTAGGGCTTCTCCTCTTTCTGTGGTGTCCAAGAACTGGAAATTGAGGGGATGCCTATTGACTGGGAAATGACCGAACAGGTTGTGGTATATGAACGTAATGTAATGGAATACTATTGTGCTATAAGAAATGATGAGCAGGCAGATTTCAGAAAAACCTGGAAAGACTTACATGAACTGATGCTTAGTGAAGTGAGCAGAGCCAGGAGAACATTGCACACAGTAACAGTCACATGGTTCCATGATCAACTTTGGTAGACTTAACTCTTGTCAGCGATACCATGATCCAAGACAGTTCCAAAAGACTCATGTGGAAAATGCTCTCCACATCCAGAGTGAGAAATGGAGTCTGAATACAGATCTAAGCATACTATTTTCTCTCTCTCTCTTTTTTCTTTCTCATGGTTTTCTCCTTTTGTTCTGATTCTTCTTTCACAACATGACCAATGTGGAAATGTTGTGTTTTTTTTTAAAAGAATGCAGGGCTTATCCAGCCCTTCATTTATGTAATTGCTCCTTCCAAGGTGATAAAATTATCTAAATCAAATATGATTCACTTACCATAATCGCTAATGAGAGAAAACAGTGTAAAAGAACATCAGAAAGGGAATCAGGAGACCTGGATTCTAGTTCTATCCTTAACTAGTGCAAGGACCTCAGACGGATCAATTAAATTCTCCAAATGTGTTTCTTTAGTAAATGTGGAGGTGAGGTAAGAGGATCTGTAAAGTTCCATTCACACTTAAATTCACTGATTTTATGATGAGAAAAAAGGCTGTCCTTTTCACCAAGCAGACAGAACAGACAGTCTAGAATCTTTCCCAGAGTCTAATTTTCTCCTGGTAACATGTATTGCAATAGGCTCCTAGAGATGGTGTCACTGTTTTTAATGTGAAGGAGTAATTAAGTGAGAATTTCAGACAATCTGGGGGAAAGATAGTTCTATGCTCCTAGGGAAGGATACTTTAGGCATGCTGAGTTCCTCAGATTATACAATATAGAGTAGTTGTCTATTCTGTCCTGCAGTAAGAGAACTGATACTGCCAATAAATTATTTAGATTTTAGAGAAATTACCTATGTCTATATGTTATACATATGCGTGCACTCACATACACAACATACATGTTATGTTTACTCATGTTTCTATATATTATTTCCCAACCAGCAGGATGTAATATTTTTGAGGTAAGGGACCATTTAGTTTTGTTTTTTTTGTTTTGTTTTCCTAGGGTATATTAGAGTTCCTAGAATGAAGTAGAAGCTTAATAAATGCCCAGTAAATGAGTTATTCAACAGCTCGAAGTATTTTGGAATATTTCACTTTTTCAAACTAATTTCAGGGTTCCAACAGTTTCCAGTTTACATCTAGGGAATACTTTAATTCCTCAGTAGGTTTGGCTATTCACCAAAGCATGTTTGGTCCTTTACCTAGCAGCATGCCTGGCACAGGATAGGCACTTAATTACAGTTTCTTGAATGGAATTGAATTGAATATTCAACAGCTTGAAGTATTCTGGAATATTTAAACCCCCTTTCCTTCAAAAAAACTTAATTTTAGGGTTTCAAAAGTTTCCAATTTACATCTACAGAATATTTTACCTTCCCCAGTAGATTCTGACCATTGCCAAAGTGCATTTATTCTCTATCCAGCACCATCATTGGCATATGGTAGGCCTCTAATTAATGCTTGTTGAATGGAATTGAATTTAAAAAAGAAATACAATTTCAAGCATTTTTCTGCTTATCATAATTTGACTTTTAGCAAGCTGCATTTATGGCATTCAGTCAATTACATTCATGTTATCCGCTATGACCCTTTCACATGAGATAACCAGGTGAAATTCATATAAAATCATGTCAGTCCCTCTTCTTTTGAAGTGTTGATGTTAAATCTCCCCTTGCTTCTAATCTCAATCTTATATGATAGCTTCCCACTCCCCTCCCCAGGGAGGATGCCCCTTAAGTTTCTGGACAGATCTTCTTTGAAAGTTGTTTGATTCCAGATAGTTAGATCAACATGGACCTCTAGCAACCATGGGTGGGGAACCTGCAGCCTGGTGGCCTCATGTGGCCTCTACACCCTCAAGTGTGACCCTTTGACTGAATCCAACTTCCCTGCTAGCCTTTGGTCTGTTAATGAGTGTCATTGGATAGAAGAGAAGTGATGTCAGAGAAAGTGAACCAGGAGAACCCTGAACTGAGCAAGGTAGAAAGAGGAGAGGATATTGAACCAAAGGAAAGTATCTTATGACTATATATGAGATTAAATGAGAAAATATAGATGAGACCTTTTGTATACCCTAAAGTGCTATATAAATATTAAGAATGGTGATGCTGGGAAGGATGATCCTCTGTATGGATTACAAATTGGATGTAAAGAAAGTTCAAAAAGAAGATTCCTAGAAACATTTTGGCCAGTAGCAGACTGTAGTCCCTCAGAGATACTTTACGAGACTGTACTCATTTGGATATATAAGTACAAGAACATTTGTTAAATAGTTACATTCATTGCATCCTAATCATAAATAGCAGATAATCTTTAAGAATCCCTAAAACAGGCAGCAAAAAGAAACAGGGAAAGTAGGGCCTGTGTGATGGCTGCAATCCAGTTTTATAAAGCAAAATGCTGATCTTCAAGCTGATATGAAAAGACTTGATTTTGTGGATTTATGATCAACTTGTCTTTGATTTGGTCACTATTCAGGATGAAGCTGTGAGGCTTTTTTGGGCATTGGCAACTAGCAATGTGGCGACAGATTAAAAATATGAAAAAATGACAAAAAAGGTTGGTTCATGGATTTTAAAGGTGATTCTGCTTTATATATTATCACTAGGTGAGGTGAAACTGGCTGGAGGCTGAGGTGGTACCTCTAGAAAACAAAAAGATATTGGGACTTGGTGAACAGCAGAATGGTGAAACACTTGTTTTTCTTTACTTCTGAGCCAATCAAGTCCTCCTGTACTGGCTCCTTGTGCCATGAAGGTGTCCTAGAAGAATTATAGAATCTCTGGCTAGACCTACTGGGTTGGAAAGGCTTCCAGTACAAGACCAGTCTAATTAACTTGGGGGAAACTCATCAAAAAGTGGGATCATGCTGATAATTATTTTTGTCCATGGCAACTAAAGAAGACCATCTGTCAATTGTGGAGAGGCTGCCATCTGTATTGGTGGACAGAAAGTCCACATTAATGAAGATAGAGATTCCTGAAGGACTGAAGTTAAGTACACTTAATGTTAGATAATCTGCAATCTTAAAAAAGTCTAGCAAGATAGGTAGCTCTGGACTTGTTGTTCTGAAAGTCACCAAGTAAGGTCCTTGAAAGTCACCTTATACACGTGAGTAAGTAGCTTTCCAGAATTCCATAATCCTGGCAGAGGTGTTGCTTCTGACATATTTTAATGAGACCTTTGTAATATCCAAATTTTGGGAATATTCATATTGCATCACATCAGGTTTACCCAAACAGAAACCATCATGTGATTTCAGGTCCAATGTTCTTATTTATTAACTATTACAAAGTAAGATCATTTTAGACAGGTAATGAAATGGAGATAATGAGGAAACAATTTGCACCTTAAAAAGCTGGATAGCCTGAATTTTTTAATACCTGTGACTGGATTAACTGAATGAAACCAAATGTCATGTTTCAAAAGCTCAGGTTGAGGTGAAAACATGTGCCTGGGGCACTAATTTACCCCATGCTTTCCAAAAAACTCAAAGAGGAAACCAGGTTTATTTGTTTCTTATTCATTCCAGAATTCAGCATAGCAATTCAAAGAGTGGTACACTTGTAAGAAACAACTAGCATTTAGCTGGAAACTAACTCCATAGAACAGCAAAGTGACTGATAAGCATTAGCAGAATATAATTGCCCTTGTCCACTTTGAGCTCGCAATGACTAAATACCGAGAAAACAAAATCAATACCATGTCAACTGTGCATGTAACTGTAATGTGTCTATGTTCACAAGGAAAAAAAGAACAAATATCAATTTATTATATGAAAGGCTACAGTCTGGTCCAACTTTGACCCAATTCCCTTTATTTTCATTGAGTTGATTACGATACATGAAATGCACACGAATGAATGCTTGCTGGTCTGAATATATGTCATATAGTCTCTAACACACTTGTTCTGAACCTATTCCTAAAGATATTTATGTGTATATATATATAAGCTCATTTCAACTTCTGGAAACGTGAAAAGGATTTCTGGATACAGGCTTAGCTAAGAAAATAACATGAAAATAGTGGTAAACTATTGGTAGCCCGACATATGAATTCTGTTGAGTTTTTGCACAATATTCTCTTCTAAGAGCTCTGATAAAGATGGACATGAAATATCATTGTAATTAGAGAGATGCTGAACTACCAGAAAGTAAATGTGGATACTTAGTCATCAAGAATACCTGCTGATTCCTAGGTAGAGTAGATACTTAACTTACCTGCATGCTGTGCATCCAGTTGTTATTTGTACTTCAGGAAACAGCCATTATTCAAATCAATAGTGGTCATCCAATTAAAAAAACATGTATCTCACTTGAACCAGTCACACATACTAACTGACAAAAAGTGACAATACAAAGACATGATACATCCATCATAAACTGAGAAGTACCTTACAGGGGTGGTATAATTGTTACAACCAGGGATCAGATGATGGTGAGATGACCCACAGGAAGGAAGGCTAGGGAAGGTCACCAACTAGGTAAAGCTTTCAAAGGGGTACATAAGAGCAAGGTCAGAGGCTGGATACTTGGGAGATGAGCACACATGGATCAGAACTTGATGGTGGGTCCCAAAGAATTCAGTACAGAGACAAAAGAAAGGCAGGGAGTGCCATTATTCAAAGTAGGAGCCTACGTGAACATGGAAAAAACTGATCAACCAAGGTCCATACTATATTTCACAGCTGTACTTATTAATATCTGGGCATGAGGATCCTGGGGTTTGGTGGCATGAAATCCAGTCCTTCAAAAGCAAGAACACAATGCTTGATCATAGAGGAAATAAGGCAAAAATTCCATTATGGGAAAATGGAGTAACAAGGGCAAAGCTCAGACAAGGAGTAAAACTAATGTGATGCTGAGCTACTAACCTAAGATAAATATGGAGTAAATTAACTCTCAACAGCTAAGGTTTGGGGAGACAAAAGAACTAGGAGCATGCCAGATCACTGAAATTGATGTTACAACATGTAAGAGAGGCACCATGGCATTTTGGATAGAAATTTGGTGTCTAAGCCAGGAAGACAGGGAATTCAAGAAACTGGACTGTGTTGTGCAAGTCACAACCTCTCAATGCTCTAGACAACACTCTAAGCACTCTGTGAAGCTGCAGAAAAGGTAACAACCCACACTAGTAAAGTAAATTTCTTTACATGGAGATTTCCTATACTAATGAAATTGGAGATCCATTTCCTATCTGTACATACAAACTAAATCATGGAAACAATCGTTCCAGCTACTTAAGGAACCAGAGGATCCAAAAAGGAACAGGATCTTAACTCATCCTTCGTACCTGGAGATGATGAGACCCAAACTCGTTTTATTTCTTATTTCCTCCAAAAAGTATTCTCTTTGAACTAGGAAGACTAGAACAACAAAGGTTAACAAAGAGTGTAAACGATAGTCAAGCAGTATCTAGATGCAATCAATGAGTTCCAGTTATCATGTCTAAAAACCTTCATCATAGAATATTGAAAGAACTGGTTGATAAGATTTCTAAGGATGGTGATCTCTGAAAAATCTTGGAGAATGGGAGAGTCACTATAGTTCTAGTAATTAATAACTGTTCAAATTTTTTAGAAATGAAAATATTCTTAAAAATATGTACCAGCAAACTTGACTTCCATACATGTTTTGATTCTAGAACACATAATTAAAAGGATGGTTTTGTAAGCCCTTTTAAAAGAAAGTTGTTGTTCAGTCACTGAGTCATGTCCATGTTCAACTCTTTGTGACCTTGTAGGAGGTTTTCTTGGCAAAGGTACTACAGTAATTTCCATATCTTTCTCCAAAAAAGAAAGTAGTCATTGCTAAAAGCTTGTATGCTTTCAACAAAAACAGACCTGGCCAGATTTGCTCTTTTTTGTTTTTGGCTGATGAATGAGAATGTTGTAGATGAAGTACACTTATATTTTTATAAATTATGTGGTAATTTTCTTTTGTGATGTTAGTGGATAAGATAGAAGAACATGAGTTAGAAAGTAGTATAGTTTAGAACTAGTTGAATGAACATACCCAAAAGGGTAGTTAATGCATTTGATTGCTAGCTGAATCATTCAGAGATCTGCCTTGCTCAGTTCTGTGCTAGTCAACATTTTTATCAATTACCTAAGTTGAAATGTCAAACTTTCAGATAATATAGTCAGAAGGATTAACTGACACCTTGAACAGCAAAGACTAGATTCAAAAACATTTAATCCAGTTAGGTCAAATTAAATAAGATGGCATTTAAAAGGGATAAATGTAAAGTTACACACTTGGGTTCACAAAGTCAACTTCACAAATACAAAATGGAAAGTGGTATGAATAAATTACTGTTCCTGTGGGAAAGAATTGAGGATTTCACAGGGCTAAAAATTGAATATGAATAAATAATGTGATGTAGTGTAGTAGTCAAAAAAAGCTAATACTTCATAGACTTCATTAAGAGAGAAATGGCATCCATCACAGTACTGATGATTTTTGTCCAAGTAAGATAATTTTTGTTGTTCTGGGTACCATATTTTAGAAAAGATACAAAAAATTTTTTTTAGAAGACTACAGTAGGATGGGAAAATGACTGGAGAATAAGACATCTGAATATAGGCTAGAGGAATGGGATACTTAGCATTGAAAAGAGAAGGATTCTTTTTTGGGGGGTTAAGGTTCAAATTCACATATTTGAAGAGCTATGATATGGATAAGGTAGTAAAGTTCTTTAGACAGAGGAACCAAGATCGGTGAGTAGAAGCTGAAAAGAGGAAGGTTTAGGTTGACAGAAGGAAAATAATTTCTAAAACTCAGAGTTGCCCAAAAGAAGAATTGGCCTTCTTGAGGGAATAACTTCCCCCTTGCTGGAATTCTTCAGAAAGGCTAGATAATCATTTTATAGGTAAATGGTGGGTCAGAGAATTTTTTTGGTTATACTGAATTAGCAGATATATGTTTATAATTTAGCTGGAAACAGTCTAGGTCTTTGAATGTCATGTCTGGTGATCTTGCTATTTCCCAACTCTACTGTTTTCAACTTCATTTATATATTATTCCCAGTGTTTAGCAATCTATTGTCAATTATTTTTAAAAGCATGCCTTTCAGTTACTAATATATGGTAGGTGCTTAATAAATGCTTGGTACCTTGACTTAAATGTGGAGAAACCTATCTATGGCAATCCCTCTGAAAAGTCTCTAGAGTTAAACTGAGGACCTTGTTTCTTCTCAATTGGGATAAGACCACATTGGATTTCTACATTGTATTGTTCTAGTATAAACATTGATTTGAACAGCTTAGTTAGACTAGAATATTGCCTGGAACTTTGTCAGAACTGAGTAAACGTAAACTGTACTGAGTAGCTTTCAGGGCAGTGATCATTAAAATATAAGGAATATGTTTGATCACCCCTCCCATCACCATGAGCTATACCACACTGCTATGTATAAAAGATTCCAAAGATGAAAATAGACATACTTCCAGTCTTTAAGGAATTCTAACCTCTCTCTCTCTCTCTCTCTCTCTCTCTCTCTCTCTCTCTCTCTCTCTCTCTCTCTCTGTTTAGGGGATAAAATCTGTACACAAATAACTATAATGAAGTTAGAATATAACTACTAAGAAGTACAAACAGAATTGTATGAGAGATTTAATTAGGAAGGAACAGTCCACTTGGGAGGGTGGGGGCAAAAATTTCAGTGGTGGCAGTTGAGCAAGGTCTTCTTGAAAGAGGAATAATCTAAACAAATAGTAACAGGCATTTACTAAGCACCTATTAGGTACAAGGCTTGGGACTAGGAAAATCAACATGTTAATAAAGGCAATCACTAATTTCAAGGATTTTACCATTATACTGGGAAGAGGCAGAAGAGGAAATAATCAAGGTAGGGTGTGATAGAGATTGGAAAAAATAGAGGAAGCCAATTAATTCATCAATCAAGTATTTCTTAAGTACTTACTATTGCCAAGCACTGTGCTATGAGTTAGGAACAGAATAAAATGGTAGCAACATATGCTAAAAATAACTAAGGAGGCACCGAATAATCTCAGTCGGGTATCAGATGAAAAGAGAAGGTTTCATGGAGGAGGTATCACATGGGATGAGCCTTGAAGGATGAAAAAGGATGGCAAAAGGCACAGATGGAAGGAAGTACATTGGGGACAGCATAATGAATGGAAAAATGGCAGTCAGGCAGGGATGTGCTGGAGTTAGCTATTTTAGCTTGAGAGAGTTGGTTATTACAATTTAAGTGTATTTACACATTGGAAATCAGCAAAAGCTACAAATCAAGGCTTGATTTATTGTTCTGTTGATTGTCTAGACTTAAGAAAGTGATAGAGAACTGTTAATCATGTAAATTATACTTACAAGTTGTATCATGCATTTTCCAAGAGCCAATTATTAAATATTTACTAGCATATCCCTGGAGAAAAGACACCATGTTCAGGGAGTCACAGCATTAGCAAATCATTAGCAAAATATGTCTAGATTAGAGAATTATGAAGAGGTGTAATAATGCAAAATAAGGCTAGAAATATATGATTGGAGCCATACTACAGAAATCTTTGAATGCCAAGTAAAGTTTACATTTCACCTCGTAGGCAATGAAAAGCAAAGAAATGTCTCATGGTATGGTGCCCACTTTACTAGACCTGTGTCAATTACATTGACAGTTTTGTGAAAGATAGGAAAGGGAAATCAGTTAGGAGACTCTTATGATAGTCTATTTGAGAGGCGATAAGAGATTGTTCAGCAAAAGAAAAAAGTGAAAAGAAGAGGCCACATTATAAATATAAGACATAGTCTATCTTTCAAATAAAAGAGAATGCTCCCTTGGAAGTGGATTTTACCACTCCAGAATGGCTTTCTTTCTAAGAACTGATTCTCAATTCTTAGGGAGAACTGATTCTCCCTAGTAGAGTTACAGTGATCCAGAAGGTCCCCGTAGTCTAATTTCAGCTTTTGCAGAATTTCCCATGGCTGATTTTCAGCACTTACTGCTTTTCCATCATTTTGGTGATTATTCCCCCAGCACAGACTGACGATTTTATTGGATACAGAAGGGGCTGAGCTGGATTACATTTCACTGAACAGCCACACAGGCAGTGTAAAAACAGGATGTGCAATGAAACAGTCTCACCTAACTGACCTGGCTGTATTAGAAACAACTAAATCTCTTAATTTGACAGAAGCAGCCATTCTAAAATTGAAGAACAGAGAACCTTTTTTTAACCCAAAATTAAAGTCTTAAAAATTTATAAATGAGCATCACAATAAAAATGGATTTTTGAAGCTGCAGATGAAAAGTTTTGCAGGTTTGAAAGGTAAAGCGTTGCTTCCTATTTTCCACATGAACATAAAGGTTAAATTCATTAAATGTTGAAGAAGTAGAAAGTTTCTAGAAGTTAATGAAAAAGCAATCTTTTCTATAATTAACATATATTAAAATAACAGAGATCAGCACAAGGATGCCAATGAATTTTTTTTTAAAGAGAGAAGATAGTGTATATATTGGAAAAAGCATCGAATTTAGCTCTGATTTGGATCCCAGCTTTGTTATTTACTAACTGTGTGATACTGGGCAAGCTAGTTAACCTCAAAAATCTTTCCTTATCTATAAAATGAGTATAATAAATAACTTGTTGGGTTATTATAAGGAAAATACATCATAATTCATATGGCACTATATAAATATGACATTTTAATTGTGTTGTATTGTCCTTCAATTCTGGCTTTTCCTTTCTGCCCTTCCATTCTTTTCAATTTCATATTGTCCTTTTATATCTCCACATTCAACACCTCATCTCCCATCCCCACACTATTGCATTGGTTAATCCTCCTCTTATTACCTGAAATTTTCTCCCTCTTAGCCTCTGACCCTTAGCATCCTTAACTTTCCTTGAGACTTAGATCAATTGCCATCAAGGAGGGCTTCTAGTTTGCCCAAGTGATAGTGCCCTCCCCTCTAGGGTAGCTTTCCATGTATCTTGTATGTTCTGAACTATATATCTTTGTCTCCCCCACTCAACTGTAAGATCCTTGAGAGCTGAAACTGTTTTTATTTGTCTTTGTATTCTCAGAGCTTACCATAGTGCCTAGCACACTTGCATTTACTGATTCTTAGAGAACTTTTGCCTGGATCTCTCATTTTATGGAAAGGAAAATTTTTGCCACCAAAGTCCTTGGCACAATCAAATCCTTCAAAACTAGAAGCTCACATGCTTTCTTTCAGTGGAAATGACACCAAGGAAGAATCATTTCCCCCTGATTTGTCACTGTACAGTAAGCACAATGGGCTGTTTCCATGTCACTTGAAACTGAAGCTTATGAAGCATTGGCTATTATAATAGAATATGAACTCCTTGAGAGCAAAAAGTGTCTTTTTTCTCTTTTAATTCTCAGTGCTTAGAAGAAACTGCTTTGCATACAGTAAGTATTTAACAAATGTTTTAATAATTTACTCCTTCATGTCATAGTTATTTATCTTGATCAGTTAAGAAACCAACAAACATTTATTAAGTACTTACTATATTACAAGTATTCTGCTGGCACAAGGATGCAAATACAAAGAAGTAATCCCTACTGTTAAGGGACTCCCATTCTCATGGGAGGAGGCAATGTGCACATATGTAACCATGTACAGAATAAATATGAAGAGAATACATACAAATAAATGCAGAGTAGTCAAATACAAGATACTTTGGAGGATAGAGTATTAGGAGATGGAGATATCAGGAAAGGTATTATGTAGAAATGATGCTCAAGCTTCCACTCACAACAAAAATGCTTAGTAAATTCAATATTAATCAGTATGGTAGGATTCAAATATTGGCTGTGTTACTTATTATCTTTATTCTCTGAGCTTCAATTACATAAATTAGAAGGATTGGACTAAGTGACTTTTGAAGGGTCCCTCCACCCTCCAGACAGATGAACCTAACTGTTGAGTTGAATAAAACATTACACTATTTAATATTTTTCTATCACCAGAATATCTTACAGTCCTTTTTTATGAGCTATTGCTATGAAATGGTTGTCATGAATATAAGCTATAACAAAGAGAGGTGTCATGGGAACCTCTGCTAAATAATCTATAATGTAGAGCAAAGAAAGGAGCAAAAAGTAGGGAACTGATTTGAAAGGGGCATACTCCGAGGCGAGCCTATTTATTTTCCCGTACCCCTCCCCCCATCATCAACCTCACTACCTAGATCTATTCACTTCAGTTCCTTAGGCATTCTGAGATTTCACCAATTAGAGGTTCACTTTAGAATAGCCTCTGGGAGAGTTGAAGGGTCAATAGTCAGTTATACATTAACACAAATTATGTAGCTTAATCAGACTATGTTCTTCTTTCACCTGGGGGATATCATCTGTGAATTTTGATGGGAATAGAGTGGAGAAATCAAATTAAAGTAGGGAGAATTTAGGAGACTTAAGTTAAGCCTGTGTGAGGTGCCGCAGTAGGAGGGGTAAAGTCAACAGGAAAGGTACATAGGGAGAGGGATGGGGTGTAGGGTGTGTTCAGGGAGGACCAGTATCTTTGGTGTGATGGCTGCTGAGCCCTTTTCAGGGTTCATTCCTCCTTTGATGTCCACCTGTTCCACGTAACTCTCACCTGTGGCTCCAAGAAGCTGCAACATGCACAGTGGCCACACCCTGGTAAACCATTTCGGCAAAGAGTCCAAACCAGGTTGAGGGTAACCAAGGGTTCTCAAACCCATTGGTGAGTTAGGGGGGTGTCTACCCCAAACATGTTAAGACTTCATCTGGTGGAATGGGCAGATGAAAACAGTTTGTTCCAATGGCTATGAAGGCAGATGAAGCAGGCAATATGGAGCACTACAGCTTGGTTAGACACCAAACACGCCAAGTTCATCCATGGCATTCTGAGCCATTGCCAGCCATCTTGACTCTGTCCTGCCACTGAACTATGATGACTCTGGAGGAGAGAGCTAGGCACAAATCAAAAGACATCATCTGTACCATTTCACTATTAGGCCTTAAAGTCCTGTGGCAACAGGCAACTGATGAAGCAGCAGGTGCAGATATGTTAGGAGCTGTAGTCATGACCCTGCACATAGGTGGTCCTGGCCATAAGGTCGTTTCTCACCGAAAGCTGCAGTGGGACTTGGCAGCCCCCGGGTGTCTGAGAAGCCTTTTAAGGATGGCACTACTCACCTCCTGGTGTGAAGAAAGGGGGTAGAAAAGGTGCCCTAAACATTGCCTGCTTACCCAACCCTGGCCTGATTACTGCATCAGGCAGAGAATCCCACGATGTGGTCAAAACACACAAAAAAAATATGAAAACATCTGCAAAGATGATTTCATGGCACATGGAATGTATGCACACTAATAGATAACACAAAATCCAGTGGACCTGAAAGAAGAAGGTTGGCAAATGAAGGCCAGCTTACTGAAGTTGGAACTAGATACATCTTTTCTGAAGTGGGCACAGTGAAGGGAGTGAAGAGAGGTGCCATTAAGCTGGCATGGGTTTTGAAATCAAAGCTAATCTAATCAGCAAGCTGGTATGCCTGCCAAAAGGAGTGAATGACAGGCTCATGACAAATCAATTGACACTCACAGGAAAATGCCATGCCACCATCATCAGTGCCTATGCTCTCACCATGACAAACTCTGATGGAGTTAAAGTAAAATTTTACAAAGACCTAGAGACTCTTGTCATCAATGTGCCAAAAGAAGACAAGCTTATAATTCTGGGTGACTTTAATGCTAGAGTAGGCTCAGACTGCCAGACTTGGCAGGGAGTCCTAGGGAGGGATGGAGTTTGAAACAGCAGCAATGGTCATTTACTGTTGAAAACTTGTGCATCACATGACCTTCTCATCACCAACACTGTCTTCCGTTTACCTAAATGCAATAAAACTCCACGGACGCACCCTCACAGCAAACACTGGCATCTAATAGACTATGTAATTGTAAGGAGAAGAGATAGACAAGATGTGAGAGTGACAAAGGCAATGTGTGATGCAGAGTGCTGGACTGATCATAGACTTAACCTTTCCAAGCTAAATATTTGCATTCATCAAGAGCGCTGCCCCCCAAGGCAAAATGACTACCGAATTAACATCAACAAGTTAGAGCTCTTCTCTGAGCATGAGCAATGTGCTGCTGACTTGGAGGGAAAGTTGAGCCAACACACAGTTGGCAACAGTGGAGCAGAAAAGGAGTGGGCAGCTCTCAGAGATTTGGTATACAACACTGCATTTGCTCATCTGAGTCAGAAAACTCACAAACACCAAGATTGGTTTGATGAAAATGATGGAGAAATTCAGAAGCTGCTAAATGAAAAATGAACACTCCACAGGATTTGCTAGCAGGATAGTTCATCCACCTCTAAGAAGGCAGCATTTAATTCCATCAAAGACAAAGTACAAACAAAGTTTAGAGAGATGCAGGATTCCTGGGTCAGTAAGAAGGCAGAAGAAATTCAGTTTTACACTGATAATAACATTCCCAAGTGCTTTTATGATTCCCTGACAGCTATTTATGGACCAAAAACTTATAGTCCTTCACAACTACTCAGTGCTGATGGACCCACATTGATTAGTGATAAGGACATGATCCTGGAGAGATAGGCTGAACACTTCCACAGTGTTCTGAACAGACCATCATCAATCAATGCTGAGACCATTGACCATTTACTTCAGGTTGAAGTCATTCCCTCCTTAGCTGAACTTCCAACTGAAGAAGAGGTTTTGAGGGCCATTAAACTCCTTTCATGTGGTGAAGCACCTGGTGCTGATTTTATTCCAGCTGAGATTTACAAGATATGGGGATGATTGCTCATATAAAAGCTGACTGAAATTTTCCAGGTTTATATGACAAAAGGAGGTTATCGCTGGGAGTTCAAGGATGCCTCCATTGTCCATCTGAATAAAGGTAAAGGGAATAGATTATCATGTGACAATCACAGGGGGATCTTGCTGGAAAAATTCTTACTAGTGTCTTCCCTAATAGGCTGATCCTTCATTTGGAAGATGGGCAAATACCTGAGAGTCAGTGTGGCTTCAGAAAGGGCCAAGCATAACAGTCGAGATGGTGTTAGCTGCCCAACAACTCCAGGAAAAACGCCAGGAGCAGAACAGAGGTCTGTACATGCTTGTAGATCTGAACAAGGCCTTTGACACTGTTAGTCATGAGGGCAAAGGATGAAAACAGCATCAAGGTCAACTACCATACTGGTATGAGATTCTTCAGTTTGTAAAGGTTACAAGCCAAGACCAAAGTTAAGGGAGTGCTGGTGCATGATTTTCTGTTTGCAGATAATTGTGCACTCAATGCAGCCTCTGGAGCTGAGATGCAACAAAATATGGATCAATTCTCTGCTGCCTGTGCTAATTTTGGCCTAATAATTAACACTAAAAAAACACAGGTGCTCCATCAGCCATGACCACACCATCCATATGTGGAACCACTGGTTACAACAAAGGGAGAAGTTTTGAATGCTGTGGATAAATTCACTTACCTTGGTAGTGTACTTTCCAGGGGTGAACACATTGACAATGAGGTTGATGCACACATTGCCAGACTAGCTCAGTGTTTGGGAGGCTCCAAAGAAAGGTTTGGGAGAGAAGAGGTGTTAGACTGACTACTAAACTGAAGGTCTACAGAGCCATTGTGCTGACCTCATTGTTATATGCTTGTGAGACATGGAGAGTCTACCAGTGCCATGCCAGGAAACTGAATCACTTCCATTTGAACTGTCTTAGGACGATTCTGAGGATCACCTGGTAGGATAAGGTACCAGACACTGGAGTCCTTGCTCAAGCTGAACTGCCAAGCATTCAAACTATGCTTCAGAGAGTGCAAGTCCAATGGGCTGGCCATGTTGTTCATATGCAAAATGTATGCTTGCCAAAAAGACTATTTTATGGAGAACCTGCATGGCGCAGGTGATTATTTGGTGGTCAGAAGAAATGATACAAGGACACTCTCAAGGTCTCTCTCAAGAACTTTGGATTTGACTGTGCAACATGGGAGACACTGGCACAGGACCACTCAGCATGGCGTGCCCACATAAGAAAGGTTGCTGTGCTCTTTGGGCAAAGCAGAATTGAGACAGCACAAAGGAAATGTAGGATGTGCAAATTTGGGATATCCACCCCAAATATTCATACAGACTATCTGTGCCCAACCTGTGGTAGAGCATTCCAAGATTGTATTGGTCTCATTACCCACAGTTATACACACTGAAATTTCATTTTACAATGGTGATGTCATTTTGGTCCTCTTTGAAGATGAAGGACGACAATCAACCATAGGGAGAGAGTCAAGAAGAGGTGAAAGAACAGCACAAGGAGAAAAGTGGGTGTCAAATAAACTTTGCCTATTTGACTTGGGCTGGCCTGTCAGATGTGGATGAGGATGACGTTCTCTTCTTACGGCTTTTTCTTAAATCACGTGACCCTTGGACATAAGATGATGCTAGCACAGTATTTTTATGGGAAAGTATACCCTGCGTTTGAAACAACTGACTTACAAATAAAAAGTTAGAGCAGAACTTGTTCATAAATTGGGAACTTTGTGGATAGAAAAATATCCGGACCTGTAGTTTTTAGACAAGGGTTCAATAAGCCTGTATTAAGCATTTACTTGGCACTGTGTTAGGAACTGGGAGTTCAAAAGGGAATAGCAACATAGTTGGTGCCCACAAGAAACTTAGCTTCAAGGAGGGGAGGGTTATGATATGGACAATTCATACAACATGTCATTGAATGTAAAGCAGTAAGAAATATGATTATAGGAAAACTGAAGGGGGGCACTATATTCTGCTGATTAGATCAAGTATCTAACATTCATGGAAAGGATGACACCTGAGTTGAATCTTGAAGTATTTCAACTAGTATTTGTAGGCACCTACTTAGTGCACAGGGGAAGCTAGGTGTTGAGTAGATAGAGTGTCAGATCTGGATTCAGGAAAATGAGTTCAAATCTGGCCTCAGATACTTACTGTAACCATGGGCAAATCACTTAACCCCTGTGTGCCTCAGTTTCCTCATCTGTAAAATGAACTGAAGAAGAAAATGGCATACTACTCTAGTATTTGCCAAGAAAATTTCAGTTGGGCTTAGAAAGAGTTGGACATGATCAGAATGACTGAACTACATCTAAGTGCATGACTTTATGCTCATTTACATTTCTTAAAGTTTTGTTTCCTTATCACACTCTTATGGAATAATTGGCCCAGATTATTGACTTGCTATTTAAGTGGGACAAGGCAAACACACAATTTATTCTGTTTTTCTTGAAAACAAGAAACCAAATAAAAACAAAAGTAATTAAATTCCAATGAATAGTAATCACTGTATTTTATAATACAACTGAGACAAAAGAAATACTGCAAGACTAGTTACATTCAAGTTGTATCTGAAAGGCTTATATGATAGTCTGCAAAGGACCATCGCATCCTAATTTAGTCTACTTTCTGTTATTTACTCTTTCTCTTTAGTAGAACATGTTTTGCTTGTTGATGTTGCTTAAATTTCAAAGACAAACAGTTACAAATAATGCATCATCCAACTGAAATTTTTGCAGGTTTTTTTGGGGGGGTGATACTTTTGTTCTTTGTATCAGATGGGAGTAAATAATAAATCTCATTCAGTTTTATAAAATGCTTTCCCTACAACCTTGCAGTAAAGAATTGGATTTGGAGTCAGAAGATGCAGATTCAAGTTCTAGTTGTGACACAGAGTAGTGGGAGCTAAAGAAATTCTGTATATGGAACAGAGAATCTGAGTTCATAGGCTCATGGGATCTAAGGTTCTGAGCTGGAAGTCCAATTTCCCCATTTTTCAGATGAGGAAATTGAGTCCCAGAGAAGTTAATTGATTGGTTTAAGGTCACACAGGTAAGGACAGGGGTAGGATTTGAAGCCAGGGTCTTTGACTTCAGGCCATTGCCCTTTGTTACATTACTTCCAGGTTCTATCACAATGAAGGGCACTGTATAGAATGTTAGATTTGGCATCACAGGATATGGATTCAAATTCTGGCTCTGCTACTTTGAGCATTATTTTACTAACTAGAATTTTTCTTCCTCCTTGTCTCTGCCTCCCAGCTTCCCTGACTTTAAGTCTTACCTGGTGAGGTGCTAGGTGAGGCATTCCCTTTCTTCTATGAGCTTAATTTATTCACAATTTTCTCATATATTAAATGAAGTTGGACTAGTTAACCTCTAAGGTATTGAGTGGGAGTAGAGTGGAGGATACAGTATTTATTATTAATGATATTGCTCTTGAAGGCAAAAATTAATCATTAAATCAAGAAGAAGAAATTCATTCCAAATCAGGTGAAATAAAACTGAGTTTGCCAGTAGAACTGGTTGACTTTGATCTACGGAGACAGGGTGGGTTTTTATAGGATGAGGATTGTTATACAGAAATGAAAGGCTCTGGGAAACATCACCTCCCTAACCATAGTTGTGGGGGAAACTGTAAAGACACCACCATAGTCAAGAGAAGAACTGCAAACAAATACCTCAGCCTAATTCAGAATAAAACAGATAGAATAGTCAGCAAATGGCAATTAATGGTTTCTCTGTGACTCTAAAGTCCTTTCCAACTCTTAATTGGAAATTTGGAGGAAAAGGAGTTAAATATCCATGAAAAATTTATAAAATGAGCAGTTTAAAACCCCTTTTAGTCCTAAATCTATGAACCTACAACTTCGTGAATCAGAAAATTGAAAATGACAACCAAGTCTTTGGCTTTATTTGAACAAAAATCTTCACTAGTGTGAAATGGGTTTGTTTTGTAACTCAGGTTCTTCTTAGATGGTTACTGGAGTCCATGGGAGGAAACCCCACCTTTTGAGAAGAGAGTGGGATTTATTTCACTTTTTCTGTAACTGTTAGTTTTTCAGCACAAAGGACAGCAACTCCAATTTTTCTTCCATCACAATCATCCCTCTGACAATATTTTGGTGCCATTTTCTGTACTGCTTTCTGCCAAGATGCTACTTTTCACTAAGGTCAACTCCTCAACTACAGAAATGGAAGACTCTGGGAAACAGTATTTCCCTAAACAAAGTTGTCAGGGAAACTGGAAAGCCACCATCACTATTGCCAAGGAGGGGAAGGAATACCTGGTTCATGTCAGCCTGGTTTAGAGTAAAACAGGTAGAATAGTCAGCAGATGAAGATAAGTGGCTTCTATGAGGCTCTAATGTTCTTTCCAACTTTTAATCTAAGATTGTATTACTAGCTATTTCATTATGGGTTAGCGATTTAACATGTCTGGCCTTCAGTTTCCTGATTTCTAAAATGAAGGAGTGGAACAAATGATTTCTAAGGTCCCTTCTGGTTTTACTGATCTGATACAATTTTAATCACAATCATATATAACATGATATTCAAACTTAGGTCTTCCAATGCCAATTTCAACAATTTAGTCATTTTACCAAACTGCTTCTGCTCGGTGTTTGAATTTTTCATATTAATATTCAACTTATTCCACCAGATCACGACAAAACCTAGTTACTGTAAAAACAATTTGGGATTTCATGAAATAGATTTAGCTAGGTTATAAATAGCACTCTATGCAAAACTAGACTTTTGTGAAGCTTAAAGCTGGTTGTTTCTTTATGCTTTCAAAGGAATAAATATGAAAAGGTAACAACTATTTCCAAAGGTTACATTCCCAGAAAACATTGAATTTTAAATCAACTCATGTTAATGGATAATTTTAAACCAGTGATGTACAATTCAAAAAGAAAAGAGAGGACCACTCAACTATCCCTACAGGTTACATGCTGACTTTTAAAACCCTACATATAAACGTTATCTGTTCTATTATATTTTAATTTGTTTTGTTAATATTTTTCATTTACATTTTAATCTGGTTCTCCTGCCCTCAGGAGTACTGCCAGCTGCATTTTAAAATTGCAATCAATTTATGTGGATTTTGTACATTTGGTTTGATGTAGAGAAATGAGATAGATTTCTGTATGTTTCAATTGAAAACTTTCCACTTTGGTTTCACTTGAACAGATATAAAATTTTATTTTTGCTTGAGCTCTCCAAACAATTGTAGTATTTTCCCATTCAAAATATGAATGTAACTTTAAAACATTTAGTTAACCACTGTTCTTTAGATTAATCTAATCATTTTATGACAGTTGCATTAATTACATGAAATATTCCTACCAAATATGGCAGCCAATCTACACGGAAAAGTAGAAAGACTAATTGTACACTATCAAACAGCGGTGTGAAAAAGACAAACATTAAAATGTAAACTTGAATCCTACAATGGTTACTCTTAGAAACACTTCAAACAAAATGTGTAAAAAGCATTCATGTTGTGTAATTCTTGTAACATTGCAGGTAACTACAAAAATGAACTTGGTCAAAAGGTACTTTTAAATGTTAGTTAGCCCCTTTAAAATAAATCTAATTGAACCTTAAACTTGAACAGATTGCTTTTGTTTCCAATACTTAAATATTTTCTTTATGTTTAATTCCATGCATATAAAATTGTCTTTATGTAAGTGAAGTGTTAAAGAATTTTGGTGAAGAGATGACTTTTAGTAAATTTATGTTATCGACAAAATACAATTAGGTTTATCTTAAAAAATTTTAAACTTGCAAGGATAAGGAATAAAAATAAATAAAAATATTTTTTCTTTATACTTTTGACTTAGATACTACACAGTAGAGTAATACTTAAAACACATATTTTATTGTAATTTTAATTTTATTATAAATATTATAAGTATTAACAAAATCAACCAAACATGCAATATACCAAATGAGGAATGAATACTTGCATGAAACAACAGATGTATTACATTGTTTCTTAAAAAAAAAAAAATTAATGACACCTATTAAGGAACAAACAAGAGATATGTTTACTCTATCCCCCTCTGAGCCTCAATTATCTTTGCATTCCCCCTTTTTCCCTCGCTCCTGTCCTTCCTTTCTTCCTTCTTTCCTTCCTTCCTTCCATCCTCCTTTCTCTCTTCTTTCTTTTTTCTTTCTTTCCTCCCTCCATAATTCCCCCACCTTTCCCTCTATTTTTCTCATTTAGCTAATGCATATACAGTTGACTGATGTTGATTTATAACATTTATCAAGGCTTATAGCATCATGGAATCATTGGTTTAGAACTAAATGCCACCTTAGAAGGCATAAAGTTACTTTTTGGACATATTTTTTTTACTAAGGAAACTGAAGCCCAGAGAGTTCAAATGATTTGCTCACTACTAAGTGTCAGAGGCAGGACTCACTTCTGTCTTGCCATCTCTAATGCCAAGATTTACTGTCTTTCTTCGTATAAATATTTCCTTCACAGGCAGAATGTCATAGCAGATATGGAAGTGGAAACAGGGTTAAAGTCAGAAAGACCTGGGTTCAGGTTCTGCCTCTGACATAGGGCCTATGTGGCCCTGGGCAAGTCCCTCTCAATTCCCTAGGCATCTCTAAGACTCTAATGTACCCAGAACTACCAGTTGAATTAGGCAAAAGGAGTTTCCTCAACCAAGGAGTTCCCTAGAGCAATTAAGTCAAGAGAGAATCCTTATCTTCTAGACCATTTTTGATATTCTTTGTGTCTAGATTTTTAAAAAATCCCACATATTTTATTTTAATAATATATATCAATTTATTTTGTGATTCTCTTGTTGGATATTTAGGTTCTTTCCAGATTTTTCTTTTGCTATTATAGGTAAGGCATTCACAAATATTTTTACTTTTTTTAAAAGTTTCTTTCTATGATATCTTTAGAGTAAAAACATGGCAAATGGTATCACTGCATGAAAGAAAATTACCAGTTTTGTAACTCATTGTCTATCCTCTGTGATATTCCTTAAGTTTGCATCTATTTATGATTATAGTGAAAACGTAAGAAAAATAAGTGTTCCTAACAATGGAATATATTCTGGTTAATTCTTGTAGGAGGAACCAATGACAGTTTTTGAAATCAGCTCATTAGTTGATATAATTTATTATGTCCAGACAAAACTTCTTTGCAACAGCAGAATGAGCTATGCTATTCTTTCATATTTAACTGCTAATTAATTAGCTGAAATTCTAGTTACTCAATATTACTGTTAAAACAATGTCATTTTTATCTTTTGATATCTTTTGTGCTGCCAAGCAATGGTTTAAGATGTTATATAAATGGAAAAGTCCAACTGTATCTGAAAGCACACTGACCTCTTAATAGGGACGTAATGAGCGAAGTTTAGCATCTGTACCTCAGAAATAAAAACTTAACATCAACATGCCTATTAACAAAATGAGAAAAAAACTAATTAAAGCAAATTAGCCTAATGTGCACATGCTGGATAAGACAGATTACTTCTAAAAATCCAGGAAGATAATGGTACCCATATGGGATATGTTTTTGGCATTTTTCATATAAATTGGACAGTTTTAGAGGATAAATATGGTACAAAAGTCCTTACAGGCAATTATGTCTTTGCAATGCTGGTGGCTGACATCATAAAAGTATAATTTTAATTGCTATTAATTGCATTAAGTCTACTCTTATTGAATACTTAATGCCATCTATGACAGTAGTACTAATTTATATACTTTAATGAAGCTTCATGGTAGAAGTTTGAAATTATAGGGACACTTTCACAATGTCTTAAGTAGCAGATTTTATTTGTCAGGAAGCTCTGGATGTAAAGGCATTGCTTTGGATTTGCTCCCTATTTCAAAATACAACTGCATTTCTTGAACTTTTATCATTATTTATTTGTGATAAACAAATGGAGCAGGTTTCTTTTTTGAGTCACTGTGTGGGGGGTGAGAAATGCTTTAGATAATGATTCACTCATTGTTTGGAACGGTTGCTGACATCCAATATGCTACACTTTGAAGTAAACAGTATCAGAATCACAATTAGTAACTTTTATTGGGAAGACTTGCTATAATGTCAGGCAGTTCTTTGTGGCAGAACTTAATTTTATCCTAGACTTTTGTCTAAGGTGAGGAAACTTAAAGAACAAAATAACGAAACATGAATTGTTGAAAATGTTTTGTCAAAGAAGAAGAGATCACTACCTCTAGCACATTTGTAGCCCTCAATTTGCCGCCAGAGTAATTCTTCTAATGGTAGTCTGGTTTACATTACTAAATAATGAGATATTCATTCTTCTCAATCAGTACTAGTTTCAATATTTGTGAATTAATAATCCACCCCCATGAACTAATGGGACGACACATCTATTACTGCTTGTTTCAATTTTTCATGATAATTTACTTAAAAACATGCCACTGAAAATGACAAAAGCATCATCTATGAGATAATACTATTGACTGGGAAAGAAATCTGCATTTGAGAGCTAAGACCTTTCACAAATTCTGCTCTGTTCTTTCTGCCCTCCAAGGCATGCTTAATCAACTGGGCAAGCACAGACATCAGGCAAAATATGCCATGTGCTTTCACATGCCCTATTGATTTTCCTTATAATTAAAGTGATGAACACGCACAGTTTGTTAATAATGAAACCTGATCTCCATTTGACACATTTTCAAAGGTTTAGGAAAGTTAGTTTCAGCCTGTTGCCTTTTGGTTAGTCTCTCAGCTCAGGTTTCCCCAGGGACAGCTGAGAAAAGAAGGGAGAGGGAAGTAAAAGATTTTCAAAATCTTATAAAGTTTCATTAATTCTCTTAAAGTCAACTTTTACTGCCTGCGAAAGGATGTAGACTGAGGTCTCTGGAGACCTAAGGTCTGTCCACAAATGCACAGGGAGTAAAAAAGAGGTAGCGTCTGCCTATTACTACTTTGTTGGAGGCATCTTTTTCCCTCCCACCCTTTCCATTTAAGCATAGTTACAAAATGACTCTACTCATTGGGAAGAATCACCCAAACTTTGAAAGGGTATTTCAGTTTTCAGTTCCTCATTCTTTCTCTCCTGCTGAGACTGTCAGCCAATTAGTACTGGTTTAGATAATGCTTTTCATGGTACTGACACAAGTCCATAAAGAATTGGACTGAGACCACCAAACCATTTCACATGGACGAATGGACAGAAATTGGACGGTGACAACTTTTGATAACAATTAACCTGAGTTTGGTTCCGATTGATTACCTAGAGGTGACAGGCTCTGTATCACCAGATTAAGTTTGTGTGTCATTCAGGGACCTCGCTTAATTAAAACAATCAAACACTAACCTTTCACATATCTTATTTTCACTGGTCTGGCTGCTGTGTTCATTGTAATGGAAAAGGCAAGTCAGCCAAAATCAATATCGTAGCTAAGAGTGAGAACTCTCTTTGTCAATTTTCCCTGATGGTGGCTAGCAGAGAAATAAAAGTGTCAGTACAAATTCAAAGATAGGAAATAAAGTGTCCTTTCAACTTTCATGTTCATTTTGACTTAACAAATTCATTACCAACAAGTTGTCAAAAAACAAAAGTGACATTTTGCTTTCAAAATTAAGACCAAAAAGCTCAATGTTTTAATTTGTTTAAAATTTTCATTTTGTCTTTAACAATGAGGAAACCTTGGAGAAATTACTGAACTTTTCTCACCCTCAGGTTCCTATAGCATTTTCTTTTTTATAAGTTTATATAGTATTTACTATCCAGACCACCTGACTAAACCTCCATTTGCCTAGGCAAAACAACAAATCAAAACCACTTCCATAGATTATGCTGCATGAATTCAGAAGTACTTGGCCAAACAGGCAAATGTGTAGGAAAAAAAATGTAGCTTTTAACTGAATGACACTAATGTCTCATTTATCTAGAATTCTACTATCTTCAGAAATTAAGGTGTCCTACATGAGTTTTCTAAGCTAACTGGTTTATAGGTACCACTGCTTGGGCATATCTGTTTCACATGAGGAAATGCTGACAATCACTGGGAATTTTCCATATTTGGAATTAGTTCAGGAAAATCTGGTAAGATGAGGTGAGATTCATGTTCCAAGACCTACAGGAACATTGAGTACTCTCTCCATTCTAGGCATGACAAATTGCATAAGAACTGTTATTATATTAGTTATAAAAGGAAAAAAACCCTATATATTCTAAAATATTTATAGCAGCTTTCTTTATGATGGCAAAGACCTGGAAATTGCAGGGATGCCCATCTTTTGGAGAATGACTGAAGAAGTTGGGGTGTATGATCGTGATGGAATACAACTATTGATGAGCTCAATGATCTTAGAAAATCAAGGATAGAATTGCATGAAATAATGAAGACTGAAATGACCAGAACCAAGAGCATGTTGGATACAATAACAACCATATTGTTTTAAGAATGACTTTGATTGGCTAAGTCATTCTGACTATTATGAATATCCAAATTAACTACAAAGGACATATGAAGGAAGACGATATCTGTATCCAGAGGAAAACCTCATAAATAGAAATATGTAGAGAATGATTTCACATACACACACACACACACCTATTTGTGTCTAATGGCAGCCATGTTTAGGGTGGGGGAGGGAGGGAAAAAGGAAAGTTACAAGACAACTTTATTATATATTTAAAAAGAATAGCAAGTTGTACATAATAGCTTTGCAGTTTCATGTACAATCATCTCTTGTATTATACTCTGTTATGAAAATGTTTGTTTTATTCCATAAATTAAAAATTAAATAAATATTTTTTTAAAGGAACCCTTCACTTAGACTAAAACCTTCAGGAGTATGGGTTCCCTTTGAGTTGAATCTGTTCTTCAGATTGAGATTTTTTACTTGTCTCTTAGATCATCCACCAATCTTTTCTAAATTGATGCTTCTAGTTTGGGCATAAACTTGCCTTAGACCAGTTTCACAGAACTATACAATTTCAGAATAAGAAGCAATTACAGGAAATATCTAGCTCAACCTATACTTGACCAAAAAAGCTCTCCTTCTCTGCAACAAACCTGATGATATATCATCTAAAAACCCCAAGTGGAAGGAAAGCTCACAACCTCTCAAGACAGCACTTTCCACTTTGGGATAGATATACTTATTAAGGGACTTTTCCTTAAATCAAATCAAAATTTGCCTGTTTGAAACTTCTGACCATTACTCCCAGATCTGACCTCTGCAATCAAGCACAACAAATCTAATCCTTCATAGTGACCTTTAAATACTTAAAGATTATTACAATTCCCTACCCCTCACCCAAGTAAAAATAATGCTGGACCTATAGACAGAAAGAGTTCAAAAGTCTGCACCTGCTACTTACATACTATGCAACTACTGACAAGTTATTTAAATTCACCGAGTCTCCTTATCTTCATCTGTAAAACAGGCATACATTATTGTTGAATACTGAAAACAAATAAAATAATTCAATAAAAAAAATAGGTGTACAGTTAGACTCAAAAGCAATAATGCCCATCAAGTATTTCATGAATCTTAATGCCTATGCTAATGTGAGCTCTTATTACCAGCCCATTATTAGAGTGCTTTATTTTTCACAGTTTTATTCTTTGGGACCAATCTTCAGGCCATCAGAAACAATTTATAAAATGCCAACTTCATGCCACATACTATGCTAGGCGTTGGGGAGAGAAAGACAAAGCAAAACAGTTTCTGTCCCTGAAGAGCTTATATTCTGATGACATGAGGCTTTTAGAAAAACCTGGAAAGATTTACATGTACTGATGCAAAGGGAGTTGAGCAGAACCAGAACAGTGTATACAGTAACAGCAGTACTGTAGGATGATGAACTGGGAATGATTTAGCTATTCTCAGCAATAAAATGATCCAAGAATTTATGACAAAATTGCTATACATTTCCAGCGAAAGAAGTGACAGAATTTGAATGTAAATCAAAATTAACTTTCTGTAAATTCTCTTTTTCTTTTACAACAGGACTAATATGGAAACATGTTTTGCATGACTACACATATATACACACAGTTATATAAAACCTATACCAAATTGCTTACTTTCTCAATGGGGATGGGGTGGGGAAAGAGGAAGGGAGAGAATTTGGAACTCAAAATTTAAAAAAAAAAAACGTTAAAATTATTTTTATATGCAATTGGAAAATATTTTTTTATCAGTTATTTGTTGTTCATTCAGTATTTAGGGTTAGTACGACACTTGAGGAATTGGTTGCATTGTTGTACATATACAGAAATTTTTATATAATATGGAAATTTACAACTATTAATATATATAGTTATATATTATATATAAATATTACATATATGTATATGTATATATATAAATATAACATATATAGGCAGACAAAATCAGGTCTTCTAGAAAGGTGATACATGGCAACCATGCTGTAGTGCCCTAATGGAGGGGTGCACAAAGGTAATCAATGCATCAATAAAGAATTACTACTGTATGGTGTTTTGTATCTAGGAGTGTTGCCTTCTGGACCTAAGGGAACTTGTAGCACCTATGTACAAAGCAGGTAGTTTATATACCTGTGGGGTACTGGCTCTGCTTGACACCAACCACTGAGAATATACAGGTCATATCCAGCATCATATGCTAACTCCAGCAGGGTTCTATTCTCCATTTCTATCCTTAGGAAGAAACTAGAGTATGTTCACATATTTTACATTTCTGGTGTTTAGTCACTAATCAGAGGAAGGCTTTGGTCTATTTGAAAAGCGGATCATTGTAACCCCTCTTTATGGTAGCACATTCAAAGGTTTTAAAATTCTGGATTCCCCAAAGAGTATCTGCACTCTTCTTTAAATGGCTCTCCTCCTCCAGATTCAGATTGACCTTCACATCTGAAATGCCATTCTGCCCCAAGACACATGGGACACTAAGAAAGACATCCTCTTTAATGCCATATAGACCCTTAATCATGGTGGAAATTGGATGCACTCTCCTAAGATTCTTCATAATGCTTTCTGCCAGATCTGCCACAGACAAGCAACAGCCCAGGATGTGTAGCCCTTCAGTTTGATTACCTCATAAGCACTTTCAACCACCTGTTTATGAACATCTTTCCAATTTTCTGCATCAGCTTCAGTTCCCAAAGAAGGATGAAGGTTCTTTAGAGACACACTGGCAAGATGTCCACACAGAAACACTGGAGTCTCCATGATCCTCAAGGACACATTCATGACAACTTGAAGAATGGACACCAAGTCTCTCCCCCATTAGGTAATGGAAACAGGCAGAATCCAGATTGCAATGACTTCCAGTAACATGGTTTTTAGGAAAGCCACTTAGCTTCCAGGCCACATATGTCAAAATATCCACTGGATTGAAAACTATAAGCAGCTTGCAATTAGGGCTGTATTTTACAATATTGGGAATGATGAATTTAAGATATTCACATTATGCTGGACCAAATTAAGATAACTTTCTCCCTGTTGTTGACATGCCCCAGTCGTAACAATGATCAGCTTTTAGTTTGCAGTCACGCTGTAATCTTTGCCAGAAAGACTCTTTGACGTTTTGAGGAAAAGGCTGCCATGTTGGAGATCCATCATCTCTCCCTTTAGTTTGTCTTCTATTACATCAACCGGGGCAAGTTCATCAGCCAGTTCCTTTGTTAAGATACTAATGGCACATGCCATGCCAACTGTACCAACCCCAACAATAGTGATCTTGTTCTGGGGAACTTGGTCCTCCTTTAGGACATTCAAGTTGACAGTTGATGCCATTTTGGAGGGTAGCCTTGACAGTTGATGCCATTTTGGAGGGTAGCTGGGGGGATACTTGGTCAGGGGGTGAAAGTTCTGAGATAGATGTGAAGTTCCCAAGCTCGCACGGAAAATATTTTTTAAAAGAGCTTATATTCCACTGGATGTGATAATGACAACATGTATATGTGTGTATACCTACACACACATACAATAGATACAGGGAATTTTTGTTTGGGAGACAGGGGGCACTGGAAGTTGGGTTGGGGGAGAGGGATCAGGAAAACCTCATATAGGTGGTGTTTCTACATCAATGCCTGGTGGAGGATAGGGCTTCTAAATGCCAGAAGTGAGGAGAGGATGAATTCTAGATATGAAGAAAAATCAATGCAAAGGCAAAGAGATGGGAAATGATATGCTATATGAGAATCAGTAAGAATGCAACTTGTGTTCATCCTTCGTTGCCAAAGAAGACCAGGCCATAAGAGAAAGGATGATATGACTTGCACTTGACTTTGTTTGAAGTGAGGGAGGCCTGTGCAAGGTCACCAGCCTCACTTCTCCTCCTAAGCATGAAGGGTTAACATGAATATGTTATGAAGATTTTAATATTTTTAAGGACTTCATATGCCAAGAAGAGGAATTTATGATTTATCCAAGAGGTAACAAGGAGCCATTTGTGTTCATTTGAGGAAGCGAGTGATATGGTAGGATCTACACATTAGGAAAATTATTCTGGCAGCTTTGTGGAAGATAGATGAGAGTGTGGCAAAACTTGAGGTGGAGACAATTGGTAGATCATTGCAATAGCCTAGGTAGAAGATAATGAGGGTGTTAACTAAGATCATGTTAATCTTTTTTTAAAAAATTATGATAAAATTATTTAAGTTATTTACATTTGGGGGAGTAAGTTTCCTCCTTAATTATATTTCTTGATCTTGAACCATTCTCCAGATACTTTCAATGCAATGGGTAATGTTCAGAGAAGTTTGAACTCAAGTTTAAAGTTATGTACCTCAATAGTTACAATGACAGCAAATTCCACAAGCAATTCACTGTTTTATGGAGCACTGAAATATTTAGATTATCAAACTCTAGACTATGTTAAGAGTTGAATTTTACTTTCTAAATCATTACAGAATTTCTCCTTGATATTTGGGTTTTAACACGACATTTTCAGAACAATCTTTCTGTGACTTTCAGTTCAGTTATTAATGGTCTTGATCTCTTGCTATTATATTTTAAGTGCAAATCTTAATTCATCCTTCACTTTGTTTTTTAACTTTCTAAATCATACTTTTTTCATGTAGCAGTCAGTGAATTCTGGTCATAACCATCACCTGAAGGAACAAAGCTACTGGTTCGAAGCATATTTGCTGCATTGGAGTCATACCATTCACAATCAATGTGCAATAGAAATGTCTCAGATGATCAGCCATCTACTGAAATTTCAATTTTATCTAGCTTCTTAAGATCACTATATTTTTGGAATTATTTGCTTATGGATTAGGCTAAATTTTTACAGTACTGAATTATATAAAAATAGTGGGTTTCAATGAATGATACAATTAAAAGGAGAATGTTTACCTATTTAAGAGAATTTTTTTTTAACATCCTCTAGTTTTACATTTTTTTAGTCCTGTGATTTCATTAATATAGGGTACTTTTGGTGAAGAAATTTCCTCTGCCTGTGTAGATAAATCACTGCAACACAATTTTTTATCTTACAGAGTTGTATGAGCATACGAAAAAGCCATAGGGCTATAGGATCATAGATATTTATACCTGGAAGGGATGTTAGAGGCCATTTTCTCTTATTGTCTCATTTTACACATGAGGAAAGTGAGGCTTAAAGAAGTTAAATGAGTTATCTAGAGACCCAGAGACATGTAGTATATGTCAGAGGATTTGAACTTGGGTCTTCCTAACCCTAGGTCAACTATGACCTCTCACAAAATATCTCACAGAGATTGTAAACTTAGGGTAACAGCAGCTTGATTTTGAATTTTCCTATTTATTATTCTGTCCTGCTGAAACTCTCTCCTTCCTCTAACATTCATCAAATTTCATTATTCAGATTTTCCTGTGACATTTCTGGCCACTGTTCCTTGATTGCTTCTGTCCTTGAGTTTCTGTAAGAATCTCTTCTTGGTTCTCTCCCTTCTATATACTTGGTCCCTACTAATTTTCACCCACTCTCACTTCAGCTTTGACTCCTATATGGATGACTCACAAATCTAATATCCCCAGCAGTGACCTCTCTGCTAGTGTGAAGACCAGTCTTTTCATCTCTCTGTTTTACACTTCCCTATGGATATCCTGTGAGATCTCTCTTACCATCCTTCAAGGCTGAATCTGTGGAGTATTCATGAACTTTTTGCCTCTCTCTTGGTCTTTATCAGGTGCTTAGATCTGTTGACTTCACCACTACAATCTCTGAGTTCTGTCCCTTCCTTTCCATTTTTATTGCTGTGCCCATGTTAAAAATCTCTCTTTGGGACTAATGTAGTGTCAACTTTTGTCTTCAGTTTCTGCAACAAATAAATTCTACAAAAATGAAGTTCATAAAACATAGATTCTCATCCTGTCACCTTCTGTTCAAAAGCTTTCAGTGCAAACCGATAATGTCTAAACTCCTTAATGACTTTCCAAGTTCACTGTACCATGACCCATTCTACGTTTCTAATTTTATTTTCCACTGTTTCCCTTTACATGCCACATACTTTAGCCAAATGCACTTATTCACCATTTTATAAACATGATCTTAGCTTTCCCGGCTTCTTGTCTTTGATTATGTTGTATGATTTATACGGAATAACCCCTTTTCCCCTGTGCAACCATCAAAATCCTGGTTATCCTTCAAGGCCTTATTCTGAGTTTCAAGAATTTATCACATTCTCCTTTGTATTGTGGTTGTACCTTATCTCCCATATTAGCTTTGCTCTTTGAGATCAAGAAACCAGTCTTACTTATGCTACTTTCTACATAGTTAGTATTCAACATTTATTGAATTAGGTTAACATCTACAACTTTTGATCCCATTTTCCCTATCTTGTATAGGACCTCTTCCCTCAGAGGGTAGTAGTTAATAATAAATAACGTTTATATAGTGCTGTAAGTTTAAATATATACATAAACACACATATATCTTTGTAACTTAAACCTATGTCTCTATCTATTCATCTATCTACCAATCTTTCAATTAATATTCATGACAATCCTATGAGGTGTTATTATCATCCCCATTATATAGATGGAGAAACTTAAAGGCAAGAGAGGTTAAGCGATTTGCTATGGTTTAATAGCTAGTGTCTCAGATTTCATGTCTCCAAGTCTAATGCTCTATCTACTATGCCAAACTTTTTATCTAGGCAATAAATTCAATCAATTAATTATTTAAGCCTGTAACCATATGAGAGGGAGCATGGTATAGTGGACAAATAGTCTCAGCATCAAGACGACCTGAGTTCAAGTCCTGTTCCTGTCCCAAGGTGGATGTGTGATTCTGGGCAAGATTCAACCCCTCATTTTCCTAGGCAGCTATGGCTTCTTATAAGTTACCAACCATTGTAGGGCTGGTAGAGAGAATTTACTCAAGATTTATCCCTGTCAGTGAAATCACAAGGTCAAATGCTGCACCCCCCAATTATAGTAGGTGGATTAGGAGATAGAGAGCTACCCTTCTGAGTCAGCAATATGGGCATTCAAATCCTGCTTCTGATGCCTCTGGAATGTGTGATCCTGGCCAAGTCACTTGAAGGAAAAGAGGAATTAAGGAAGGGAGACAGAGAAGGAGGGAGGAAAGGAGAAAGAAAATCAAGATTGGTTATGCTTAGGTCCTTATTCTTTACCAAGAAATAGACAGATGTAAAAATCTTCTTAAATAACTATATAACCTCCCACATCAGTTTAGGAATATTTTTCAAGTGAATTTTTTCATATTCCTGTTTACTATAGCTAGGACTGATATCTTTGTGACTGCTGCTGGTTTGAAATAACTTTGCAGAGTGAGTTAAAAGCATTCAGGTGCTTCCAGAGATTTTCAAACAACCTACAAAAATCCAATGATTCTCTCACCTGCACTCATCAAAAAGACTTTCTTCTGCTTCCTATTTTTTTCTTATTTCTTTATTAAGGGGGTACACATATCTTTATGTGGAAGATGCATTTAAGTGCTTCCATAAACAGATTCCTATGCAAATCTAATCAATGTACAATAATTATAACAATAAAGTAGGAGAGTGAGTTCATTAAATTTCCTATTGTTGAAGTTTCTTTATTCCTCCATTGATTTTCTAGGATGTGTTGGAAATAGGGAAAAAAGGAATTTTAAAAATGAATGGGAAAAGTATTAGGTTTACTGCAAAACATTCGATCTGGTAATAAAGTAGATCAATACTATGGAAATCATGTTGTGAATATAGTATCAGAAGAGTGTGTTATGCTAGAGGTTTAACAAAAGTAATATGATAGGTAGATATAATCCTAAGAGATGACAATTAAAACCGGAAGGTTTAGGATGTTACAGCCTGTAATGTGTGAAGGACTAGGACATGAGGGATGCTTATGAAGGAGGATATATGATACTGGGCAACACAGGAAGAATAAAAGAAAAGAAAATGAATTTGGAGAACATTAAGAAGTTCAAGAA